>NC_069401.1:84638595-84666718 GCF_026875155.1 Cherax quadricarinatus | reverse complement strand
GATGAGTGTAAGTGGAACCACCGGGGTGGTTTTTATGTAGTTAGTTGACGGGGTGTATCAGGGAGATAAAATGATTTCAAATCGGTAGTTTTGAAGGGTTTGATGAATGTGTCTGCAGTTCTAGAGTTTTCGGGTAGGGTGTTCCAGATTTTAGGGCCTTCGACATACATTGAATACATAGTAGAGTTACAAGTGGAGACAGGGCCGGATTACCGCATAGGCAAACTAGGCATTTGCCTAGGGCCCCGCGCATTTGGGGGCCCGCGGTTCAGGGGTTCAGGGGCTCATCCAAGGACTGCGCACATGGTGCAAGTGCAAAGGGGTCCCTACCTAAATAGTTTAAGTGTTTGGAGAGTAAAATTGATTTTGAATAAAATAAAATAAAAATAAATAAACTAACCATAGATGGCAACACTCAACACGCCTTTGTTTTCATCAGAACAGCTGTGTTTTCCCGTAATGGGTGAGTATGGGAGATTCCTCTCCAATTTTCTGTAGTAATTACACGTTATCTAGACTTGTACTGTGACAAATTAACTGAAGTGTTGTTGATAGACATTGATGTGTATGGATAAATGTTTGTTTTCGCCTCTAAATGTTAAGGGAGGTACCTGATAGGGTTACTTGACCAGTAAAGACGCATGGACCAGTAAAGACGCATTTTTGGTAAAAATACTATAAAGAAAAACCTAAAAACGCAAACTGACTTCCGTTTGTAGGTTTTAAAAGCACTTTGTCCTGTCTTTAAGTCTTTATCATTTCAATAACAAATTTTGTAACGTAGCCTTGTTGACCATTGAGTTGATCTAACAAGAAATATTGATTTTCAGAATATAATTGATGATTTTGCCATATGAAATCCAGAAAAAAAGTTTATTTAAGAAGTTCCTGTGAATATAAAACAATTCTTTACTTTCTTGAGTTTATATGATTTGAGAGTCTTATGCATGATGCAATGATAACAATAATGGTCAGTGATTTATAAAGGGAATAATAGTGCTGTAGTGGTTATGCTGAATATAAAAGGTACATGATGTCACTACTTTAATAGCCTAATCTAGTAATACTATGCTGTCTTGAGTTTATTCTCTTTAAAATTCATTATTTAACAAGATAGTTATAATGGCTGTTGGTAAATGGTTTTGGTTGTCTTGATGTACTTTCCCTATTAAATTTAATCCAAATAGCCAGAATGTATTTAATTAGACCTTAAACAGGCTCACACCGAATCCCCCCCCCAAGCTGGAAGGGGTCGCTTCGCTTACCCGTAACTCAAGGGGCCCCGCCAATCTGAATACCTAGGGCCCGGAGACTTCTTAATCTGGCCCTGAGTGGAGAGAGAAGCAGGAAACTGCAGGACAAATGAAGCTAGACTACAAGAAGGGCACCTACACATGCATAAAAAATTTCCTACACGGGGCTCAGTGGGGCAGAGAATGGTAGGGAAGTCAGTAAACGAGAAGATGGGATATGTGACAACAATTTGCAAGGAAGCTGAGGAAAGATTTGTACCCCAAAGGGGAACAGAAATTTAAAGAGAAATTCAGGACGGGAAATTCTTGATTCACTCAAAGGTGTAGAGAGGCCCAAAACCAAGTGTGGTAGAAAATGGAAGAAGTTTAGAACGAAAAAGACCCAAGAGAATAAAGAGAGGAAAATCGTTAGGCCAAAAATTAATTTTGCACAGGTAAGAAAGGGGGGCCCAAAACGACAATATGAAAATGAAATAGCAGCAAAAGCCAAATCTGACCCAAAGTGTTGTACAGCCACATCAAAAGGAAAAACAACAGTCAATGACAGGTAATCAGGCTGAGGAAGGGAGGAGAGATCACAAAAAACGACTGCAAAGCATGTGAAGAACTCAACATGAGATTCAAAGAAGTGTTCAGAAGAGACAGAAGGGCCTCCAGAAAGATAAAAGAGGTGGGGTACCCATCACACTCACACTTAACATAGACAAAACTTACTTCATGTGTTTGGGAAAAAGAGCCTCAATATTCAACTCAGCATACTGTTAAATGGTTCCCCTATATCAAGACACACGGGAGGGCCAATTTCTAGGTCTTCTCCTTGACTGTAATCTTAAATTTCAGTCCAATCCCCATACCCAAAGGGAAAATTTCCAATCAGTAGGAATCCTTTTCCAAGTTTACGCCATATAATTAATAATAATAATATCTTTATTTACTACAAGTACATGAACATGGTATACAGGCCCAGCTGACAACAATGACATATACTATATAGAAAGCTCCCTTTTTATTTCTGAGCATTTCCGGGCAAATTAGGTCAGTGTCCCAGGATGCGACCCACACAAGTCGACTGACACCCAGTTACCCATTTTACTGATGGAGGAACATAGACAACAGGTGGAAAGAAACACGTCCAATGTTTCTACTCTGGCTGGGAATCGAACCCAGGTCCTCGCGTGTGAAGCGAGAGCTTTAGCACAGGCCACCAACGACTCGCCTTACCCAGTACCACTCTAATATACCCTTACCTCACCTTTTGGTATCTGTGCCTGGGGCTCTATCACAGCCAGCCATCTTAGACCCTTAATAATCCAACAAAAAGATGCTGTGCAGGTGATAACCAGTTCCTGTGCTAGACAGCACCACACCACCACTTTTCAAAAGTCTCAAACTTACTAAATATACAAGACATACACTCTTATTATTGTGCCTCCCACTACATATACAGAACTTTAAATTCCACTGTAAACCCTCCCCTAAAACTACTCCTCGACAGTTACAACAGAATGCACAGTCACAATACAAGGCATATGCCCTTTTAACATCCCTTGAGTAAGAGGGATGTTGAAACGCTATGCACGTTTAAAAAGGCGCAAAAATCTGAAACTCGCTACAAGAACAGGCCAAAGATCCCAGACAAATTATAAATTTGACTTTGCTAAAAAAAAATCTTATCTCACAATATTAAACCCAAAACAACCAAACATCTACTGACTGTTTTATCATGTGACCTCCTGACTTTTAATTCTGCCATTCCATAAATATTACCACCTGGAGTTTACCTGGAGAGGTTCGGGGGTCAACGCCCCCGCGGCCCGGTCTGTGACCAGGCCTCCCGGTGGATCAGTGCCTGATCAACCCGGCTGTTGCTGTGGCTGCACGCAAACCAACGTACGAGCCACAGCCCCGGTGGTCAGGAACCCACTTTAGGTGCTTGTCCAGTGCCAGCTTGAAGACTGCCAGGGGTCTGTTTGGGAATCCCCTTATGTATGCTGGGAGGGGAGTTGAACAGTCTCAGGCCCCTGACCTTATTGTATGGTCTCTTAACGTGCTAGTGACACCCTGTTTTCATTGGGGGGATGGTGCATCGTTTTGCCAAGGCTTTTGCTTTCGTAGTGAGTGATTTTCGTGTGCAAGGGTTTGGTTTCGGTTTTGGTTTTAGCAGTAAAGGTCGAGAAAACCCAAAAACCCAGTCATTGTGGTAAATCTACAAGCCCCCGGATGCAACATCCCAGCAATTCCAGGAACAGCTGTTAAAAATTGACCACTGTCTGGAAATCTTCCAGCCCTTGCACCCAACATCTTGCTCCTGGGGGGGTTTCAACTTAAGGCACCTAAAATGGGGAATATAGCAAATAATATTGTTGCAGTAATAACACCAGGAGGCAGCTCTGATGAAAAATCACACTCACACGAGCTTTTAAATCTCTACACAAAATTCAATTTAAACCAGCAAATAATAGAGCCTACTAGGACTGGAGAATACACTGACCTCATATTCACTAACAATGATGATCTGATAAGAAATGTCACCATATCAAAACAATATACTCAGATCACAACTAATTGAGGTTCAGACGTGTATGCGTGGAGCCCCAGACCGAAAAAATGAGACTAGTCACGACGGAGCATTCCCCAAATTCAACTTCAATAAAAAAAAACATAAAGTGGGCCCAAGTAAACAAGTCCTAACCGATATAAGCTGGGAAGATACACTAAGCAACACAGACCCAACTTATGCCTAGAACAGATTTAAACTCGGTGGCACTCGATGTATGCACAAGGCTTATTCCTCTAAGAAAAAGGAGTAGATGTAAAATAGAAAGAGACAGGAGCTCCTTTACAGGCGACGGAAAAGAATAACAGAGCGGCTAAAAGAGGTCAATATATCTGAAAATGCGTAGGGGACATGGTCAGAGAAATAGCAAGCATCAAAACTTAAGCTAAAAGAATCCTTTAGGAGTCAGGAAATCGCGGGAAGAACAAAAAGCCATAAATGAAATCGAAAGAAAACCAAAGTATTTCTTCTCCTATGCCAAATCAAAATCGAGAACACGTCCAGTATTGGGCCCCTACTTTAAAAAAGATGAGTCCTACACAGATGACAGCAAGGAAAATGAGTGAGCTACTCAAGTCCCAATATGACTCAGTTTTTAGCAAGCCGTAACCAGACTGAGAGTCGAAGATCAAATGAATTTTTTATGAGAGAAGCCAAAAATTTGATTAACACAGCCTATCGATGTTATCCTGCGCCCAAAAGACTTCGAACAGGCGATAAATGACATGGGCCCCTGCACTCTGCCCCAGGGCCAGACTCATGGAACTCTGTGTTCATCAAGAACTGCAAGAAGCCCCTATCACGAGCCTTTTCCATCCTATGGAGAGGGAGCATGGACACAGGGGTCGTCCCTCAGTTACTAAAAACAACAGACATAGCCCCACTCTTTGTGGAGGGGGCACTAAAGCAACAGCAAAGAACTACAGACCAATAGCACTAACATCCCATATCATAAAAATCTTTGAAAGGGTCCTAAGAAGCAAGATCACCACCCACCTAGAAACCCATCAGTTACACAACCCAGGGCAACATGGGTTTAGAACAGGTCGCTCCTGTCTGTCTCAACTATTGGATCACTACGACAAGGTCCTAAATGCACTAGAAGACAAAAAGAATGCAGATGTAATATATACAGACTTTGCAAAAGCCTTCGACAAGTGTGACCATGGCGTAATAGCGCACAAAATGCGTGATAAAGGAATAACAGGAAAAGTCGGTCGATGAATCTATAATTTCCTCACTAACAGAACACAGAGAGTAGTCGTCAACAGAGTAAAGTCCGAGGCAGCTACGGTGAAAAGCTCTGTTCCACAAGGCACAGTACTACCTGGAGTTTACCTGGAGAGAGTTCCGGGGGTCAACGCCCCCGCGGCCCGGTCTGAGACAAGGCCTCCTGGTGGATCAGAGCCTGATCAACCAGGCTGTTGCTGCTGGCTGCACGCAAACCAACATACGAGCCACAGCCCGGCTGATCCGGAACTGACTTTAGGTGCTTGTCCAGTGCCAGCTTGAAGACTGCCAGGGGTCTGTTGGTAATCCCCCTTATGTGTGCTGGGAGGCAGTTGAACAGTCTCGGGCCCCTGACACTTATTGTATGGTCTCTTAACGTGCTAGTGACACCCCTGCTTTTCATTGGGGGGATGGTGCATCGTCTGCCAAGTTTTTTGCTTTCGTAATGAGTGATTTTCGTGTGCAAGTTCGGTACTAGTCCCTCTAGGATTTTCCAGGTGTATATAATCATGTATTCTCCCTCCTGCGTTCCAGGGAATACGGTTTAGGAACTCAAGCGCTCCCAATAAATTTAGGTGTTTTATCTTGTTATGCGCACCGTGAAAGTTCTCTGTACATTTTCTAGGCGGCCCCAAATTTTACCTGCCTTTTAAAGGTGCTGTTGTGTGCAGAATTTTCACCGTAGCTGCCTCGGACTTTACTCTGTTGACGAGACTATCCTCTGTTTGTTTGTTAGTGAGGTAATTATAGATCCATCGACGACTCTTTTTCCTGTTATTCCTTTAGCGCGCATTTTTGTGGCTTATTACGCCATGGGTCACACTTTGTCGAAGGCTTTTGCAAAGTCTGTATATATTACTATCTTTGCTTTTATTTCTTGTCTTCTAGTGCATTTAGGACCTTGTCGTAGTGATCAGTAGTTGAGACAGCAGGAGCGACCTGTTCTAAACCCATTTTGCCCTGGGTTGTGTAACTGATGTGGTTTCTAGATGGGTGGTGATCTTGCTTCTTAGGACCCTTTCAAGTTTTTATGATTATGGGATGTTTGGTATTGGTCTGTTGTTCTTTGCTGTTTGCTTTACTGCCCCTTTGTGGAGTGGGGCTATGTCTGTTGTTTTTAGTAACAGAGGGACGACCCAGTGTCCCATGGCTCCTCTCTCCATAGGATGGGAAAAAAAGCTCGTGATAGGGGCTTCTTGAAGTTTCTTGATGAACACAGAGTTCATGAGTTGGCCTTCTGGCGGCAGAGTGCATGGGCATGTCATTTATCGCCTGTTCGAAGGACATTTGGCGTCAGGATAAAACATCGGATAGGCTTGTGTTAATCAAATTTGTGGCTCTCTCATAAAAAATTTCATTTGATCTTCGACTCTCAGTCTGGATTTAGCGGTTTGACTAAAAACCTGAGCATATTGGGACTGAGTAGCTCACTCATTTCCTTTGCTGTCATTGTGTAGGACCATCTTGCTTTAAGTAGGGGCCAATAATGGTCGATGTTTCGATTTTGAATTTGGCATAGGATGAAGAAATACTTTGGTTTCTTTCGAATTTCATTTTAGCTTTTAGTTCTTCCCGCGATTCTGACTCCTAAAGGATTCTTTTAGCTTAAGTTTCCCATGTTGCTATTCTTGGACCAGTGTCTCCCTGGCCATTTCAGATATATTGTCCTCTTTTAGCCGCTTCTGTTATTCTTTTCGTCGCTGTAAAGGGAGCGCCTGTATCTTTCTATTTACATCTACTCCCTCCTTTTTCTTAGAGGAATAAGCCTTGTGCATACATTCGAGGGCCACGAGTTATCTGTTCCTAGGCATAAAGTTTGGGGTCTGTGTTGGCTTAGTATATCTTCCCAGCTTATATCGGTTAGGACTTTGTTTCTTGGTCCCACTTTATGTTTTTGTTATTGAAGTTGGGATTTGGTGAATGCGCCTCATCGTGTGACTGTCTCATTTTGTTCGGTCTGGGGCTCCTCGCATACATGTCTGAACCTCATTATGTTGTGATCTGAGTATATTGTTTTTGATATGGTGACATTTCTTACCAAGATCTCATTATTAGTGAATTGAGGTTTGTGTATTCTCCGTCTAGTAGGCTCTATTATTTGTGGTTTAAAATTGAATTTTTGTGCAGAGATTTAAAAGCTCGTGTGGTTGGACGAGTTTGTAGGGTTGGTTTTTGACAGTGTCTGCGTGCCTCGTTGTGCTCCCGGTTTTCTGGTGTTTCGGTCGCTCTTACGTGCTAGAACTTAATTTGTTTCATCAATCCTATTACGATACATCCCTCTAGCGCCCTGGAACCAATCTTGGGCCGGAAAACATTATGTACAGAGTTAAAAAAGGAGGAGAATTGTGTGCACTACCTAACAGAGTTTACTGCCAGAGGGGAATCATATGCCTGTCCGTGTGGAAAAATAATAATAATTGAACTTTGATGAGTACAACCAGAGGAAAGAAAGTCCACTGAAAGCACTTGAGTATACTAGTGTTAGGTGTATACTAACAGTGGCTCCCTAGTATAATTGATGATAAAGGCCCTAAAGTGTCAGTTGAAAAAAGGTGAATATTTGTAAATGAAGTGATAAGCCTATGGCAGGCAGGTGCCGAGTTCTGCAGGAAACTTTACCACATGACAGCTGTTTTTAATTAATCTTCCTGGCATGCTAGTGTTACTCGCATATATAAGTTGTGATACCAGTGAATAGCAGAATACTGTGTTGTAAGTAGCAACTAACCAGTATAATAAAGGTACTTAGTGGAGTGGAGTTGACTTTCAATTAGTTCTTGTTTCTTGAATAGGCAGATGTTACTGTGAATTTTATATAACCTGTAGTTACCAGCGGTCGAAATATACACAACGTGAAGCAATTATTATACAGAAAAAAAGCGCCCTTCCTACAAAATTTTCTACCAATAAACTTAGTGATAATATAGAATTTTTTGTGGTGGGAGCGGAAAAAAAAAAAAAAAAAAAAGAAAAAAAAAAAAATAAAAAAAAAAAAAAAAAAAAAAAAGAAGCTAGATACAGCGATTTGATACAACAAGGGTGGAGGACTCGGACCGTTCGTTCATTGTAGGAGTGCCAGCAAGTCACGGCTCTTCAACACGCAAGTTATACTTTTGTATAATCAATACATATCTACTAGGGTAGAGAATTTCAGTAGATCATTCATGTGTTAGCTCAAATCACCGACCAGTATGGTTTAAATAAGTGACCCATGATCAGACCAGATAGACTGGGTCGATCCCTTGACTGGTCCGAACCCTTTGACTGGTCCGAAACCCTTGGACTAGTCGAACCCTTGACTGGTCCGAACCATTGACTGGTCCGAACCCTTGACTGGTCCGAAACCCTTGACTGGTCCATCCCTTGACTGGTCCGAAACCCTTGACTAGTCCGAACCCTTGATGTCGAACCCTGGACTGGCTTCAAAAGGTTTCGTGGCAAACACCTAGAAGGTTATTAATAGGAATTATTCAAGAGGTTGCTAGTAGAATTGCAGTAAAATCAACCATTCAAATCATTATGAGCTGTGTGTAGTCTGTGTGTCACAGGTCAAACCAAACGGGCTTTCCACATGCATAAATTGTCCATTTCTGTTGGAAATTGGTGTCACGCCCTTGTGCAGATATCAAAGAACTAGCAGACAAGCAGTATTAAAACAGGGAAGTGTTTTTGGGTATGCCCAAATGAGATAAATTGTGGACCTAAAATCCACTAGGTATTAAATGAGGTCAACATTTCAAAGCTGCTTTCATAGAAACCTGGAAGCTTTCTAACCACAGATGGGAACATAATAAAAGTCGGGCAGAATGGTACTGCCCTTGATATGGCCATGTAGTCAGAAACTGTAAGGCTGGAGATGATTGTCCTGGTAGTCGTAACATGGGGGGCTGGATTAGTGTGTCCTGGGAGACAGTAATGGGAAGCTGGAGGTTGCTGTTCCTGGGAGACAGTATGGTGAAGGCTGGAGTGCTGTCCTGGGAGACAGTAATGGTTGAAGCTGGGATGCTTGTCTCTGGAGACAGTAATGGGGAAAGCTGGAGATGCTGTCCATGGGGAGACAGTATGGTGAAGACTGGAGATGTTGTCCAGGGTAGTCGGGAATTATACGCAGGAACTGATACATATAAATGACCCCATAGGGACAGGAGCCATAGTAGGGAAACAAGTGTAGTCACAAGATAAGATAAAACCAAATTGCAAACTAGAAATAAACGCAGGAAATAGCATACAGAGGACTCCACTAGCCTATAGATGAGGATATATTACCAAAAACAAATGGGTGGGAGCTCCATTGTTGTTGCTAGGAGGATAGAAGTAAGGACAGGGAAACATGCACCATACAGGGAATACAGTCACCAGAAACCCAGGGCAACGGAAACCATGCTGTTGCACATACTATGGCCTCGGTATCTGCTGCATGGGAAAATCTGGGGAAAAAACAGATGGGACGTGCAACTATGACCACCTAGGAAATGCCATGCCCATGTGACAAAGGAAAATGCAAACCTCCTTACCTGTTAAGCTTTTTTACCCCGAACTGTGGTACCTCTTCGTTCAGCAAAGACTGTGCTATAACTTAAATTGCCAGGCATCCCATCTAAAGGGGACACAAAAGATACAAAACATCCAGGCCATGGGGGGAAAAACCTGGGTTTAGCCACAGCCACTCAAGAGGGGAGAGGTTGTTAGTGCCAGGAAGGATAACAACTGGCAGGAAATGGCAGAAACGTTACACCAAAATCCAGTCATTCACTGGAGTGGATCCCACAGTCGATGGCCTCCACTCCAAACCAACAGATACAGTACTAATGCGGAAAAAAATCCCCCCCCAGTACAAAACAATACCACCTGTCCGTTACTTTTCTTTGCAAATATACAGGGTCTAAAGCCAGCAACAAACAACAAAATACCTTTCATCCGTGGACTGCTTGCAGAAGAGGCAAAGCATTGTCGCGCTTTCACTGAGACCCACATAAAGGTCACTTGGGACAACGAAATATGGTTCCCAGGTTACACCTATACGATGTTGGACAGAGTGAAACAGGGCAAAAGGGGGGGGTTGGCCTGAACATTGCAGAGTCACTTGTTTGCACAGAACTGCTAATGCCTCAAATGATGTAGTGGAAGTTTTAGCAGCTAAAGGTCGGACCAAAACCTAGTCATTTGATAGTCTACAAGCCTCCGGATTGCAACATCCCAGCAATTCAGGAAAAGCTGTTAAAAATTGACCCACTGTCTGGAAAACCTTCCAGCTCCTGCACCCAACATCTTGCTCCTGGGGGGATTTCAACTTAAGGCACTAAAATGGAGAATCTATCGCAAATAATATTGTTGCAGTAATAACACCAGGAGGCAGCTATGACTGAAAACTCACCTTCATGCGAGCTTTTAAATCTCCTTTACAAAATTCAATTTAAACCAGCAAATAAGAGAGCCTACTAGATGGAGAATACACTGACTGCATCTTCACTAACAATGAAGATCTTGATAAGGATATATTCACCATATCAGAAAAAATATTACTACACCAGTTGTTTTTGTAATATATCCCTCACTTTGCTAGTGGAGTTCCCTCTTGTTTGCAATTTCCTGGCGGTATTTCTTGTTTGCAATATTGGTTGTATCTTTTCTTTGACTACTCAATTGTTTCCCTACTATGGCGTCTCCTGTCCCTATGATGTCATTTATATGTTATTCCTTCCTGCGTTTTAATTCCCGAACTACCTGGGACAAAAATCTCCACTTCACCATTATGTCTCCCAGGGACAAGCATCACCCCGCTTCCCATTACTGTCTCCCTGGACAGCATTCCAGCTTCTCCATTTCTGTCTCCAGGACAGCACCTCCGCTTCACCATTATGTCTCCCAGGACAGCACCTCCAGCTTCACCATTACATGTCTCCCAGGACAGCACTATCAGCCCCCCATTTCACCTGACTACATGGTTAGTATCAAGGGGCCAGCTCCATTACAGCCAGCTTCTTTATGTTCCCTTGTTGTAGAAAAGCTTATAGGTTTTCTTGAAAGCAGCTTTTGATGTTGACCTCTTTTATACCCTTGTGTTTTAGTCCACGATTTACTATCATTTGGGAATACCAGATAAAAACACTTCCTGTTTTTAATACTGCTTGTAGTAGTTTTGGATATTCTGCACAAGGGGCGTGCACCAATTTCCACAAAAAATGACAATTTATGCATGTGGAGGCCCGTTTGTTTGACTGACCACTGAACTACAAACAGCTTATAATGATTTGAATGGTTGATTTACTGCAATTCTACTAGCAACCTCTTGAATATTCTACTATTAACCTGCTAGGTAGTGCACAACGAAACCGTTTGAAACCAGTCCAGGGTTCGGGACCAGTCAAGGTTCGGACCAGTCAAGGGTTGGACCAGTCAAGGTTTCGGACCAGTCAAGGGTTGGACCAGTCAAGGGTTCGGACCAGTCTATCTGAATCTGACAGTGGGTCACTTATTTTTAAACCATATGGTCGGTGATTGAGCTAACACATGAAGGATCTTATGGAAATTATCTACCGAAGTAATATTGATTTGATTGATACAAAAGTTACTTGATGTTGAAGAGCGGTGGGTCTGCGGGCACTCCTACAGTGACGAACGGTCAGACCTCACCTTGTTTATCAATCGCTGTTTCTAGTTTCTCTTATTTTTTTTTCCGTCTCCACCACATATATGCTATATTATCACTATAGTTCTGACTGGTGCTAATTTTGGGAGGAAATGGACGCTTTTTTCTGTAGTAATTATTGCTTCTGGTTGTTGTATTTTATTTTGCGACCGTGGTAAACTTCAGGTTATATGAAATCAACCCAGTATACGTTGGTATTTCAAGAAAAATAGAACTTAATGAAAGTCACTCCACTCCATAAGTTACATTATAATATGGTGTTAGTTGCTTCTAAAAACTCTGTATTCTGCTATTCATGGTTTCACTAGATTATTATGCGAGTACACTAGCAAGCAGGAAGATTATTAAAAATAGCTGGACCTGTGGTAAGTTTCTGTGGTCTTCTGGCCACCTGTATTATAGGCTTTCACTTCATTTACAAAATTCACCTTTTTCAATGAACTTTAGCCTTTATCATCAAATAAATGGAGCCATGTAGTATAACTTTACACTATGGTATACTCATGTTTATCAGGGAGACTTTCTTTCCTCTGACACAAAGTAAATTATTATTTTTGCACCACGGGACAACAGGCCGATGATTCTCTGGCAGTAAACTCTGCTAGGTGATGGAACAATAATTCTCCTTTTCTTGACTCAGTATATTATGTTTTCCGCCCAAGGTTGCTTCCAGGGCTTGAGGGATGTATCGTTATAGGATTGATGACACAAATTTAATGTTCTAGCACGTAAGGAGCGGACCCATGAAAGACCAGAAAAGCCGGTGCACAACGAGGCATGCTGTCAACTGTCACGGCTGGACTTATGCTCCCATCTTGTTCCTCATCCTAATATCGACATAGACAGGAGTCAGCCACAGCACCGTGTCTTCCTTTTGCAAGATGACACCCGAATCTGCATGACAGTGTCTTCCATTGCAGACACTGCAAGGCTCCAGTCGGACATCAAACCAAATCTTTTCAGTGGGCCTGCAGAAACAATATGAAGTTCAACGATGAGAAATTTCAATTACTCAGTATGGTAAACATGAGGAAATTAAATCTTCATCAGGTTACAAAACAAATTCTGCCAAAAAATAGAGCGAAACACCAACGCAAAGACCTGGGAGTGATTAAGTCGGAGGATCTCATCTTCAAGGACCCCATAACATTGTATCAATCGCATCTGCTAGAAAAATGACAGGATGGATAATTGAGAAACCTTCAAAACTAGGAGCCACAACAAGCCCATGATGACACTCTTCAGGTCACTTGTCTATCTAGGCTGGAATATTGCTGCACTCTAACAGCACCTTTCAAGGAAGTGAAATTGCGACTAGAAAATGTACAGGGAACTTTCACGCGCGCGCTAACGGAGATTAAAAAACCTCAAATTACTGGGAGGCTCTTTGAGGTTTCTAAACCTGTATTCCCTGGAACGCAGGAGGGAGAGATACATGATTATATAACACCTGGAAAATCTAGACGGGACTAGTACCGAACTGCACACGGAAAATCACTCATACGAAAGCAAAAGACTTGGCAGACGATGCACCATCCCCCAATGAAAAGGCAGGGGAGTCACTAGCACGTAAGAGACCATACAATAAGTGTTAGGGACCGAGACTGTTCAACTGCTCCCAGCACACATAAGGGGGGATTACCAACAGACCCCTGGCAGTCTTCAAGCTGGCATGGACAAGCACCTAAAGTCAGTTCCTGATCAGCTGGGCTGTGGCTCGTACGTTGGTTGCGGTGCAGCCAGCAGCAACAGCCTGGTTGATCAGCGGGCTGATCACCAGGAGGCCTGGTCAGACCGGGCCCGCGGGGGGCGTTGGACCCCCGAAACTCTTCTCCAGGGTGAACCGTGAGACCAGCTTCCTTGTCTAGGATTTTTCCAGGTGTATCTAATCAGTATCCTCTCCCTCCTGCATTCCGGAATACAGTTTAGAACTCAAGTGCTCACCAGTAATTGAGGTGTTTTATCTCCGTTATGCGCGCGATGAAGGTTCTCTGTACATTTTCTAGGTCAGCAATTTCACCTGCCTTGAAAGGTGTGTTAGTGTGCGCAGTATTCCAGCCTAGATAGAACAAGTGACCTGAAGAGTGTAATCATGGGCTTGGACTCCTTAGTTTGAAGGTTCTCATTTATCCATCCTGTCATTTTTCTAGAAGATGCGATTTATACAATGTTATGGTCCTTGAAGATGAGATCCTCTGACATGATCACTTCAGGTAGTCTTTAAGTTGGTGCTTCGCTCTATTTTGTGGCCAGATTTGTTTTGTACTCTGATGAAGATTTAATTTCCTCATGTTTACCATATCTGAGTAATTGAAATTTTCATCGTGACTTCATATTGTTTTATGCAGCCCATGAAAGATTTGGTTGATGTCGCCTGGAGCTTGAGTGTCTGCAATGGAGGACACTGTCATGCAGATTCGGGTGTCATCTGCAAAGGAAGACACGGTGCTGTGGCTGGACAATCCTTGTCTATGTCGGATATGAGGATGGCGCAATTCCTTGTAAATTAGATTTTTGTACTAAGTTATACATAAAGATTTATAAGTCCAAATTAGATTGTAAAACAGCCCCTAAACACTATTCTATGTTATGGTTTTAAGTAATAATTACTATGTACTATTACTTATCTAGTTTTAATTTAGGTTACTGTGTATTTAGGATTAGTTTTTCCGAAATGCTCGGGGCGTGTTATGATAGTGGATATCTTTGTCTAGCAAGTGTTTGGACTCATACTCATACAACGAGGCAAGAAGTGAAGAGGATGCTAAGTGAGCTACATACTCAAAGGCGATGGGGCCGGGATAACAATTTCTCCATGGGTCCTGAGAGAGGAGCAGAGGTGCTATGTTGTACCCCTAACAACTATATTCAACAGATCTATCGAAACAGGGCCGACTACCTGAGGTATGGAAGACAGCCAAATTTGTCACCATTTTCTAAAAAAGGAGACAGACATGAATCATTAAACTTCAGACCAGTGTCACTTCATAAATAGTATGCAAAGTATTGAGAAGATTATCAAGAGAAGAGTGGTGGAACACCTAGAATGAATGAGCTTGTCGAAGCAGCCAGCCGGTTTCAGGGACAGGAAATCCTGTGTCACAAACCTACCGGAGTTCTATGACAGGGTGATGGCTGTAAGACAAGAGGAGAGGGGGTGGGGTAAATTGGCATTTTCCTTGGACTGTAAGAAGGCGTTTGACACAGTTTCCACACAAGGAGATAGTGCGGAAGATGGAGGACCAGGCAAGGGATAACGGAAAGATACTACAATGGAATAGGGACATAGCTGTCAGGAAGGCAACATTGAGTCATGATACGTGGCTAGGTGTCAGATGATGGGCGACTGTGATGAGGGGTGTTACACAGGTGTCCAGTTCCTAGGAAGGTGCTGCTTCTGGCACCTGTTGAATGGCACGGACGGAAGGAATAGATCCGAAAGTGTCCTGTTTGCAGATCATGTGAAGATGTTGAGAAAGAATTCAATCAGATGAGAACCAGGCAGAACTACAAATGAATCTTAACATAATGATAACGGATCCCTATCCAAAGCTACAGAGGAAAAAGTTCTTAGGAATCACACCTTGATAATAGACTCAATTTCATACACATATACAACAAATTTTAAGAAAATTTTCCCAATACCGTAGCATACTATCGAAGTACGGTACTATGTTCCACAGTCAGCCCTCCTGGCCTATATCTATCTTATTTACCCCTATCTCACCTATGGAATTTGTGCATGGGGCTCAACAACAATAAACCCATCTCAGACCACTTATTACAACAAAAAGGGCTCTTTGCGCTGCAGGCAGAATGATAAACAAATTCCCACTACGGCAGCACACTCCATCATATTCAAAACACTAAACCTTACTCACCATACAAAACATCAATTACTTATTATGTGCCTATTACATACATAGAACACTTAACTCGATTTAACCCTCCCCTCAAACACTCCTCACCAACCTCAACGAACACAGGGACCATAACACAAAGACAGATCACTCTTTGATGTTCCTCAAAGTCACATCTCACATATGCAAATAAAACTCAATGCCATAAAAGGCACCTAAAATCTGGAATTCATTACCTGTAATTAAAAGAAACACTACCTGTTTAAAATTAAGTCTTTCTCAAGATCACTTATGCACCTCTATAACAAATAAATACTGAATAACTGAACCTTATAAATTGTTATCTTAAATGTTTCTCACAATTATATCACATAAAGTTAAACTCTAAGACCCAATCTTAACTTGTTATTTTTTAAATACACTACTAACAGAATACTCCATTCTACTGTTGACTACAGCACTGCATGCAACCCATATGACCTGTCTTTGTAATACTTATTTGTGCTTTATTGTTTCTGTTTACAAAATGTTTCATCAATGATACATCATTGCCTTAGTTAATCTTAAGTTAATTTATAAGCGTGCCGTTAAGCTATGCATACAAGTGGCTTTTGCATGCTGCTCTTACCTGTACTTTTTGTACCTCTGTACGCATGTTCAAATTATTAAAATAAATAAATATAATTAAATAAATAAATCTGGCTATGCTGCAGGTTCTGGTCCAGCAATTGGCTCCTGGAGTTCAAGCCTCACCAACTGCCAAAAAGTCATGAAGATTGCGGGGAAGAGAAAAGAAGACGGAGACGAAAAAGTACAGTCTAGGGGGCCAGAGGGACTACGAACTCACCTCATGGAAAAAGATCTTGGGGTGAGTTATAACACCAGGACATCTGCAGGCGCACAACACCAAATAATTGCTTCATCATCATTGGGCGCCTAGCAAACCTAGATTAACATTCTGAATCTTTTTTATTTATTTATTATTTATTTATTTAGAAATTTTAGTATACATACAGAGTACAAAAAATTACAGGTAAGAGCAGATGCAAAGCCACATATAGGCATAGCATTAGGGCCTGGCTTACAATTAAACTTAAAGATTTAACTAAGCAATGGTGAAATCGTGATAAGCATTATTGTAAACAGATACTTTAAAATACAAATGAGTATTACAATGACAGGTCTATGGTTGCAGCATTGCTGTTTCATTCAGTTAGAATGGAGTTAGTTTCTGTTAGGTAGAGTATTTAAAAAAAATACCCAAAGTTAGGTTTAAACATTTGTGTGATATATTGTGAGTAACATTTGGATATACATTTATATGGTGCAGTTATTCAGTATTTATTTGGTTTTGAGTGAGTAAGTGAACTTTGAGAAGAGACATGAATTTATAAACAGGTATAAGTGTTTCTTTTATATTTACAGAATGAATTCCAGATTTTAGGGCCTTTTATGTGCATTGAGTTTTTGCATTAGCGTGAGATGGACATGGAACATCAAAGAGTGATCTGTGCCTTGTATTATGGTCAAATGTTGTTCTGTTGAGAGTTGGCAAGGAGATGTTTGAGGGGGAGGGTTATATCAGGGTTAAGTGTTTATGTATGTATAAGTGCAATAATAATAAGTATGGATGTTTTGTATGGTGAGTAGGTTGAGTGTTTTGAATATTGGTGGAGTGTGCTGCCGTATTGAGAATTTGCTTATATTCTAACTGCAGCCTTTTGTGTGGGTAATTAGTGGTTGGTGGATTAGTTGTTTGTTGAGCCCCATGCACAAATTCCATAGGTAGATAGGGGTAAAATAGAGAGTGATAGAGGGCCAGGAGGGCTGACTGTGGAACATAGTTACTGTATATATTCGATAGTATTGCCTACAGTCTTGGAAATTTTCTTTAGAATTTTGTTGTATATGTGTATTGAAATTTGAGTCCTATTATCGAGGTGGATTTCCTAAGAATTTTCCCTCTGTTTAGCTTTGTGATAGGTGATCCGTTTTTCGTTATGTTAAGAGGTAACATCTGAGCTTCTGCTACCAAAAACTGAATGAAGTAGGTTTTGTCATGTTTAGTGTAAGTTTGTTAGTCCTGTCAGGTAGATATTTCTGTAATTCGGTGTTCTTTATTTTTTTTTTCACACCATGACTTACGTTTTTTTTTTATTTTTTTTTTTTTTTTTTTTATTTGTTTTTATATTTTTTTTTTTTTTTTATTACCCTTTTTTTACCCTTTTTTTTTTTTTTTTTTTTATTTTTATCTACTTTTTTTTTTTTTTTTTTTTTGTTTTTTTTTTTTTTTACAGGCGTATTGGCTAGCGTGATGGGCTCGGTGAGAGAGACGTATGTTGGTGTCACTCTGCAAAAGTGTGGGTTTGAGTAATTGCGAAGCATTTGGTATGTAGGTCATTTATGTAGAGGAGAAAAAGAAGAGGGCCAAGGGACACTTCCCTGTGGGACCACAACTGTAATTGGTTAGTGCGGAAGACTTGCCATTTGCGTACACATCTTGGCTTCTAGGTGCTGGGTTAAGACTTGAGGTAGTTGAGGGAGTGCCCTTAATATCATAGTGTGACAATTTTACGTGGAGCAATCATGGTCAAACTGTATCAAAAAGCTTTACGTAAGTCAATGAGATCCCCAGGAGGGACTTCTTTTTCTCTATTGCGTGTATAGATGTTCTAGCATGTGTATAATAGCATCATTAGTATTTTTATTAGGCCTGAATCCAAAATTGGCAGGGGGTGAGAATGTTATGGGAGATGAGGGTCGGAGTGATTCATTTATGAATTAATTTTTTCGAAATTTTTGAGAGAGGGGTTGTAAGTTGAAGCATATTGGCCTATTGTATTCAACTCTGTTTGGTCACCCCCTTTATGGATCGGGGTGACCTTGCTATTTTGAGAACTGTAGTGAAGTTGGAGGATTCAATGGATTTGTTAAAGAGTGTTGACAATGATTGGTGATAGTACTTGTGACGCTTTTTTGTATATAAAGGGGTAAGGTATTTAAATCTCCTGCCTTGTTTTTCAGTGCGTTGATAATAAGGGAGACTTTCGTATGGTTTAGTCGGAGCTAGGAAGAGTGTGTTCGGGTAGTTGCCAGTGAGGTAGTCATTTGGTGGGGTGGTATCTGAGCTTGGGATATTTTGGCAAGGGTTTTTGACACTATAGGGAGAGAAGAAATCATTGAGTCTGTTTGCTGTTTCTTTGGTAGGAGTTCGGGTTCATTGATTTTGCTATTTTTATTTTCGCTATGTCGTTGATATCTTTTTTGTTCCCAGAATTTCTGATAGGGACTTCCAGGTCTTTTTTATATCACCTCGTAAGTTGGAATAAATCTGTTCATAATACAATTTTTTGCCCTTTCTTATCAGGTGGTTAGGAATTGACGAGTAACGTTTTGTTTGGTCTCTTGTTATGTGATACTTTCTGTAATGTTTTTATATCGGTGTTTTTATTGATGGGATTTGTGAATGTGGGTGTTAAGCCAGAGGACTGTTCAGTCTCCTTAGCTGTCATCTGTTTGGTTTTTTTAGGGCAGTGCTTGTTATAAAGGTTTATTGGGTCTTTTTTCAAAATTTATTAAAACATCGTCAATATCTGTTATATATTTTAGCTCAGTGTGCAGTCAATGTTTGTTACTGCATGTTGTGAAGTTATTAATGGCTGACTCAATTGTTGAAGTCTGAGGTGACTTTAGTTAGTGTCTTGGGGTATTTTACCAAGAGTTGTTATGAGGAAAGTAGGGTTAGTTGTCTGTGGTATTATCTGTAATTATGCCTGATTTTAAAGGGGATATGGTGTTGGTCATGATGTGGTCAGTAGGGAAACACTAGTCTCTGTAACTCTTGGTAGGTTTTGCTACTGTTCGGAGGCAAACATGCTGTTATCATTGTGTTTGTTGAATTTCAGTAACGTGGGGGGTCCTGGTCATGCAGGAGATTTATATTGAAGTCCCTTGAGAGTAGTAAGTGATCTTTGTTCATGCGTGCATTAGTTTCAAACTTCCTAGGTTGTGACTAAATTGGCTAATGTTTGATTGTGGAATTCTGTAGATGTTTATCACTGTGAGAGAGTTTGTGTAGGTATTTGGATTTGAATTTAGCTATTATATATTCCCATGTTCCATCCCGTGTGCAAGTATTAGGATACATTCTAGTTGAGTCTGAGTAGTATATAGCAGTGCACACCCCTTGTTGGTCTGGCTACCAGTTGGTGTATGGATGTGTAACCAGGATGGCATAGACATCTGTATCTATCAGGACTTTCAGCCAGGTTTTCAGCTTTAGTGTAAATGATGGACATATTGGCATGCAAGGAATGTAGTATGCTAGGAGGTCATCATAATGTTGCTTAAAGAATTGATATTGTAGTTAAAGATTAGTTATGTGTTGTTGGCACTGAGATTTGCCTTTGATTGTTCTGCTGTGTGTATTTACAGTACTGTTTGAATATTTTAGTCTTTAAATAAGAGGTTGGTATCAGGATCAATGCTTGTAACTCATTAAGATTTGTAGTGAAATCTATAGTTTGTATTAAGTAAAAAATAAAGTAAATATTCTAAAGCTAAAAAAAAAAAAAAAAAAAAAAAAAAAAAAAAAAAAAAATAGCACCTGAATTATTTAAAAAATGTTTAAAAAAATAATGAGCTAAGGTGTTTTTTTAAAGCTAAATTAAAGGAGAAATATAAAAGGGACTAAAAATTAATTTGGTTGGAAAAATAAAGTGATGATCAAATTTATGGAGTTTGGGAATATCGATAGTAGGTAGTACTTTAAAGGTAATTCTTTAAAGTTAGGAATTATAGTATAAAATTATAATTATAAAAGGGATAATATAAGTTGTGGTGAACAATAAATGTGGTAATCAAATACATGAGCTGTTGGAGTATATGGCAAAATAGTGAACTTATTAATTTAGCACCTGAGAATAGCACCTTGATTAGTTAACAATTGTGATTATATATGATCTAGGTAGTTATATAGAGCTAAAAGTAAAGGACAAAAAAATATATAAGGGGACTAAATTAAGTAATTCGGTTAAACAAGTTAAATGGACAGATAGTCACTATGAAATATATTGGTTTAGGAGTAAGATCTGAGTTTGGTAATATTAAACAAGTGCATCAGTTTATTGCACAATAAAAATTAAAAAAAAAATGAGGTAGTTGGTACTAGCTAGCGAAAGATAGTTTTGGTACTTGCAAAAAAGTAATTGGAATATACACTAATTGCACACACAATAAAAAGTAACTAAAAAAACAAGTAGTGGTAAACAAAATTAAATGGACAGGTAAGAACAATGAATAATGGTAATGTCTTGGTTATAATATGATAGCAAGATGGTAGACAGGTACACAGGTACACAGGTACACAGGTACAAAGGATAATATAAAGGTTGGAGTTGAATATACAAACTTGAAAATTTGGCAACAAAATGTTATGGGAAGTTTACCTGGAGTTTACCTGGAGAGAGTTTCAGGGGTCAACGCCCCCGCGGCCCGGTCTGTGACCAGGCCTCCTGGTGGATCAGCGCCTGATCAACCAGGCTGTTGCTGCTGGCTGCACGCAAATAAAAAAAAAACCAGAACGTACGAGCCCAGTCCGGCTGATCAGGAACTGACTTTAGGTGCTTGTCCAGTGCCAGCTTGAAGACTGCCAGGGGTCTGTTGGTAATCCCCCTTATGTGTGCTGGGAGGCAGTTGAACAGTCTCGGGCCCCTGACACTTATTGCTATGGTCTTAACGTGGCTAGTGTGACCCCCTGCTTTTCATTGGTAGGGGATGGTGCATCGTCGTGCCAAGTCTTTTGCTTTCGTAGTGAGTGTTTTCGTGTGCAAGTTTCGGTAACCTTAGGTGGGGGGGGTACTCTTGGATTTTCCAGGTGTTATATAATAATGTTATCTCTCCCTCCTGCGTTCCAGGGAATAAAGGTTTTGAAACCTCAAGCGCTCCCAGTAATTGGGTGTTTTATCTCCGTTATGCGCGCCGTGAAAGGTTCTCTGTCATTTTCTAGGTCGGCAATTTCACCAGCTTGAAATGTGCTGGTTAGAGGTGCAGCAAATATTCCAGCTATATAAAACAAGTGAACGAAGAGTGTCATCATGTGCTTGGCCCTCCATAGTTTTGAAGGTTCTCCATTATCCATCCTGTCATTTTTTCTAGACAGATGCGATTGATACAATGTTTAAGGTCCTTGAAGGTGAGATCTCCGAAATATCACACCCAGGTCTTTGACGTTGGTGTTTCGCTATATTTTGTGGCCAGAATTTGTTTTGTACTCTGATGAAGATTTAATTTCTCATGTTTACCATATTGAGTAATTGAAATTTCTCCATCGTTGGACTTCATATTGTTTCTGCAGCCCACTGAAGATTTGGTTGATGTCCGCCTGGAGCCTTGCAGTGTCTCTGCATGGAAGACACTGTCATGCAGATTCGGGTGTCATCTGCAAAGGAAGAAACGGCGTTGCTGTGGCTGACATCCTTGTTTATGTCGGATATGAGGATAAGGAACAAGATGGGAGCTTAGTACTCGTGCCTTGTGGAACAGAGGCTTTTCACCGTAGCTGCCTCGGACTTTACTCTGTTGACGAGACTATCCTCTGTTTGTTTGTTAGTGAGGTAATTATAGATCCATCGACGACTCTTTTTCCTGTTATTCCTTTAGCGCGCATTTTTGTGGCTTATTACGCCATGGGTCACACTTTGTCGAAGGCTTTTGCAAAGTCTGTATATATTACTATCTTTGCTTTTATTTCTTGTCTTCTAGTGCATTTAGGACCTTGTCGTAGTGATCAGTAGTTGAGACAGCAGGAGCGACCTGTTCTAAACCCATTTTGCCCTGGGTTGTGTAACTGATGTGGTTTCTAGATGGGTGGTGATCTTGCTTCTTAGGACCCTTTCAAGTTTTTATGATTATGGGATGTTTGGTATTGGTCTGTTGTTCTTTGCTGTTTGCTTTACTGCCCCTTTGTGGAGTGGGGCTATGTCTGTTGTTTTTAGTAACAGAGGGACGACCCAGTGTCCCATGGCTCCTCTCTCCATAGGATGGGAAAAAAAGCTCGTGATAGGGGCTTCTTGAAGTTTCTTGATGAACACAGAGTTCATGAGTTGGCCTTCTGGCGGCAGAGTGCATGGGCATGTCATTTATCGCCTGTTCGAAGGACATTTGGCGTCAGGATAAAACATCGGATAGGCTTGTGTTAATCAAATTTGTGGCTCTCTCATAAAAAATTTCATTTGATCTTCGACTCTCAGTCTGGATTTAGCGGTTTGACTAAAAACCTGAGCATATTGGGACTGAGTAGCTCACTCATTTCCTTTGCTGTCATTGTGTAGGACCATCTTGCTTTAAGTAGGGGCCAATAATGGTCGATGTTTCGATTTTGAATTTGGCATAGGATGAAGAAATACTTTGGTTTCTTTCGAATTTCATTTTAGCTTTTAGTTCTTCCCGCGATTCTGACTCCTAAAGGATTCTTTTAGCTTAAGTTTCCCATGTTGCTATTCTTGGACCAGTGTCTCCCTGGCCATTTCAGATATATTGTCCTCTTTTAGCCGCTTCTGTTATTCTTTTCGTCGCTGTAAAGGGAGCGCCTGTATCTTTCTATTTACATCTACTCCCTCCTTTTTCTTAGAGGAATAAGCCTTGTGCATACATTCGAGGGCCACGAGTTATCTGTTCCTAGGCATAAAGTTTGGGGTCTGTGTTGGCTTAGTATATCTTCCCAGCTTATATCGGTTAGGACTTTGTTTCTTGGTCCCACTTTATGTTTTTGTTATTGAAGTTGGGATTTGGTGAATGCGCCTCATCGTGTGACTGTCTCATTTTGTTCGGTCTGGGGCTCCTCGCATACATGTCTGAACCTCATTATGTTGTGATCTGAGTATATTGTTTTTGATATGGTGACATTTCTTACCAAGATCTCATTATTAGTGAATTGAGGTTTGTGTATTCTCCGTCTAGTAGGCTCTATTATTTGTGGTTTAAAATTGAATTTTTGTGCAGAGATTTAAAAGCTCGTGTGGTTGGACGAGTTTGTAGGGTTGGTTTTTGACAGTGTCTGCGTGCCTCGTTGTGCTCCCGGTTTTCTGGTGTTTCGGTCGCTCTTACGTGCTAGAACTTAATTTGTTTCATCAATCCTATTACGATACATCCCTCTAGCGCCCTGGAACCAATCTTGGGCCGGAAAACATTATGTACAGAGTTAAAAAAGGAGGAGAATTGTGTGCACTACCTAACAGAGTTTACTGCCAGAGGGGAATCATATGCCTGTCCGTGTGGAAAAATAATAATAATTGAACTTTGATGAGTACAACCAGAGGAAAGAAAGTCCACTGAAAGCACTTGAGTATACTAGTGTTAGGTGTATACTAACAGTGGCTCCCTAGTATAATTGATGATAAAGGCCCTAAAGTGTCAGTTGAAAAAAGGTGAATATTTGTAAATGAAGTGATAAGCCTATGGCAGGCAGGTGCCGAGTTCTGCAGGAAACTTTACCACATGACAGCTGTTTTTAATTAATCTTCCTGGCATGCTAGTGTTACTCGCATATATAAGTTGTGATACCAGTGAATAGCAGAATACTGTGTTGTAAGTAGCAACTAACCAGTATAATAAAGGTACTTAGTGGAGTGGAGTTGACTTTCAATTAGTTCTTGTTTCTTGAATAGGCAGATGTTACTGTGAATTTTATATAACCTGTAGTTACCAGCGGTCGAAATATACACAACGTGAAGCAATTATTATACAGAAAAAAAGCGCCCTTCCTACAAAATTTTCTACCAATAAACTTAGTGATAATATAGAATTTTTTGTGGTGGGAGCGGAAAAAAAAAAAAAAAAAAAAGAAAAAAAAAAAAATAAAAAAAAAAAAAAAAAAAAAAAAGAAGCTAGATACAGCGATTTGATACAACAAGGGTGGAGGACTCGGACCGTTCGTTCATTGTAGGAGTGCCAGCAAGTCACGGCTCTTCAACACGCAAGTTATACTTTTGTATAATCAATACATATCTACTAGGGTAGAGAATTTCAGTAGATCATTCATGTGTTAGCTCAAATCACCGACCAGTATGGTTTAAATAAGTGACCCATGATCAGACCAGATAGACTGGGTCGATCCCTTGACTGGTCCGAACCCTTTGACTGGTCCGAAACCCTTGGACTAGTCGAACCCTTGACTGGTCCGAACCATTGACTGGTCCGAACCCTTGACTGGTCCGAAACCCTTGACTGGTCCATCCCTTGACTGGTCCGAAACCCTTGACTAGTCCGAACCCTTGATGTCGAACCCTGGACTGGCTTCAAAAGGTTTCGTGGCAAACACCTAGAAGGTTATTAATAGGAATTATTCAAGAGGTTGCTAGTAGAATTGCAGTAAAATCAACCATTCAAATCATTATGAGCTGTGTGTAGTCTGTGTGTCACAGGTCAAACCAAACGGGCTTTCCACATGCATAAATTGTCCATTTCTGTTGGAAATTGGTGTCACGCCCTTGTGCAGATATCAAAGAACTAGCAGACAAGCAGTATTAAAACAGGGAAGTGTTTTTGGGTATGCCCAAATGAGATAAATTGTGGACCTAAAATCCACTAGGTATTAAATGAGGTCAACATTTCAAAGCTGCTTTCATAGAAACCTGGAAGCTTTCTAACCACAGATGGGAACATAATAAAAGTCGGGCAGAATGGTACTGCCCTTGATATGGCCATGTAGTCAGAAACTGTAAGGCTGGAGATGATTGTCCTGGTAGTCGTAACATGGGGGGCTGGATTAGTGTGTCCTGGGAGACAGTAATGGGAAGCTGGAGGTTGCTGTTCCTGGGAGACAGTATGGTGAAGGCTGGAGTGCTGTCCTGGGAGACAGTAATGGTTGAAGCTGGGATGCTTGTCTCTGGAGACAGTAATGGGGAAAGCTGGAGATGCTGTCCATGGGGAGACAGTATGGTGAAGACTGGAGATGTTGTCCAGGGTAGTCGGGAATTATACGCAGGAACTGATACATATAAATGACCCCATAGGGACAGGAGCCATAGTAGGGAAACAAGTGTAGTCACAAGATAAGATAAAACCAAATTGCAAACTAGAAATAAACGCAGGAAATAGCATACAGAGGACTCCACTAGCCTATAGATGAGGATATATTACCAAAAACAAATGGGTGGGAGCTCCATTGTTGTTGCTAGGAGGATAGAAGTAAGGACAGGGAAACATGCACCATACAGGGAATACAGTCACCAGAAACCCAGGGCAACGGAAACCATGCTGTTGCACATACTATGGCCTCGGTATCTGCTGCATGGGAAAATCTGGGGAAAAAACAGATGGGACGTGCAACTATGACCACCTAGGAAATGCCATGCCCATGTGACAAAGGAAAATGCAAACCTCCTTACCTGTTAAGCTTTTTTACCCCGAACTGTGGTACCTCTTCGTTCAGCAAAGACTGTGCTATAACTTAAATTGCCAGGCATCCCATCTAAAGGGGACACAAAAGATACAAAACATCCAGGCCATGGGGGGAAAAACCTGGGTTTAGCCACAGCCACTCAAGAGGGGAGAGGTTGTTAGTGCCAGGAAGGATAACAACTGGCAGGAAATGGCAGAAACGTTACACCAAAATCCAGTCATTCACTGGAGTGGATCCCACAGTCGATGGCCTCCACTCCAAACCAACAGATACAGTACTAATGCGGAAAAAAATCCCCCCCCAGTACAAAACAATACCACCTGTCCGTTACTTTTCTTTGCAAATATACAGGGTCTAAAGCCAGCAACAAACAACAAAATACCTTTCATCCGTGGACTGCTTGCAGAAGAGGCAAAGCATTGTCGCGCTTTCACTGAGACCCACATAAAGGTCACTTGGGACAACGAAATATGGTTCCCAGGTTACACCTATACGATGTTGGACAGAGTGAAACAGGGCAAAAGGGGGGGGTTGGCCTGTACATTGCAGAGTCACTTGTTTGCACAGAACTGCTAATGCCTCAAATGATGTAGTGGAAGTTTTAGCAGTAAAGGTCGAGAACCAAAACCTAGTCATTGTGATAGTCTACAAGCCTCGGATGCAACATCCCAGCAATTCAGGAACAGCTGTTAAAAATTGACCACTGTCTGGAAAACCTTCCAGCTCCTGCACCCAACATCTTGCTCCTGGGGGATTTCAACTTAAGGCACCTAAAATGGAGGAATATAGCAAATAATATTGTTGCAGTAATAACACCAGGAGGCAGCTCTGATGAAAACTCACACTCATGCGAGCTTTTAAATCTCTGTACAAAATTCAATTTAAACCAGCAAATAATAGAGCCTACTAGACTGGAGAATACACTAGACCTCATCTTCACTAACAATGATGATCTGATAAGAAATATCACCATATCAGAAACAATATACTCAGATCACAACATAATTGAGGTTCAGTCATGTATGCGCGGAGCCCCAGACCGACAAAATGAGATTAGTCACGAGGGAGCATTCACCAAATTCAACTTCAATAACAAAAACATAAAGTGGGACCAAGTAAACCAAGTCCTAACCGATATAAGCTGGGAAGATATACTAAGCAACACAGACCCCAATTATGCCTAGAAACAGATTAACTCGGTGGCACTCGATGTATGCACAAGGCTTATTCCTCTAAGAAAAAGGAGGAGTAGATGTAAAAAGAAAGAGACAGGCGCTCCCTTTACAGGCGACGGAAAAGAATAACAGAGCGGCTAAAAGAGGTCAATATATCTGAAATGCGTAGGGTGACACTGGTCAGAGAAATTGCAAGCATCGAACTTAAGCTAAAAGAATCCTTTAGGAGTCAGGAATCGCGGGAAGAACTAAAAGCCATAAATGAAATCGAAAGAAACCCAAAGTATTTCTTCTCCTATGCCAAATCAAAATCGAGAACAACGTCCAGTATTGGGCCCCTACTTAAAGAAGATGGGTCCTACACAGATGACAGCAAGGAATGATGTGAGCTACTCAAGTCCCAATATGACTCAGTTTTTAGCAAGCCGCTAACCAGACTGAGAGTCGAAGATCAAAATGAATTTTTTATGAGAGAGCCACAAAATTTGATTAACACAAGCCTATCCGATGTTATCCTGACGCCAAATGACTTCGAACAGGCGATAAATGACATGCCCATGCACTCTGCCCCAGGGCCAGACTCATGGAACTCTGTGTTCATCAAGAACTGCAAGAAGCCCCTATAACGAGCCTTTTCCATCCTATGGAGAGGGAGCATGGACACGGGGGTCGTCCCACAGTTACTAAAAACAACAGACATAGCCCCACTCCACAAAGGGGGCAGTTAAAGCAACAGCAAAGAACTACAGACCAATAGCACTAACATCCCATATCATAAAAATCTTTGAAAGGGTCCTAAGAAGCAAGATCACCACCCCATCTAGAAATCCATCAGTTACACAACCCAGGGCAACATGGGTTTAGAACAGGTCCGCTCCTGTCTGTCTCAACTATTGGACCACTACGCAAAGGGCCTAAATTTCACTAGAAGACTAAAAAGAATGCAGATGTAATAATACAACTTTGCAAAAGCCTTCGAAAAATGGACCCCGGGTAA
>NC_069401.1:84603514-84638095 GCF_026875155.1 Cherax quadricarinatus | reverse complement strand
CGGGGAAAATTTTTTGTAATAGTCTGTAAGGGTGCCTTTGTTTCAAGGAGTTTTCCCCAAGCTCCAGCAGTTCTAAAACCATTCCAGTGATTGTAAATTTAAATATATGATAGAACTTAGTATTATACAAGATTTGTGCATGTTTATTGTAATAAACAACAGTGGTAAACAATAATATGATAATAACTTTAGTGCGGTTATTGTGTTCAATACAGTGAGTTTATATATATACATTATATACAGTATTGGTCTCTCAGGCCCCAAATGTTAGTAGGAATAGAAAAAAAATTGGAAAAGAAAAGAAAAAACAACAAAAACCGCAAAATAATGTAATGCGCGTATGTGGAATTCGTCGATGTTGCCGCCACCACATCATTTTCGACAAACTTCTTGGCACTGTATCTCGGTAAGTACTGATCAGAATCTTTTTTTTTGTCTTATTACCTTCACAAAAATATGCTCTTTAATTCTGTAAGAAAAAATAATTTTTTTTTTTTTTTTAAATTTCTTGGACACTGGAGCACCACTTCAGATTTTGGCCTTGGACCCTGAAGGGGTTAAGGCCAGCAAAGGTTGGTTTGAGAGATTTAAGAATCGTAGTGGCATACATAGTGTGATAAGGCATGGTGAGGCTGCCAGCTTGGACTTAATGTCCTAATGGAAGGGGATTCCCCTTCTAAACACTAACACCATCCACAGTCTCCCCTCCTCCCATCCCATCAGTCATCACCAGATCTTCAATAAAGGTAAGTGTCATGTAACTGTACATTTCTTCCTCAGTTTGTGTGTATTAAAATTAATATTTCATGTGATAAAAAATTTTTTTTTCATGCTTTGGGGTGTCTTGCATGGATTAATTTGATTTCCATTATTTCTTATGGGGAAAATTAACTCGACTAACAATAATTTCAACTAACGTTGAGCTCTCAGGAACGGATTAATATCGTTGGTCGAGGGTCCACTGTATATATATATATATATATATATATATATATATATATATATATATATATTAATATATATATATTATATATATAATTATATATATATATATATATAATATATATATATATATATATATATAATATAATATATATATATATATAATATATATATATACAGTGGACCCCCGGTTAACGAACTTTTTCATTCCAGTAGTATGTTCAGGTGCCAGTACTGACCGAATTTTTTCCCATAAGGAATATTGTGAAGTAGATTAGTCCATTTCAGACCCCCAAACATACACGTACAAACGCACTTACATAAATACACTTACATAATTGGCAGCATTGGAGGTGATCGTTAAGCGGGGGTCCACTGTGTATATATATATATATATATATATATATATATATATATATATATATATATATATATATATATATATATATATATATATATATATATATATATATAAAAATATATAGAATAAACAAACAACCGCTGTGAAAGAATAGAGAAATTCCAAGCGCTTTCGTGACTACTCACATTATCAAGGAACTATGAAAGTAAAGCATCCAAGGAAGGTATATAAGGGGGTCTGGCCAACACCTCACTATCAGATCCCCTTATATACCTTCCTTGGATGCTTTACTTCTAGTTCCTTGATAATGTGACTAGTCACGAATGCGCTTGGAATTTCTCTATTCTTTCAGAGTGGTTGTTTTGCATATTCTGAAATCACCTGTTTACTGTGATCTTATTGCTATATATATATATATATATATAATATATATATATATATATATATATATATATATATATATATATATATATATATAAATATATAAATATTATATTATATTTTTATTTTATTTTATTATCACACCGGCCGATTCCCACCGAATAGGCAGAACTTGCTATCTTGGCTTAAATAGCAACGTTCATCTTGCCATATAAGACAAGTGAAAATTTGCGTATACAATAATTTCGCCAAAATCATTCTGAACCTAACGATAAAAATGTATTTCACTGTGTTTGTTTAGTATTAAATTATTGTAAACAAATCTAAAATATATTTAGTTGGGTTAGGCTAAAATAAATTGTTCTTGTTATGATAAGGTTAGGTAAGTTTTCTAAGATTCTTTTGGTGCAAAATTATAAATTTTTTCTTCAACATTAATGAAAAAAATATATCTTTCAATGTATAAGAGAAAATTTCAGAAAGGACTTAATTTTAAATGAGTTCTTGCTAATTGACCAGTTTTACATATTAGGCACGACATATATATTTTTTTTATTATTATTATTATCACACTGGCCGATTCCCACCAAGGCAGGGTGGCCCAAAAAAGAAAAACTTTCACCATCATTCACTCCATCACTGTCTTGCCAGAAGGGTGCTTTACACTACAGTTTTTAAACTGCAACATTAACACCCCTCCTTCAGAGTGCAGGCACTGTACTTCCCATCTCCAGGACTCAAGTCCGGCCTGCCGGTTTCCCTGAACCCCTTCATAAATGTTACTTTGCTCACACTCCAACAGCACGTCAAGTATTAAAAACCATTCGTCTCCATTCAAATCCTATCAAACACGCTCACCACGCCTGCTGGAAGTCCAAGCCCCTCGCACACAAAACCTCCTTTACCCCCTCCCTCCAACCTTTCCTAGCCGACCCCTACCCCGCCTTCCTTCCACTACAGACTGATACACTCTTGAAGTCATTCTGTCTCGCTCCATTCTCTCTACATGTCCGAACCACCTCAACAACCCTTCCTCAGCCCTCTGGACAACAGTTTTGGTAATCCCGCACCTCCTCCTAACTTCCAAACTACGAATTCTCTGCATTATATTCACACCACACATTGCCCTCAGACATGACATCTCCACTGCCCCCAGCCTTCTCCTCGCTACAACACATCATCACCCATGCTTCACACCCATATAGAGCGTTGGTAAAACTATACTCTCATACATTCCCCTCTTTGCCTCCAAGGACAAAGTTCTTTGTCTCCACAGACTCCTAAGTGCACCACTCACCCTTTTCCCCTCATCAATTCTATGATTCACCTCATCCTTCATAGACCCATCCGCTGACACGTCCACTCCCAAATATCTGAATACATTCACCTCCTCCATACTCTCTCCCTCCAATCTGATATCCAGTCTTTCATCACCTAATCCTTTTGTTATCCTCGTAACCTTACTCTTTCCTGTATTCACTTTTAATTTTCTTCTTTTGCACACCCTACCAAATTCATCCACCAATCTATGCAACTTCTCTTCAGCATCTCCCAAGAGCACAGTGTCATCAGCAAAGAGCAACTGTGACAACTCCCACTTTATGTGTGATTCTTTATCTTTTAACTCCATGCCTCTTGTCAAGACCCTCGCATTTACTTCTCTCACAACCCCATCTATAAATATATTAAACAACCACGGTGACATCACACATCCTTGTCTAAGGCCTACTTTTACTGGGAAATAATTTCCCTCTTTCCTACACACTCTAACTTGAGCCTCACTATCCTCGTAAAAACTCTTCACTGCTTTCAGTAACCTACCTCCTACACCATACACCTGCAACATCTGCCACATTGCCCCCCTATCCACCCTGTCATATGCCTTTTCCAAATCCATAAATGCCACAAAGACCTCTTTAGCCTTATCTAAATACTGTTCACTTATATGTTTCACTGTAAACACCTGATCCACACACCCCCTACCTTTCCTAAAGCCTCCTTGTTCATCTGCTATCCTATTCTCTATCTTGCTCTTAATTCTTTCAATAATAACTCTACCATACACTTTACCAGGTATACTCAACAGACTTATCCCCATATAATTTTTGCACTCTCTTTTGTCACCTTTGCCTTTATACAAAGGAACTATGCATGCTCTCTGCCAATCCCTAGGTACGTTACCCTCTTCCATACATTTATTAAATAATTGCACCAACCACTCCAAAACTATATCCCCACCTGCTTTTAACATTTCTATCTTTATCCTATCAATCCCGGCTGCCTTACCCCCTTTCATTTTACCTACAGCCTCACGAACTTCCCCCACACTCACAACTGGCTCTTCCTCACTCCTACAAGATGTTATTCCTCCTTGCCCTATACACGAAATCACAGCCTCCCCATCTTCATCAACATTTAACAATTCCTCAAAATATTCCCTCCATCTTCCCAATACCTCCAACTCTTCATTTAATAACTCCCCTCTCCTATTTTTAACTGACAAATCTATTTGTTCTCTAGGCTTCCTTAACTTGTTAATCTCACTCCAAAAACTTTTTCTTATTTTCAACAAAATTTGTTGATAACATCTCACCCACTCTCTCATTTGCTCTCTTTTTACATTGCTTCAACCACTCTCTTAACCTCTCTCTTTTTCTCCATATACTCTTCCCTCCTTGCATCACTTCTACTTTGTAAAAACTTCTCATATGCTAACTTTTTCTCCCTTATACTCTCTTTACATCATCATTCCACCAATCGCTCCTCTTCCCTCCCGCACCCACTTTCCTGTAACCACAAACTTCTGCTGAACACTCTAACACTACATTTTTAAACCTACCCCATACCTCTTCGACCCCATTGCCTATGCTCTCATTAGCCCATCTATCCTCCAAAAGCTGTTTATATCTTTCCCTAACTGCCTCCTCTTTTAGTTTGTAAACATTCACCTCTCTCTCCCTGATGCTTCTATTCTCCTTGTATCCCATCTACCTTTTACTCTCAGTGTAGCTACAACTAAAAAGTGATCTGATATATCTGTGGCCCCTCTATAAACATGTACATCCTGAAGTCTACTCAACAGTCTTTTATCTACCAATACATAATCCAACAAACTACTGTCATTTCGCCCTACATCATATCTTGTGTACTTATTTATCCTCTTTTTCTTAAAATATGTATTACCTATAACTAAACCCCTTTCTATACAAAGTTCAATCAAAGGGCTCCCATTATCATTTACACCTGGCACCCCAAACTTACCTACCACAACCCTCTCTAAAAGTTTCTCCTACTTTAGCATTTAGGTCCCCTACCACAATTACTCTCTCACTTGGTTCAAAGGCTCCTATACATTCACTTAACATCTCCCAAAATCTCTCTCTCTCCTCTGCATTCCTCTCTTCTCCAGGTGCATACACGCTTATTATGACCCACTTCTCGCATCCAACCTTTACTTTAATCCACATAATTCTTGCATTTACACATTCATATTCTCTTTTCTCCTTCCATAACTGATCATTCAACATTACTGCTATCCCTTCCTTTGCTCTAACTCTCTCAGATACTCCAGATTTAATCCCATTTATTTCCCCCCACCGAAACTTCCCCTACCCCCTTCAGCTTTGTTTCGCTTAGGGCCAGGGCATCCAACTCTTTTCATTCATAACATTAGCAATCATCTGTTTCTTGTCATCCGCACTACATCCACGCACATTCAAGCATCCCAGTTTTATAAAGTTTTTCTTCCCCTTCTCTTTTATTAGTAAATGCTTTTTTACAGGAAAGAAGACATAAGCCCATAGCTCTAAAGGGGCAACTTTAGTGTATTTTCATATACGACACGGTCTATGGCCTTTAGGAGGAAAGATTCCCTTTTCTACTTTCATGGACAATATATATATAATAATATAAATAATACTATTTATAAAAATGGGAAGACAACCTAAGGGGGTGTAATTTATAATATACTGTATGTGCACCTGTCTGTGAAGTGTGACCGAATGATGTAAAGTTTTCTTGATATCCTGTTAATCACCCGTGTTAATGAACAAAATAAATAAATATATATATATATAATATATATATATATATATATATATATATATATAATATATATATATATATATATATATACAGTGGACCCCCGCTTAACGATCACCTCCAAATGCGACCAATTATGTAAGTGTATTTATGTAAGTGCGTGTGTACGTCTATGTTTGGGGGTCTGAAATGGACTAATCTACTTCACAATATTCCTTATGGGAAAAAATTCGGTCAGTAATGGCACCTGAACATACTACTGGAATGAAAAAAGTTCGTTAACCGGGGGTCCACTGTATATATATATATATATACAGTGGATCCTCGAGTTTCGGCAGCCTCGACTTTCGTGAAATTCGACCTTCGGCGAATTTTTTTTGTCAAAATTTGGCCTCGAGTTTCGTGATTAGACTCGTGGTTCAGCGACTGTCCGGTACCCATCCGCCTGTCACCATGCCCACCAAGCCAGTCTCCCACATCATTCACACTCAGTGTGCCATTGTTTACCAACACGTGACCATCACCCGGCGGGTTCATACAATACATTTCATAATACAGTGGACCCCCGGTTCATGAAGCCATCGGTATCCGATAAATCCGGTATCTGAAGCATTATATCGCAAAAAATTTGCCTCGGTTCCCGTTACAAAACCCGGTATGTGATACAATTTGTATGAGACGTGTCCAGTGTTTACAAGCCAGACAGTGTGTGCGCATCTAAGGATACATTCGGTACATTCTATATTATCCATATTATCACTGTTTTTGGTGCTTGTTTCTGCAAAGTAAGTCACCATGGGCCCCAAGAAAGCTTCTAGTGCCAACCCATCAGGACCAAGGGTGCTAATGACTATTGAAATTAAGGAAATGTGTGCAAAGTGGCTTGAAGTGCAAACCTTTTTTGATGAAAATCACCCTGACACAGCTACTGCAAGCCATGTTGGTAACCTGTACACTGACAATGTTGTGAACCACTTTAGGAAAGTCATAAAGAAACAAGAGGTACAGGCCTCTATGGACAGATATGTTGTGCAACAGAAGTCCAGCGACTCTCAAGCTGGTCCTAGTGGCATTAAAAGAAGAAGGGAAGTAACCCCGGAAAAGGACCTGCTACCTCAAGTCATAATGGAGGGGGATTCCCCCTTTAATCCTTTGACTGTCGCAACCCCCAATCCTGAGGTGTCTGTCTCCTGGTGTCGCAAAATTTCAAAAAAAAAAAAATTATTTTTTCTTATGAAATGATAGAGAATCTTTTCCCGATTGTAAAGGCACCAAAAAACGAAATTTGATTGAAAACTGACGGAATTACGCTCTCATGAAGTTAGCGACCTCGGCGATATTTACAAATCGGCGATTTCGCCCACTTTGAGCCCTATTTTCGGCTAATTCCATTATTCCAGTCAACCAAACTCATAGCTATTTCTTCAGAACTCCATTTTTTCTATCGATTGAGTACAAGAAACTGCCCATTTACCGATTTCAACTACCCAATAACATGGTCAGAAATTTGCAATTTGGCCAATTTCACGAAAATTAAAAAATATGACAATTTCAAAATAAGGACTAGAATGAACAATGCAGACATTCCTGGCTCTAAAATAACATTTTCTCTGATCATCAATCATGTCTCCAGGCCCCTGTGATATTACTCTTGTTTTTTATTTTGAAATTTTATTCAAACTAAAAATAGAAGATTTACTGTTATGCAGACTACTGCAATACTGTAATAATTGTAAAAATTACATCAACCCATTCATGACTGCATATCAGAAAGGCTATTTGGACATTTATTGGACAATGACATCATTTGTTTACTTTTGAACATCGGCAAAAATCAAACATTTTCCGTAGTTTGTGCTCCATTTACAGGTATTTTATAATAAAATTAATCAAAATCACCTCTATTTCTATAATATAGTTTCCATTCAATCAAATGAGACCAAGAAAACGAGAATACAACCACAAATACTATATGAAAATAGACCACAAAGTCGGCATTTTAATTAAAAAAAACGGTAGGAGTTTTTTTTTCTCGTTATGCACTGCGTGCTCCAGGATTTTTTTTATATGGTGCACACTGACCACACAGACCCATTCTCTCACATGTGGGCCTACCAGCTTTCTCCTGCCTGATTTGAAGCCGCTAAAATTTATGAGTATATATACGTCAAACACGGTACCTCGCAAACGTATATATCATTTGAAGCGGCAGTGGCAGCAGCGGCATCCTACCAGCTCTTCTTCCTCAAAAAACATCGCTCATCAAAACTTGTGATGGCCTAAGTGAAAGTTCAACTACATGAACCCAAGTAGACCACAAAATGACCCAAGAATACTAAGAATGTAACCCAAATCTTGACAAAAATAGAAGATCTAAGGAAGACAGCCCTGCTAACCCAAACACTGCCTCCACTGCCAGACAACCACTTAACCCAAGCTCCTAGAAAACAAGCCTTCTCCATTGCTACACAGTATCTACTTCAGTGATACTATGAAAGGATATCGCAGAAGAAACAACATCAGTAATAAAAGAATAACAGCAAGGACCCTAGAACTCAACTTGTCTACCCAACAGGATGCCGGTGTATCATCAACCCCCCTCACCGCCGCCACCCAGGGAACAACAACAACAACAAACATGGCTGACTCCCCCTCCAACTCCACTCCCTTCAAAGGATTCACCCATGATTACTCAGGTATGATTATTCCTGACAATATCAAGGACTACACTGTTGCTCTAGAAAACGAAATCAAAGATATCAAAGAGAATCCAAGATAACCAACCTCGAGAACAAGATCCAAAACCTTGAAGAGAAGATTACATCGGGAAGTGTTGACACAGAAAATACTCTGAAAGTAGCTATAGCCAGTCACACCAAACAAATAACTACAATAAATATGAAGGTTGAAGAAGCAATCAAGGACTGGAATCAGAACACGCACACTCGACTAAATGAATACCTTGATTTCCAAGACGACAAAACTGAACAAGATAAGTTGTCTGATGCAGTTATAATACACAGTCCACACATTCCAAGTGACATAACACAAGCTCAGTACAAAGAAACTGCTGTCAGGATAATACAGGACCACGTACAAGTCATCGTGCAAAACAATGAAATCAAAGAAACACGTTTGTTAGGAAAACCAGGAAGTAAGCACAGTATAATGATCAGACTTCATTCATACGATAAAAGAAAGGACCTAATTAAATCAGCAATTACAATGAAAAATGGAGTGTACATAAATGAGTGTCTAACAAGAAAACGACAAAACCTTCTGTTCAGGCTGAGAAAACTTAAACAGGAAAACAAAATACATCAGTGTTTCACGCGAGATGGGAAAATACTAGTAAGGAAAACATCAACAGGACAACAATATACTATCTCAAACGAACATGATTTCTCTACCTTCCTTAGAAAAGCTGTCATTTCTGTAACAGATTAGATAAGTGCCCTTAATACATATATACGTGTGGTGCATATAGTGTACCTTACTATTATATTGTGCATTATTATTTTTATTATTTTTTTCATCAAAACCTAATGCTAACTACCTCCAATACTTTTTTACTTCTTTCTTACTGCTATTAATTGCTCATAATTTTATGTTACAAGTCAAATCTTACTCCAAATCAATATTATTCATTGTTCTTACCTGTCCATTTAATTTTGTTTACCACTACTTGTTTTTTTAGTCACTTTTTATTGTGTGTGCAATTAGTGTATATTCCAATTACTTTTTTGCAAGTACCAAAACTATCTTTTGCTAGCTAGTACCAACTACCTCATTTTTTTTTTAATTTTTATTGTGCAATAAACTGCTCAACTTATTTAATATTACAAATCAGATCTTACTCCTAAACCAATATTATTTCATAGTGACTATCTGTCCATTTAACTTGTTTACCATTACTTAATTGTAGTCCATTATATATTTTTTTTTCCTTTATTTTAGCTTTATATAACTACCTTAGCTCATATATTCACAATTGTTAAAATAATCAAGGTGCTATTCTCAGGTGCTAAAGTTAATAAGTTCACTATTTTGCCATTATACTCCAAAGCTCATTTATTTGATTACCACTTTATTGTTCACCACAACTTATATAGTCCCTTTATATTATAATTTTATACTATAATTCTAACTTTAAAGAATTACCTTTAAAGTACTACCTACTATCATATTCCCAAGCTCCATTATTTGATCATTTTATTTGTTCACCACAAATTATTTTAGTCCCTTTTATATTGTCTCCTTTATTTTAGCTTTAAAAAACTACCTTAGCTCATTATTTTTACATTTGTTAAATAATTCAGGTGCTATTTTTTTTTAGCTTTAGAATATTTACTTTATTTTTTACTTAATTCTAACTATAGATTCACTACAAATCTTATGATTACAAGCATTGATCCTGATACCAACCTCTTATTTAATGACTTAAATGATTCAAACAGTTACTGTAATTACTACACAGCAGAACAATCAAAGGCACTTCTCAGAGCCAACAACAACATAACTATCTTTAACTACAATATCAGATCTTTAAGCAAGCATTATGATGACCTCCTAGCATTACTAAATTCCTTGCATGCCAATATGTCCATCATTACACTAACTGAAACCTGGCTAAAGCCTGATACTACAGATGTCTATGCCATTCCTGGTTACACAGCCATACACAACTATAGGCCAGACCAACAAGGAGGTGGCACTGCTATATACTACTCAGACCAACTAGAATGTATCACTAATACTTGCACAAGGGATGAACATGGGGAATATATAATAGCTAAATTCAAATCCAAATACCTACAAAAACCTCTCACAGTGATAAACATCTACAGAGTTCCACAATCAAACATTAGCCAATTTAGTCAAAACCTAGGAAGTATGATAACTGATGCACGCATGAACAAAGATCACTTACTACTCTCAGGTGACTTCAATATAAATCTCCTGCAAGACCAGGACCCACACGTTACTGAATTCACAAACACAATGAGTAACTGCATGTTGCTACCAACAGTAACAAAACCTACAAGAGTTACAGACTAGTGTTTCCCTACTTGACCACATCTGGACCAACACCATATCCCCTTTAAAATCAGGCATAATTACAGATAATACCACAGACCACTACCCTACTTTCCTCATAACAACTTTTGGTAAAATACCCCAAGACACTACTAAAGTCACCTTCAGACTTCACAATGAGGCAGCCATTAATAACTTCACAACAGCAGTAACAAACATTGACTGGCACACTGAGCTAGAAATCTATACAGATATTGACGAATGTTTTAATAATTTTCTAAAAAAGACCCAATACCTTTATAACAAGCACTGCCCTAAAAAAACTAAACAGATGACAGCTAAGAGACTGAACAGTCCCTGGCTAACACCCAGCATTATCAAATCCATAAATACAAAACACCGATATGAAAAAACAGTACAGAATGGGTCACATAACCAGAGACCAAACAAAACGTTACTCGTCAATCCTAACCAGCCTGATAAGAAGGGCAAAAAAATTGTATTTATGAGAACAGATTATCCAACTTACAAGGTGATATAAAAAAGACCTGGAAGACCCTATCAGAAATTCTGGGAACAAAAAAGATATCACGACATAGCGAAATAAAATTAGCAAAATCAGATGAACCCCAACTCCCACCAACAGAAACAGCAAACAGACTCAATGATTTCTTCTCCACTATAGGTCAAAACCTTGCCAATAAAATCCCAAACTCAGATACCCCACCAAATGACTACCTCACTGGCAACTACCCGAACACACTGTTCCTAGCTCCGACTAACCCATACGAAGTCTCCCTTATTATCAACGCACTGAAAAAACAAGGCAGGAGATTTAAATACCTTACCACCCTTTATATACAAAAAAGCGTCACAAGTACTATCACCAATCATTGCAACACTCTTTAACAAATCCATTGAATCCTCCACCTTCCCTACAGTTCTCAAAATAGCAAGGGTCACCCCGATTCATAAAGGAGGAGACCAAACAGAGTTGAATAACTATAGGCCAATATCCAATTTACACCCTCTCTCAAAAATCTTCGAAAAATTAATTCATAAACGAATCTACTCCTACCTCATCTCCCAAAACATTCTCAACCCCTGCCAATTTGGATTCAGGCCTAATAAAAATACTAATGATGCTATTATACACATGCTAGAACATATATACACTGCAATAGAGAAAAAAGAAGTCCCACTGGGGATCTTCATTGACTTACGTAAAGCTTTTGATACAGCTGACCATGACTTGCTCCACGTAAAATTGTCACACTATGGTATTAGAGGGTACTCCCTCAACTACCTCAAGTCTTACCTCAGCAACAGAAGCCAATATGTGTATGCAAATGGGGCAAGCTCTTCCGCACAACCAATTATAGTTGGTGTCCCACAGGGAAGTGTCCTTGGCCCTCTTCTCTTTCTCCTATACATAAATGACCTACCAAATGCTTCGCAATTACTCAAACCCACACTTTTTGCAGATGACACTACATACGTCTTCTCTCACCCGAGCCCAGTCACGCTAGCCAATACTGTAAACACCGAATTACAGAAAATATCTACCTGGATGAGGTCTAACAAACTTACACTAAACATTGACAAAACCTACTTCATTCAGTTTGGTAACAGAGCTACAGATGTACCTCTTAACATAACGATAAATGGATCACCTATCACAAAGCTAACAGAGGGAAAATTCTTAGGAATCCACCTCGATAATAGACTCAAATTTCATACACATATACAACAAATTTCTAAGAAAATTTCCAAGACTGTAGGCATACTATCGAAGATACGGTACTATGTTCCACAGTCAGCCCTCCTGGCCCTTTATCACTCTCTTATTTACCCCTATCTCACCTATGGAATTTGTGCATGGGGCTCAACAACAATTAACCATGTCAGACCACTAATTACCCAACAAAAGGCTGCAATTAGAATGATAACAAATTCTCACTACAGGCAACACACTCCACCAATATTCAAAACACTCAACCTACTCACCATACAAAACATCCATACTTATTATTGCACCTATTACATACATAGAACACTCAACTCTAATATTAACCCTCCCCTCAAACATCTCCATGCCATCCTCAACAGAACACATGACCATAACACAAGGCACAGATCACTCTTTGATATTCCTCGTGTCCATCTCACGCTATGCAAAAACTCAATGCACATAAAAGGCCCTAAAATCTGGAATTCATTACCTGTAAATATAAAAGAAACACTACCTGTTTATAAATTCAAGTCTCTTCTCAAAGTTCACTTACTCACTCAAAACCAAATAAATACTGAATAACTGAACCTTATAAATTGTATATCCAAAATGTTACTCACAATTATATCACATAAATGTTAAACCTAGGACCCAATCTAACTTTGTTATTTTTTTAAATACACTACCTAACAGAATACTCCATTCTACTGAATGAACAGCAATGCATGCAATCATATGACCTTTGTAATACTCATTTGTGCTTTATAGTTATCTGTTTACAATAATGTCTTATCACTGATTTCATCATTGCTTAGTTAATCTTAAGTTAATTTTAAGCCAGCCTGTAATGCTATGCATATAAGTGGCTTTGGCATGCTGCTCTTACCTGTATTTTTTTTGTACCTCTGTATGTATGCTAAAATTTCTAAATAAATAAATAAATAAATATACGGCCACGACAGTCAAATGGTTAACCACTTGACTGTCGCAACCCCCAATCCTGAGGTCGCAAAATTTCAAAAAAAAAAAAAAAACTATTTTTTCTTATGAAATGATAGAGAATCTTTTCCTGATTGTAATGACACCAAAAAAGCGAAAATTGATGGAAAACTGACAGAATTACGCTCTCGCGAAGTTAGCGACCTTGGCGATATTTACAAATCGGCGATTTCGCCCACTTTGAGCCCCATTTTCTCCTAATTTCATTGTTTCAGTTGACTAAACTCATAGCTATTTCTTTAGAACTCCATTTTATCTATCGATTGAGTACAAGAAACTTCCCATTTACCAATTTCAACTACCCAATAATGTGGTCAGAAATTTGCAATTTGGCCAATTTCATGAAAATTAAAAAATATGACAATTTCAAAATAAGGTCCAGAATGAACAATGCAGACATTCCTGGCTCTAAAATAACATTTTCTTTGTTCATCAGTCACATCTCCAGGCCCCTCTGATATTACTCTTGCTTTTTATTTTGAATTTTTATTCAAACAAAAAATAGAAGATTTACTATTATGCAGACTACTCCAATACTGTAATAATTGTATACATAACATCAACCCATTCATGATTGCATATTAGAATGGCTAGTTAGACATTTATTGGACAATGATGTCATTTGTTTATTTTTGAACATCGGCAAAAATCAAACATTTCCCCTACTTTGAGCACCATTTTCAGGTTCTTTTTATAGTAAAATCAATCAAAATCATCTCTTTTTCCATGATATGTTTTCCATTCTATCAAATGAGACCAAAAAAACGAGAATACAACCATAAATACTATACGAAAATAGACCACAAATTCGGCATTTTAATTAAAAAAAACGGTCAGTTTTTTTTTTCTAATTATGCACTGCGTGCTCCAGGATTTTTTTTATGTGGTGCACACTGACCACACAGACCCATTCTCTCACATGTGGGCCTACCAGCTTTCTCCTTGATTTGAAGCCGCTAGAATTTATGAGTATATATACGTCAAACACAGTACCTCGTAAGACGTATATATACGGCCGCGACAGTCAAAGGGTTAAACATTAAAAACTTCAACACTCTCCCCTCCTCCCATCCCATCAATCATCACCGATCTTCATTAAAGGTAAGTGTCAATTATTCTACTGTGATTATTCTATTGTTATTATTGTTATTGTAATTATTATATTGCATTAAACTTAATATATCATGTGGTAAAAGTTTTTTTTTCATACTTTTGGGTGTCTTGCACGGATTAATTTGATTTCCATTATTTCTTATGGGGAATATTCATTCACTTTCTGATAATTTTGGTTTACGATGAGCTCTCAGGAACGGATTATTATCGTGAACCAGGGGTCCACTGTAATCCATTGTTTTTTGTGCTTTCAACTGCTAAATATGTCGTCATGGACCCAAGAAAAGCTAGTGCAAGCCCTTTGGTAAATAAAGTGAGGAACACGATCCAGAGGGATTTTGAAGGGTTTGAGGAAGACCCTGTCCCTGTCGACTCTCTGCCTGCTGTGGAAGGTGTTGTGGCATTGGGCAAGTCCATGGGGTTGGAGGTGAGTGACGGGGATGTGGAAGAGTTGGTGGAGGACCACAGGGAAGAGCTAACTACTGACGAACTGCAAGAGATTCAACTGGAACAGCATCGGACCACAGCTGAGGAACTTGCTTCAGAGGAGGAGGAAAAGAGAGTGAAAGAGGTTCCTCCTTCAGTGATTAAGGACATGTATGGAATGAGTTGCAAAGTTTTGTTGAAAAGTATCACCCTGACCAAGCTGAAACAAGCCATATCTGCAGCATGTACAATGACAGTGTTGTGTCCCACTTCAGGAAAATCTTAAAGAAATACCAGAAAAAGACCTCTCTGGACAGATATTTTGTGCGACAGGGGTCCAGTGACTCTCAAGTTGTTCCCAGTGGCATTAAAAGAAGAAGGGAAGTAACCCCAGATAAGGACTTGTTACCTAAAGTCCTAATGGAAGGAGATTCTCCTTCCAAACAATAGTGTACACCTTCCTCCTATCCCCTCCTCCCATCTTCCATCCACCCAGAAGTCTTCAGTAAAGGCAAGTGTAATGTTATTATTGTTTTTTATATGCATGTACAGTAGGGCCCCACTTATACGGCAGGTTAGGTTCCATGCTGTCGCCGGAAAGCAGACATCGCCGGAAGGCAGAACTCCATTTTTTTCCATTTATAAATGCATATAAATGCCAGACAACAAGTTTACACTAAATTATATTAAGTTAGTAATAGAGCTAGGCATTAAAAACACACAAAGTAAAATACAATCACAGTAAATTCATTACTTACCTTAAAGTATTTGTAATCTTAATGTAGGGAGAGAGGTGAGTAGTACTTATTTGTAATAAAGTTGGTAGAATTACCGACAATATGTAAAGTAAAAGGACACAAGTGCAACTAATGTGACATTTATTGTGGCAACGTTTTGCTCTCCAGGAGCTTTATCAAGCCATTACAAACAATACATGGACACAGAGGGTATAAGAAGGCTCAGAGTGAGGTGCAATACTTGTGAGGTACCATTTCGATGTTCAATAGTGGTAGTGGTAGTAGTAGTAGTAGTAGTAGTGACAAAAGTAATACAATATGGTAGAGCAATTAATTCGTACATGAGTAAAAGGATATAAAAGCTATTACTTGGGTAACATAAAAATAGGTTGGACAAATATAGACTACAACACTAAAATGATGGACCTTTTGAATGATCAATCTACATACGAACCCATCAGCACTCAACAGTGGGAGACGCTCACCAAAGATTTTCTATACAAAACCAGACAAATACTCAAACGCACTAGAGAAGGGAAGAAACTTCTGTACTTGTTACCAAGCAACCCTAAACCAGCACATATGTATGGTTTACCCAAGACCCATAAACACAATATTCCTCTCAGACCAATCACGTCAGGAATAGGCAGTGCTCCACACAAACTAGCCGGAGTTCTTGCCAAACATCTTTCCTGCCTTCTTGGGACCATCAGCCCCGCTCATCTTAAACATTCAGGCGACCTTTTTAACTGCATCCATAACCTCTCCATCCGTAACAAGAAACTAAGCAGTTTGGATGTGACTTCCCTCTTCACAAAAGTACCTACCAAAAAAGCCATCGAGGTTCTCCGACGTAAAGTCAATCAGGACCTTAATCTTCCTCTACCTCCCGGAGATTTCGTTGACTTGATTGAACTCTGTGTTAATTTCAACTGTTTTTCTTTCAATAACAAGCTCTACAAACAAACCTACGGCATGGGAATGGGGTCCCCCATAAGTGCCGTCCTAGCCAACTTATACATGGAACACCTAGAGTCCGAACACTTCGCCAACATCATCCCTTCAAGCGTCACTTGGTTACGTTACGTGGACGATGTCCTCGTAATAACTCCAAAACGTTTTGATGTACGGGATCTTCAGGCAAGGCTCAACGCAGTTGAACCGGCGATCCAGTTTACACTAGAAGAAGAGTCCAACGACTAGCTACCTTTCCTCGACGTCCTCATTCACAAAGTAGACAACAACCTAAGATTTCAAGTTTATCGGAAACCCACCAATAAAAAATGATCTCACACACTTCTATTCCAGTCAAGATACCAAGACCAAAAGAGGCATCATCATCGGGTTTTTCCTAAGAGCATACCGAATTTGCAGTCCTGAGTTTCTTGACGAGGAATGTACATATATTCACCAAACATTCACTGAGTTACATTTTCCTTCTTTTTTCATCAAAGACTGCAAGAAAAGAGCTCTTCAGATCATTAATTCTCCACGCATCAACACAACTCCCAACAAAGTTATAATTCTTCCCAACAGCCAGGTTGCACTGAACGTCTCAAAAGTACTTTCACAAGCTAACACCAGAGTCGCCATCACTTCTAGCACTTCAGTAAAGGATCTAACCAGGACACAATCCAAGCACCACGAACCAGTCAATGCAGGAGTTTACACTATACCCTGTGGAGGCTGTGACAAGATTTACGTAGGTGAAACAGCAAGAAATCTCGACACCCGCCTCAATGAACACATTTACGCATGTAGGAACGATAACTTGAACAATGCCTGTGTACAACACCGAAATTCCACCAATCATCTCATGAAATTCAGAGACGCATAATTAGTGATCAAAGAAACTAATTTCCGCAGACGCAAGTGCCTCGAATCAGCACTGATCGCTGTTTCGAATACAATTAAACAAAACAACGGCAGCTTCACCATCTCCGAAGTCTTAGCAAGAATCCTCCTGAAAACAGTAAACCCTGCCATCACATAGTCTCTCCTGTTATACTACACAAAGCACATTACAGAGAGTGAACACTGAAACAAGCTGCCTCTTTCCAGTCTATATTTGTCCAACCTATTTTTATGTTACCCAAGTAATAGCTTTTATATCCTTTTACTCATGTACGAATTAATTGCTCTACCATATTGTATTACTTTTGTCACTACTACTACTACTACTACTACTACTACTACTACTACTACTACTACTACTACCACTACCACTATTGAACGTCGAAATGGTACCTCACAAGTATTGCACCTCACTCTGAGCCTTTATATACCCTCTGTGTCCATGTATTGTTTGTAATGGCTTGATAAAGCTCCTGGAGAGCGAAACGTTGCCACAATAAATGTCACATTAGTTGCACTTGTGTCCTTTTACTTTACATAGTACTTATTTGTAGGAAGTCAGGTGCAGGTAGCCCAGGTGTAGGTAGTACTGGTTCCCCATCTCATACTTAATATACGATATTTAACCCTTTGAGGGTCGACAGGCCCTCTCCGAAACTCGTTCTCAGGGTCAGCCAAATTTAAAAAAAAAAAAAAATTATTTTCTCTTATGAAAAGATAGAGAATCTTTTCCCGATCATAAAGACACCAAAAGTTTGAAATTTGAGAGAAAACTTACGGAATTATGCTCTCGCAAAGTTAGCGGTCTCGGCGATGTTTACGCATCGGCGATTTTGCCCACTTTGAGCCCCATTTTCGGCCAATTTCACTGTACTAGTCGACAAAAAACATGAATATTTCGCTAGAACTCCATTTTTTCTATCGAATGGGTGCAAGAAACCACTCATTTATGAAATTCAACTATCCAGTACAGTGGTCAGAATTTAGCAATTTTGCCAATTTCACACAAATTTCAAAAGATGCCAATTTCCGAATAGGGTCCAGAATAAACAAGAAAGACATTCCTAGCACTAAAATGACATTTCCTCTAGTCATTAGTAACGTCTCAAGGCCCCTCTTATATTCTTTTGCTTTCCACTTTGAATTTTTATTTTCACAAAAAATATAAGATTTACTGTTATGCAGACTACTGCATTAGTGTAAAAAATGGTATAAATATTATTGGTGCACTTGTGAAAGAATGTTAGATCACCAGTTGACGTGTATTGCACGCTTGGCACGTTTTGTTTACTTTGAAGTTTGGTAAAAATCGAACATTTCTGCTACTTTGAGCTCAATTTCAAGGCACTTTTCTTTGTAAAAGCAGTCAAAATCATCTCAATTTCTGTAATATGTCTTCCATTCTATAAAATGAGACCAAGAAAACTAGAATACAACAATAAATACCATACGAAAATACACTGCAAAGTCCCTGATTTATTAAAAAAAAATGGTCAAAGTTTTTTTTTTCTCATTATGCACTGTGTGCTGCAGGATTTTTTTTAGACTGTGCACACTGACCACATAGACCCATTCTTTCATATGAAGGCCTACCAGCTTTCTCCCACTAGATTTGAGGCCGCTAGAATTTATGAGTATAGTACGTCAAAAACCCCTACGCGTAAGACGTACTAGTACGACGAAAACCCTCAAAGGGTTAACCCTTTGACTGTCGAAGGGCCCAATCCTGAAGTGTCTCCTGGTGTCGCAAAATATTCGAAAAAAAAAAAAATTATTTTTTCTTATGAAAATGTTAAGATTATTTTTCTGATTGTTTTAGTCCCAAAAAAAAAATTTTCCCATCAGTACTTACCGAGATATAGAGGCATGAAGTTTGCAGAAAATGAGCCGCGTATGGCAACAGCGGCGACTGCCGCTCACCCGGTAAACTTTAGTTTACTTGTATTTGAAGGTTTGTTGTTTTTTTCACTATTTTACTTTTTCACATAACTTATGTGGCCTGTGAGACCAAAGTAAGGTGCAATGTACATATATACACTCGTTGTATACAACACAATAAGCACACAAACATAATTATCAATATATTGTTTACAAAACTTGTTTACAAAAACAAACAATACAAAAAATTGTTTATTACTATTGCTCTATAATATATATACCAATATACAGTCACTGAACATACTCCTAGAAGTTCTGCAGCTTGTGGAACTCTGTAAAACATGGTGTCATACACAGTGGTGTTTTACACTCTCACACATAAAACATGGTGTCATACACAGTGGTGTTTTACACTCTTACACATAAAACATGGTGTCATTACACAGTGGTGTTTTACACTCTTACACATAAAACATGGTGTCATACACAGTGGTGTTTTACACTCTCACACATAAAACATGGTGTCATACACAGGGGTGTTTTTACACTCTTACACATAAAACATGGTGTCATACACAGTGGTGTTTTACACTCTTACACATAAAACATGGTGTCATACACAGTGGTGTTTTACACTCACACATAAAACATGGTGTCATACACAGTGGTGTTTTACACTCTCACACAAAAAACATGGTGTCATACACAGTGGTGTTTTACACTCTTACACAAAAAAACATGGTGTCATACACAGTGGTGTTTTACACTCTTACACATAAAACATGGTGTCATACACAATGGTGTTTTACACTCTCACACACAAAATCAGGGGTGTGCATTTTTGTTGAATTTTTTTTTTATGTGCAAAGACAAAACACCTCGTCTGAGCAGCTTTCTTCAAAGTATTAGCAGGCAGTTGTATTATGTAGTTATCCTAGGTAAATGGTCGTGTGTCATCATTCCTTCCTTCCTAATTTCCTTCATTCCTTTCCTACCTGGAGGCTACCTGGAGGGCATTCCACCTCTCTTCCTACATTCCTTCATCTGTCCTTCATTACTTTTTTCCTTCCTTTCATCTAGTCCTTCCTTCATTCCTGCCTTCCCTTCTTGCTTCTGGTTTCTATAATATATATACACATATATAGTCACTAGATACTTTCATAAAACTCCTATTATCACCCTTCAGCAAGCTTGTCTTGTGTGCGAGTGTGTGGCTTATAATTGTTTTGAGTCAGGAGTCCGCAGCTGTCAAAATGACATATTGTCTCATTAGTCACTCCCCCTACCGCCTGTCAAAACAATGGGGTCGGATGCTGCTTCCCCCTCCATTCTATCTAATTATCTTTCTCCCTCATTCTATCTCTTTCAATCTGTCTCTCTTTCTCTCTCTCTGTCTATCTCTGTCTCACAGGTACACATAAATACAAGTATACATTTGTGTAAATTTTCCTAGGATAACCCAAAAAATCCAGACAAAGTGCTATACTCTGCTTGAAGATGTGAGTAAACGTGATGATGACACAGTCTTGTGGCTCTCTCTGAGACAGAGCTAGACGGATAGACAGGGAGTTTGGCAGACAGACAAATAGACAGACAGACAAATGTTTGTTTGTCGTCATCATCTCCTCCTCCTCCTCCTCCTCCTCCTTCTCCTTCTCCTCCTTCTCCTCCTCCTCCTCCTCCTCCTCCTCCTCCTCCTCCTTCTCCTTCTCCTCCTCCTCCTCCTCCTGGCTCTTGACAGATGGACAGCTGCCCCCCTCCCTCCACCCTCGTTTACGCTCATCAAAGGTCAGCTCTTATGAGATGTTATCTCCCCTTATCTTGTCACTGTCATGGGGTGAACTGTTTTCATGACTCAAGGGAACATATTATTACATATTATTATTATTAGGTATTAGGTATTATTATTATTCCTATTCTTCTTCTTCTTCTTCTTCTTCTTCTTCTTCTTCTTCTTCTTCCTCCTCCTTCCACCTTCCACCTTCCTCCTCCTCCCTCCTCCTCCCTCCCTCCTTCCTCCTCCTCCTCCTTCTTCCTCCTCCCTCCTTCTCCTCCTCCCTCCCACACTCCTCTCCTTCTTCCTCCTCCCTCTTCCGTCCTTCTTCCTCCTCCCTCCTTCCTCCTCCTCCCTCCTTCCTCCTCCTCCCTCCTTCCTCCTCCTCCCTCCTTCCTCCTCCTCCCTCCTTCCTTCCTCTTCCTCCTTCCTTCCTCCTCCTCTTCTTCCTCCTCCTCTTCTTCCTCCTCCTCTTCTTCCTCCTCCTCTTCCTCCTCCTCCACCTCCTCCATTGCTTTTGGTCTCAAACTCCTCGAAATCATGAAATTGATCTTCATTGACACTTCCATGTGTGTTAGAGCATCACTTGGGAAGAGAAGAGTCCCAGATTTGCAGGGAAGTCACATATTTCTTACCCCTAGACATGCTGAAAAAGGACGACTGAAATGGTATTCCCACAATGCACCACTGGCTCCCCGATTTTTTTTATATGGTGCACACTGACCATGGAGACCCATTCTCTCACATGTGGGCCTACCAGCTTTCTCCTGCTTGATTTGAAGCCGCTAGAATTTATGCATATAGATACGTCAAACACGGTATCTCCTATGACGTACATATACGACCGCGACAGTCAAAGGGTTAAAACATCCCAGAGAGGTAAAATGCACATACAGTACACTCATTATTTACCTTAAAATATGTGTAGTCTTAATATAGGAAGAGAGGTGAGTAGTATTTACGTATTTGTATAAAGTCAGTGTAGGTAGCCGGTAGGTAGCCCGCCTGGGCTACACCTACCGGCTACCTACACTGTGGCCCAGAGCCATATTATCAACATTGACATGCCTTGTTCACTGAATTTAATCATTTCTAACAACTACCTTTAGATGCCATCATAAACGAAGGTGGAATTAATGAATAATTAATGCCAAAAATTGTAAACAAAAGCGGAGTGAGGGAGTGGCTGGGCCAAACGCAGATTCATACACGTTTTCTCTGATGGCTGAACAGAGAAAACGTAATGTCCCTCCACCTGGCTACCACACAGCTCCACAAGTGTTATTATCAGAGCACACACAAAATATGCAATAAATGCCAGACAACAAGTTTACACTAACTTATATTAAGTTAGCAATAGAAATAGGCATTAAAAACACAATAAAAGGTAAGATACACACAGAGTACACTTACTACTAACCTTAAAATATTAATATTAATGTGTGAAAGGTGAGTGGCAGGGTGTTTATTGAATAAAATCAGAATGCCACACCATCATACTCTAACTTGGCACTTAAAGCAAGAGGCTTACGACTTCTCTTTTTATTACAGCTAACCTTAGACGCCATCGTCAATGAGAGCCAACTAGTTAATGAAAGAGTAAACGAGAGAGAGAACGAGATACAGAGTTGAGACAATGTAAGAACACAAACTGAACAGGTAGTGGACGATCACTTGGTCAGGCAAAATAAATGTGTATTAATATGTGTCTACTTTTAGTTCATTCACGTCCATTTGTAAGAGTTTGTAAAGCATTTACCTCAATATTTTTTTATTTTAATAATAATTACCTCACAATACAAATACTCTTACATTGTGTACAAGTTGTACAAGTTAGTTCAGAATAAACAAACAGCAACACACCATTTTTAGAGTGAATGAAGACAATAATATTAACAATAATAATAATAATAATAATAATAATAATATTAATATTAATATTAATAATAATAATAATAATAATAATAATATAATATTTTTTTTTTATTATCACACTGGCCGATTCCCACCAAGGCAGGGTGGCCCGAAAAAGAAAAACTTTCACCATCATTCACTCCATCACTGTCTTGCCAGAAGGGTGCTTTACACTACAGTTTTTAAACTGCAACATTAACACCCCTCCTTCAGAGTGCAGGCACTGTACTTCCCATCTCCAGGACTCAAGTCCGGCCTGCCGGTTTCCCTGAACCCCTTCATAAATGTTACTTTGCTCACAGTCCAACAGCACGTCAAGTATTAAAAACCATTTGTCTCCATTCACTCCTATCAAACACGCTCACGCATGCCTGCTGGAAGTCCAAGCCCCTCGCACACAAAACCTCCTTTACCCCCTCCCTCCAACCTTTCCTAGGCCAACCCCTACCCCGCCTTCCTTCCACTACAGACTGATACACTCTTGAAGTCACTCTGTTTCAGTCCATTCTCTCTACATGTCCGAACCACCTAAACAACCCTTCCTCAGCCCTCTGGACAACAGTTTTGGTAATCCCGCACCTCCTCCTAACTTCCAAACTACGAATTTCTTGCATTATATCACACCACACATTGCCCTCAGACATGACATCTCCACTGCCTCCAGCCTTCTCCTCACTGCAACATTCATCACCCATGCTTCACACCCATATAAGAGCGTTGGTAAAACTATACTCTCATACATTCCCCTCTTTGCCTCCAAGGACAAAGTTCTTTGTCTCCACAGACTCCTAAGTGCACCACTCACCCTTTTCCCCTCATCAATTCTATGATTCACCTCATCTTTCATAGACCCATCCGCTGACACGTCCACTCCCAAATATCTGAATACATTCACCTCCTCCACACTCTCTCCCTCCAATCTGATATCCAATCTTTCATCACCTAATCTTTTTGTTATCCTCATAACCTTACTCTTTCCTGTATTCACTTTTAATTTTCTTCTTTTGCACACCCAAACCAAATTCATCCACCAATCTCTGCAACTTCTCTTCAGAATCTCCCAAGAGCACGGTGTCATCAGCAAAGAGCAACTGTGACAACTCCCACTTTATGTGTGATTCTTTATCTTTTAACTCCACGCCTCTTGCTAAGACCCTCGCATTTACTTCTCTTACAACCCCATCTATAAATATATTAAACAACCACGGTGACATCACACATCCTTGTCTAAGGCCTACTTTTACTGGGAAATAATTTCCCTCTTTCCTACATACTCTAACTTGAGCCTCACTATCCTCGTAAAAACTCTTCACTGCTTTCAGTAACCTACCTCCTACACCATACACCTGCAACATCTGCCACATTGTGCCCCTATCCACCCTGTCATACGCCTTTTCCAAATCCATAAATGCCACAAAGACCTCTTTAGCCTTATCTAAATACTGTTCACTTATATGTTTCACTGTAAACACCTGGTCCACACACCCCCTACCTTTCCTAAAGCCTCCTTGTTCATCTGCTATCCTATTCTCCGTCTTACTCTTAATTCTTTCAATAATAACTCTACCATACAATTTACCAGGTATACTCAACAGACTTATCCCCCTATAATTATTATTATTGTTATTTATTATAAAAAGCACTAAACCCACAAGGGTCGTGAATTGTTATACATAGAGTAAAGACATACGAAAATAATATTTTTCTACAGTTACCCCCCAGTGTTTGACTAGAGAAAACGTAATTCTTCCGACACTATCTACACAGCTGCTTTGTAAACAAATCTCATATTTACATCAATTTTTATTCTGAGTGCATGTATCATGTTTATATGCTATGTAATGGGTTTCATATATAATTTTGAGGAAAATATCATAGATGGATTAATGAAAATGCCTATATTGATGTAAAATAAGACATTTAGTGTGCCCAAGAGTGATTATTATTACGTAGTATTGGCATCACGAGTAGAGAGAGACTAAGCGATTTTAATGTGTACCTGCACGCCAGAACAGTGTGTAAGTATATTTAGGTTCAGGTACACATAAATATAATTATCAGAGTACATATACAATATGCAGTAGCTTTAAAACACTTGAAATTTTGGAAAGTTTCCTGACATAATAGATGTGGTCACAGAAAATGTAAACAAACTGGGTGGGGGGCGTCGTATTTGAAAGACAGCTTGCCCTATAGCAAATTTTGGTCATAATTTGACATCGCCGTATTAGCAGAACGCCAAAAGGCAAAACGTCGTAAAGCAGGGCCTTACTGTACTTGACGTATCATTGATTTCAGTATATACATCTTTATTTAATTTAAAAAAAATATTATTTTAATATTTTTTGGGTGTCTGGAACGCATGAATTTTATTTCCATTATTTCTTAGGGGGAAAATGGTTTCGATTTTCGTGAATTTCGACTTTCGGCAGGCTCTCTGGAACGGATTAATCACGAAACTCGGGAGTACACTGCATATTTATTTGCATGCAAAACAACCACTGTGAAAGAGTAGTGAAATTCCAAGCGGTTTCGTGACTACTCACATTGTCATAGTTCCTTGACAATGAGTAGTCACGGAAAGCGCTTGGGAAATTTTACTACTCTTTCAAAGTGGTTGTTTTGCATATTTTAAAATCAGCTGTTTACTGTGCATTATTGCACATATATATATTATATATTATATATATATATTATATATTTATATATATATATATATTTATTTATATATATATATATATATATATACTGTGGACCCCGCATAACGATTTACCTCCGAATGCGACCAATTATGTAAGTGTATTTATGTAAGTGCATTTGTACGTGTATGTTTGGGGGTCTGAAATGGACTAATCTACTTCACAATATTCCTTATGGGAACAAATTCGATCAGTACTGGCACCTGAACATACTTCTGGAGTGAAAAAATATCGTTAACCGGGGGTCCACTGTACACCTACCATCCGACTTACGGCCTGCTCGACTTATGACCACTCGACTTACGACCATATTTTTTGGCAAAATTTCTGGGAAATAAACAACTATTTGTGTTGTACACAGTGTTTATGCTAAACCTTACAGTATAAAATAGAGTACTAACAATATAAAAAGTAAAGTAAAACATGAAATACCAAAATAAAACAATAAAATGTTTTGTTGATATTCAGTAGTAAAGTTCGACTTATGACCGGTTTCTCGGAACCGAACTCGGTCGTAAGTCGGATGCTAGGTGTATTTTATATATATATTATATATATATAATATATATATATATATTATATATATTTATATATTATATATATATTTATATATATATATATATATATGTATGTATTTTTATATATTTTAATATTTATATATATATATATTATTTTTATATATATATATTTTATATATAATATATTTTAATATATTATATACAGTGGACCCCGCATACCGTTGGCATCACATAACGATTAATCCGCATACAGCTTGCTTTAATCACAAAAATTTTGCCTCGCATACCGCTTAAAATCCCGCTCACCGATTTTCGTCCGAGACGCGTCCAATGTGCGCCCTCAGCCAGCCTCACATGTGCCGCCGGTGGCATTGTTTACCAGCCAGCCTCCGCGGTAACATCCAAGCATACAATCGGAATATTTCGTATTATTACAGTGTTTTCGGTGCTTTTTCTGGAAAATAAGTGACCATGGGCCCCAAGAAAGCTTCTAGTGCCAACCCTACAGCAATAAGGGTGAGAATTCCAATAGAGATGAAGAAAGAGATCATTGATAAGTATGAAAGTGGAGTGCGTATCGCCGACCTGGTGAGGTTGTACAAGAAACCCCCAATCAACCATCGCTACATTGTGGGCACCAGAAAGGCAATCAAGGAAGCTGTTCTTGCCAAAGGTTTAACTGTGTTTTCGAAACAAACATCGCAAGTGATGGAAGATGTTGAGAGACTTTTATTGGTGTGGATAAATGAAAAACAGCTAGCAGGAGATAGCGTCTCTCAAGCGATCATAAGCGAAAAGGCCAGGAAGTTGCATGAGGATTTAATTAAAAAAATGCCTGCAACTAGTGATGATGTGAGTGAATTTAAGGCCAGCAAAGGTTGGTTTGAGAGATTTAAGAAGCGTAGTGGCATACATAGTGTGATAAGGCATGGTGAGGCTGCCAGTTCGGACCACAAAGCGGCTGAAAAATATGTGCATGAATTCAAGGAGTACATAGAGACTGAAGGACTGAAACCTGAACAAGTGTTTAATTGTGATGAAACAGGCCTGTTTTGGAAGAAAATGCCAAGCAGGACCTACATTACTCAGGAGGAAAAGGCACTCCTAGGACATAAGCCTATGAAAGACAGGCTTACTTTGTTGATGTGTTCCAATGCTACTGGTGATTTCAAAGTTAAGCCTTTATTAGTGTATCACTCTGAAACTCCCAGAGCGTTCAGGCAAAAGAATGTCCTCAAGGAGAATTTGTGTGTGCTGTGGAGGGCAAACAGTAAGGCATGGGTCACTAGGGATTTTTTCTATGACTGGTTACACCATGCATTTGCCCCCAATGTGAAAGATTACCTAACTGAAAAGAAATTAGAACTTAAGTGCCTCCTGGAGTTAGACAATGCCCCTGGTCATCCTACAGACGTGGCAGAGCGACTTTATGGGGACATGAAATTCATTAACATCAAGTTTTTGCCTCCTAATACCACTCCTCTCCTGCAGCCCATGGACCAGCAGGTTATTGCAAACTTCAAAAAACTGTACACAAAAGCTCTGTTTGAAAGGTGCTTTGTAGTGACCTCAGAAACTCAACTGACTCTAAGAGAGTTTTGGAGAGAGCACTTTAATATCCTCAATTGTGTAAACCTTATAGGTAAGGCTTGGGAGGGAGTGACTAAGAAGACCTTGAACTCTGCTTGGAAGAAACTGTGGCCAGAATGTGTAGACAAAAGGGATTTTGAAGGGTTTGAGGCTAACCCTGAGAGGATTATGCCAGTTGAGGAATCCATTGTGGCATTGGGAAAGTCCTTGGGGTTGGAGGTTAGTGGGGAGGATGTGGAAGAGTTGGTGGAGGAGGACAATGAAGAACTAACCACTGATGAGCTGATAGATCAACTTCAACAGCAAGAGGCCAGACCTGAGGAAACTGGTTCAGAGGAGGGGAGAGAGAAATTGAAGAAGTTGCCTACTACAAAGATTAAGGAAATGTGTGCAAAGTGGCTTGAAGTGCAAACCTTTTTTGATGAAAATCACCCTCACACAGCTATTGCAAGCCGTGTTGGCAACCTGTACACTGACAATGTTGTGAAACACTTTAGGGAAGTCATAAAGGATCGAGAGGTACAGGCCACTATGGACAGATATGTTGTGCGAAAGAAGTCCAGTGACTCTGAAGCTGGTCCTAGTGGCATTAAAAGAAGAAGGGAAGTAACCCCAGAAAAGGACTCGACACCTCAAGTCTTAATGGAAGGGGATTCCCCTTCTAAACACTAACACTCTCTCTCCCCTCCTCCCATCCCATCAATCATCACCAGATCTTCAATAAAAGTAAGTGTCATGTAAGTGTGCATGCCTTTTTCAGTTTGTGTGTATTAAAATTAACATTTCATGTGGTAAAAATTTTTTTTTTTTCATACTTTTGGGTGTCTTGCACGGATTAATTTGATTTCCATTATTTCTTATGGGGAAAATTCATTCGCATACCGATTATTTCGCATACCAATGACCCCTCTTGCACGGATTAAAATCGGTATGCTGGGGTCCACTGTACAGTGGACCCTCGCCTAATGATATTAATCCGTTCCTGAGAGCTCATTGTTAGCCGAAGTTATCGTTAGCCGAGATAATTTTCCCCATAAGAAATAATGGAAATCCAATTAATCCGTTCCAGACAGCCAAAAGTATTAAAACAATTTTTTTTTCATGAAATATACATTTCCCTACTAAGAAAACAAAAAGACATGCACAATAACTATATAAATAAATGTTAAAATGACACTTACCTTTATTGAAGAGTACTGATGAGTGATGAGACACTCTTTTTCTTGAACACTGCGATTTTCAGAGTGATACACCAGTAAAGACTTCACTTTGCAATCCCCACTAGCATTACAATAAAACATGAGAGTTAACCTGTCTTTCATAGGCTTATGTCCTGGGAGTGCCTTTTCCTCCTGAGTAATGTAGGTCCTGTTTGGCATTTTCTTCTAGAACAGGCCTGTTTCGTCACAAATGAACACTTGTTGGGGGATGAATTTTTCAGCTTCGCCATGCCTTATTGCACTGTGTATGCCACTACAATTCTTAAATCTCTCAAACCAACCTTTGCTGGCCTTAAATTCACCAATATGAGCACTAGTTCCAGGCATTTTTTCCTGTTCACCTGGGTATTAGTTGACTGTTGTGGGTCGCATCCTGGGGGACGAGATTAAGGACCGCAATGGAAATAAGTTAGACAGTCCTCGATGATGCACTGACTTTCTTGGGTTATCCTGGGTGGCTAACCCTATGGAGTTAATCATTTCTCGGTAATTGTTTCACGTTAAGCCACACCAAGAACACTCCACATCTTTGAGTAGTACAGCTGATGGTGGTGCAGCAACAGCTGTGGTGAAGCAACAGCTGACTGTGGTGCAGCAGCAGCTGACCATGGTGCAGCAGCAGCTGACTGATCCAGCAACAGCTGACTGGGCCAGCAACAGCTGACTGGTCCAGCAACAGCTGACTGTGGTGCAGCAGCAACTGACTGATCCAGTAACAGTTGACTGGTTCAGCAACAGCTGACTGTGGTGCAGCAACAGCTAACTGATCCAGCAACAGCTGAGTGGTCCAGCAACAGCTGACCATGGTGCAGCAACAGCTGACTGATCCAGCAACAGCTGACTGGTCCAGCAACAGCTGACCATGGTGCAGCAACAGCTGACTGATCCAGCAACAGCTGACTGGTCCAGCAACAGCTGACTGTGGTGCAGCAACAGCTGACTGATCCAACAACAGCTGACTGGTCCAGCAACAGCTGACCATGGTGCAGCAACAGCTGACTGATCCAGCAACAGCTGACTGGTCCAGCAACAGCTGACCATGGTGCAGCAACAGCTGACCATGGTGCAGCAACAGCTGACCATGGTGCAGCAACAGCTGACCATGGTGCAGCAACAGCTGACTGGTCCAGCAACAGCTGACCATGGTGCAGCAACAGCTGACTGGTCCAGCAACAGCTGACCGAGGTGCAGCAACAGCTGACTGATCCAGCAACAGCTGACTGGTCCAGCAACAGCTGACTGTGGAGCAGCAACAGCTGACTGGTCCAGCAACAGCTGACGGTGGTGCAGCAGCAGCTGACTGTGGTACGATAGTATTTATCACCCCTTTTACCACAGGGTTGGCACTAGAAGCTTTCTTTGGGCCCATGGTGGCTTATTTAGCAGTTACAAGCACTATAAACAATGGAATAATACAAAATGTATTGAATGTATGCATGCAGCCGGCCACCCTGGCTTGTAAACAATGACGGCAAGGCAGCTGAGGCGCTCAGGCTAGACGGACAGGTTCGGGACGAGTCATGTTGTTCAGAAACAGCTGATGATGGTGCAACAGCAGCTGACCATGGTGCAGCAGCAGCTGACTGTGGTGAAGCAGCAGCTGACGATGGTGCAGGAGCAGCTCACCGTGGTTTAGCAACAGCTAACTGTGGTGCAGCAACAGTTCACCATGGTGCAGCAGCAGCTGACTCTGGTACAGCAGCAGCTGACAGTGGTTCAGCAACAGCTGACTGTGGTGCAGCAGCAGTTGACCATGGTAAAGCAGCAGCTGACTGGTCCATCAACAGCTGACTGTGGTGCAGCAACAGCTGATGGTGGTGCAGCAACAGCTGACTGTAGTGCAGCAGCAGCTGACCACGGTGCAGCAACAGCTGACCGTGGTGCAGCAACACCTGACTGCAGTACGATAGTATTTCTCAATCTTTTTACCACAGGGTTGGCACTAGAAGCTTTCTTTGGGCCCATGGTGGCTTAATTAGCAGTTACAAGCACTATAAACAATGGAATAATACAAAATGTATCAAATGTATGCATGCAACCAGCCACCCTGGCTTGTAAACAATGACAGCAAGGCAGCTGAGGTGTTCAGGCTGGACGAACAGGTTTGGGAGGAATCACGTTGGGAGAGTTTTTTATCGTTAAGCGGGCCAAAATTTTTACACTCAAACGCTTCGTTAGGCGGATTTAACGTTATGCGATGCGTTCATTATGCGAGGGTCCACTGTATATATATATACAGTGGACCCTCACCTAACGATATTAATTGGTACCTGAGAACGAATATCATTAGGTGAGTTTTTTAGCGTTAGCCGAGGCAAAATGTTAGCATTAAAATGTACTGTTAGGCGAATTTAACATTATGCGATGTGTTCGTTAGGCGAGGGTCCACTGTATATATACAGTGGACCCCAGCATACCGTTGGCCTTACATAACGTTAAATCCGCATACTGATACATTTTATCGCTAAGATTTTGCCTCGCATACCACTAAAAAACCCGCTCAATGCTGTTCGTCCAAGACGCGTCTAATGTGCGGCCTGAGCCAGCCTCACATGTTCCGCCGGTGGCATTGTTTACCAGCCAGCCTCCGCGGTAACATCCAAACATACAATCGGAACATTTCGTATTATTACAGTGTTTTTGGTGATTTTATCTGCAAAATAAGTGACCATGGGCCCCAAGAAAGCTTCTAGTGCCAACCGTACAGCAATAAGGGTGAGAATTACTATAGAGATGAAGAAAGAGATCATTGATAAGTATGAAAGTGGAGTGCGTGTCTCCGAGCTGGCCAGGTTGTATAATAAACCTCAATCAACCATCGCTACTATTGTGGGCAAACAAAACGGCAATCAAGGAAGCTGTTCTTGCCAAGGTTCAACTGTGTTTTCGAAACAGAGATCGCAAGTGATGGAAGATGTTGAGAGACTCTTATTGGTATGGATAAATGAAAAACAGATAGCAGGAGATAGCATCTCTCAAGTGATCATAAGTGAAAAGGCTAGGAAGTTGCATCAGGATTTAATTAAAAAAATGCCTGCAACTAGTGATGATGTGAGTGAATTTAAGGCCAGCAAATGTTGGTTTGAGAGATTTAAGAAGCGTAGTGGCATACATAGTGTGATAAGGCATGGTGAGGCTGCCAGTTCGGACCACAAAGCACTGAAAAATATGTCCAGGAATTCAAGGAGTACATAGACAGTGAAGGACTGAAACCTGAACAAGTGTTTAATTGTGATGAAACAGGCCTGTTTTGGAAGAAAATGCCAAGCAGGACCTACATTACTCAGGAGGAAAAGGCACTCCAAGGACATAAGCCTATGAAAGACAGGCTTACTCTTCTCATGTGTGCCAATGCTAGTGGTGATTGCAAAGTGAAGCCTTTATTAGTGTATCACTCAGAAACTCCCAGAGCGTTCAGGCAAAAAAATGTCCTTAAGGCTAATTTGTGTGTGCTGTGGAGGGCAAACAGTAAGGCATGGGTCACTAGGAACTTTTTCTATGACTGGTTACACCATGCATTTGCCCCCAATGTGAAAGATTACCTAACTGAAAAGAAATTAGACCTTAAGTGCCTCCTGGTGTTAGACAATGCCCCTGGTCATCCTACAGACGTGGCAGAGCGACTTTATGGGGACATGAGCTTCATTAAGGTGAAGTTTTTGCCTCCTAATACCACTCCTCTCCTGCAGCCCATGGACCAGCAGGTTATTGCAAACTTCAAAAAACTGTACACAAAGCTCTGTTTGAAAGGTGCTTTGTAGTGACCTCAGAAACTCAACTGACTCTAAAAGAGTTTTGGAGAGAGCACTTTAATATCCTCAATTGTGTAAACCTTATAGGTAAGGCTTGGGATGGAGTGACTAAGAGGACCTTGAAACTCTGCTTGAAGAAACTGTGGCCAGAATGTGTAGACCAAAGGGATTTTGAAGGGTTTCAGGCTAACCTGAGAGGAGTATGCAGTTGAGGAATCCATTGTAGCATTGGGAAAGTCCTTGGGGTTGGAGGTTAGTGGGGATGATGTGGAAGAGTTGGTGGAGGAGGACAATGAAGAACTAACTACTGATGAGCTGCTAGATCAACTTCAACAGCAAGAGGCCAGACCTGAGGAAACTGGTTCGGAAGAGGGGAGAGAGAAATTGAAGAAGTTGCCTACTACAAAGATTAAGGAAATCTGTGCAATGAGGCTGAAAGTGCAAACCTTTATGGATGAAAATCACCCTCACACAGCTATTGCAAGCTGTGCTGGTGACTATTACACTGACAATGTTGTGAAACACTTTAGGGAAGTCATAAAGGAATGAGAGGTACAGGCCACTATGGACAGATATGTTGTGCGACAGAAGTCCAGTGACTCTGAAGCTGGTCCTAGTGGCATTAAAAGAAGAAGGGAAGTAACCCCAGAAAAGAACTTAACACCTCAAGTCTTAATGGAAGGGGATTCCCCTTCTAAACACTAAGACTCTCTCCTCCTCCCATCCCATCAATCATCACCAGATCTTCAATAAAGGTAAGTGTCATGTAATTGTGCATGCCTTTTTCAGTTTGTGTGTATTAAAATTAATATTTCATGTGGTAAAATTTTTTTTTTTCATACTTTGGGGTGTCTTGCACGGATTAATTTGATTTCCATTATTTCTTATGGGGAAAATTCATTCGCATAACGATAATTTCACATAACAATGAGCTCTCAGGAACGGATTAATATCGTTATGCGGGGGTCCACTGTATATATTTTATATATATATATATATATATATTATATAATAATATATATTTTATATATATATATATATATATATATATATATATATATATTTATTTTTATTTATATTATCACACTGGCCGATTCCCACCAAGGCAGGGTGGCCCAAAAAAGAAAAACTTTCACCATCATTCACTCCATCACTGTCTTGCCAGAAGGGTGCTTTACACTACAGTTTTTAAACTGCAACATTAACACCCCTCCTTCAGAGTGCAGGCACTGTACTTCCCATCTCCAGGACTCAAGTCCGGCGTGCCGGTTTCCCTGAATCCCTTCATAAATGTTACTTTGCTCACACTCCAACAGCACATCAAGTATTAAAAACCATTTGTCTCCATTCACTCCTATCAAACACGCTCACGCATGCCTGCTGGAAGTCCAAGCCCCTCACACACAAAACCTCCTTTACCCCCTCCCTCCAACCTTTCCTAGGCCGACCCCTACCCCGCCTTCCTTCCACTACAGACTGATACACTCTTGAAGTCATTCTGTTTCGCTCCATTCTCTCTACATGTCCGAACCACCTCAACAACCCTTCCTCAGCCCTCTGGACAACAGTTTTGGTAATCCGCACCTCCTCCTAACTTCCAACTACGAATTCTC
>NC_069401.1:84401111-84603014 GCF_026875155.1 Cherax quadricarinatus | reverse complement strand
AAAAAACGTTTACCCAAACAGCCAACAAAATTTGGGGCTCGACTGTATTTAAGTTCCCTCTCTTGGGTTTAAAAATATGCTCTTACAGAGCTATGTATTGGAACATTTCATTTTGCAGTCATGTAGGATTAGTTCATAAATATAATATAGTAACCAGCTCAAATTGCACTATATGCTGAGCTATATTGGGATATAAAATGGTGCATGTCTATTGTTCACTTTTTTTTTTTTTTTTTTTTTTAATTTTTTGAAGTACGTAGTAAAAGAGTAGAGTGTGTAGATTACCTACTAGGGAAGACTGTGATATAAATGTTTTATTTGTAGGATGAGCGACCATTGGAAATTAATGTTTACCTTTGCAACATCGAGTTAAATAACAAGTCTTAGGCTATCTTTAAAACTTGTGTGAATATAATTGAGCTACTTAGGGCACTCAGTTATTGGATGTGAAGGAAGTGTATAGGAAAGATATGTTTTAAAACTTGGTAATATCACTTAAAGAAAGTACAGTAGTATGAAGATGTAAATGTGAATGAAGAACTGGGGGATGCTTATTGATGTACCACTTGTAGACATCATTGAGTAAACTGTGCATGCCTGTAAATAATCATGTGTTACTCTGGATTTGAAGGTGAATTCAATCTGTCTGTCTCTTTCTTTCCTTTCGGCAGCCTGTTTATATGGATATCACCATTAAGTGTTAAAAGGTATTGGCTCTCAATGTATCAGATGACTTAAAGCAGCACCATTAGTTACTAGTTTATGGTTTTTGTACAGTATGGTTCTTGATGCATTTTATTAACTAATATGCTTGGTTTTTAAGATTTGGAAAATATTATATTTTGTTATAGAATGTGTCTTTATGGAGTCTCTGTATAGTAGCATTTTCTTTAGTATTGTCTTCTTTGATTCTGTAACTAGTAGACATGTATCTGTGTTTGTATTCTGTATGTGCATCAGTGCATGGGCCTGTGTGTATATTAACTGTGTATAGATACTCAGTTTTATTGATATTTGTGTATATGTACTGTGTATTTGCCAGACATGACAATACTTTTCATTCTATACAGTTTTAAAATACGCTAAAGTATTTCTGATCTCTATAACAAATATGCCTGTTTTGAAATTAGTTCATTATTAAGTAATGTTCAGCATTATCTTCCTAATTATTTATCTGCAGTTAATTTTTATTTCCATTATGTAACTTACATACTTACCATACACACAGGAGGATAAGATGAACCACAATAATCATGTTTAAGATTATCAAAGGATGAGAAAGAACTGATTAGAAAGATTTTCAGTAAACTAAGAGATGATAGAAATATAAAAATAGTTATTCACAGTGTTGTGGAAGAATAGAATTATATGCTGAAGTACAATTGTTCAGCATTGGTATGAAAAATCTAGTACTGAATCAATCAATCAATCAAGTTTATTCTCTATAAAGATTACAATGCAGGGTTTACAGATTTGGATATTGTGTGGTTTACATGTTATAAATATAGGTCCTCCATCACAAATCCGGCATCATTGGGACCTGTAGTATGCCGGATTACAGAGTGGTTAGGTTAGAATACACTTAATAAAATTAACCAACTTGACTTATACAGTTCATTGAACATCGGCAAAAATCGAACATTTTCACTACTTTGAGCTCAATTTCAAGGTACTTTTCGTCATGAAAGCAATCAAAATCATGTCTATTTCTATGATATATCTTCTGTTCTATCAAATGAGTCCAAAAAAATGAGAAACAACCATAAATACCATACGAAAATATACTGCAAAGAGGCGGCTAATGGCTGAGAAGTTAACTCCCTTATTTATCGTCCGTCTTTTTTATTTTTGTTGTGCGTTAAGAAGCATCTTTCCATCATACATTGCCCAAGTCTCAATGAGATAGCCAACAAACAACTAGAAAAAAAAATATATTACCAAAAATCATATATGGCAAGCCCAAGCCAGGTACTGGAAATAAGTCACTTTGTCTGACTTTCCTGGGTTATCCTAGGTTCTCTTTACATACACTGCTATGTATAATAATCTATGTAACTGTAATTTGTGTATACCTGAATAAACTATTTACTTCTAGTCTGTCAACTGAGTACAAGAAACCGCCCATTCACTTCTTTCAACTACCCAATAAAGTGGTCAAAAATTGGCAATTTGGCCGATTTCACAACAAATTTCAACAGATGCCAATTTCAAAATAGGATCCAGAATAAACAATGCAGACATTCCTGGCACTAAAATAAACATTTCTCTGTTCATTAGTCACGGCTACAGGCCCCTCTTATACGTATTACTCTGCTTTTCATTTGGAATGTTTATTCACAAAAAATAGAAGATTTACTGTTATGCAGACTGCTGCATTATTGTAATAATTGTATAAATAATGTCAAGCCATTCTTGACTCCGTACTGGAATTTAGACTGGCAGGCGATCAGGTATTTGACGGTGACGTCATTTGTTTACTCTTGAGCTTCGCTAAAGAATAGAAACATTTTCGCTACTGTGAGCGCAATTTCAAGTTACTTTTCATCATGAAAGAAATCAAAATCATATCTATTTCTGTAATATATCTTTCATTCTATCAAATGAGACCGAAAAAATGAGAATATAACCATAACAACCATACAAAAATATACCGCTAATGCTGAGAAGTGAACTCCGCTATTTATGGTCTGATTTCTTTCATTTTGGTGTACGTGAAGAAGTATCTTTCCATCATACATTGCCCAAGTTTGAATAAGATAACCCAACAAACAACTGAGAAAATATAATAATAATAATTATAATAATAATAATAATAATAATAATAATACAGTGGTCCCTCAATAATCGTCCGGCCTGAAAGCCGTCCATTTCGGAAATAGTCCCATTATTTCGTCTAAACATTGGCTCTCAGGTGGTCCATTAACTAGCTAATCGTCCTGCGTCTTGGACGCGTACTCACACTCTGAGCTGCCTGGGCCTGTCTTCCCAGCCAGTGTGCCATTGTTTACCAGTGAGTGATGGTCCCCTCACTTGCTCCTACGAAATATTTCATAATATTCCATTGATTTTAGTGCTTGCAAGAGCTAAATAAGCTACCTTGGCTCCAAAGAAAGCTTCTAGGTGTCAGCCCTTTGGTAAAGAATGTGAAAAACACATAATTTATGAAAAAGTATTGTAGGAAAATACAAAGATGGTGGTGGTGGTGATATTGAAGCAGTGTGATAGAGGTTGATGGTGGTAGTTGTGGTGGTAGAAGGTAGTAGTGATGGTGGTAACAGTTTGTAATAGTGGTTAAGGTTTAGTGAGGTGGTACAGGGTTCATTCTTCATGATTCAGCGATTCTACCAACTCTCTAATGTTGTTGGAGTTATATAGGGCTACAGAAAACGACCCCACCTCAGCTGCTGCTTCACCACCATTATGGACGGCTTACTCTCAGTGGCCCTTATATACCCAACAACAACACAACACCTCTTGTGACATACGTAATGACTTATTTTATTCATTCTAGAGTAAGTCCATGTTTCTATGTTATTAATATTGTTTATTATGTCATATTAGTTAATTTGATAGATAAATAAGCCGTAGAGTTGATATTATGTCATATTCTCCAACAATAAACTTACCATCCCTCCCTCACACAAACAAGTCTTCAATAAGAACATAAGGAAGGAGGAACACTGCAGTAGGCCTGCTGGCCCATACTAGGCCGGTCCTTCACAAATCCAACCCACTAACAGAACAAATGGTACCCGAGCAATAAGCTCAGGTGCAAGTCCGACTCAAATCCAACCCCTCTCACTCATGTATTTATCCAACCTAAATTTGAAACTATTCAATGTTTTAGCTTTGATCACCCTACTAGGCAGACCGTTCCACTCATCAACTACCCCTATTACCAATGTTCATTTATACATTTTATTAGTGCTTTACATTTATTTGGCATTCTTTTCTGGATGTAAATCTATATTTATGCTAGGGAAGTGACCCCTGAAGTGACCTAGAGTCCTTATGTGAGGGGATTCCCCTTCCAAACAATAACCTCTCTTCCCTCTCTCCTCCTCCCTGTCTTCCATTCATCAACAACAGCCTTCAATAAAGGTACCTGTCATGTTGAATGTTCATTCTTTTGTGCATGTAAATCTATCTTTTAGGTAAAAAAAATAAATTTTGTTGATACTTCTGGGTGTCTGGAACGAATTAATTGGATTTACATTATTTCTTATGGGGAAAATTGATTCGAAAATCATCTATTTCGATAATAGTCCTACTTCCAGGAACGGATTAAGGACGATAATTGAGGGACCACTGTATCTTTATTTACTACACATACAGTATATGTACAAGGTATACAGGCCTAGCTGACATCAGTGACATACTAGTGTATAGAAAGCCGCTTGTTTTGCAGAGTATTTCAAGAAAATTAGGTCATTGTCCCAGGATAACACCCACACTAGTCGGCTAACACCCAGGTACCCATTTACTGATGGGTAAACATAGACAACAGGTGTAAAGAAACACACCTAATGTTTCTACCCTGGCTGGGAATCGAATATTTACCAAAAATCATATTATGGCTAACCCAAGCCAGGTACTAAAAATAAGCCATGTTGACTTTTTTTGGGTTATCCTAGGTTCTCTACACATGCTGCTATGTGTGATAATATATATAGAGAAAATAACTTTTTGGTTTCAGGTTTATGGTGCAGTATGAGTGTATATCACAGTTAGCCCTGTGCTATACTCCATTTTCTCTAATATAAGCCCCCAAGACAGGGATAGGAGAATGGTATTTGTATACCATATCCTCTTCATACCTCCGTCGAACTGCTCGGTATTATGCCAAATATTATTCATTCTGGAGTATTTAACATGTTTTATGTTATTTATATTGTTTCTTATGTCATATTAGATCAATTGTGATAGGCAAATAAGCTGTAGTGTTGATATTAGCATAATAATAAAGCATATTCTCCTGCTTCATGAGACTGAGTTCATGGCAACCGACAGTGGCTTCAAAGCCACCTTATCTTTAACCCTTTGACTGTCAAGGTCGTATATATACATCTTACGAGGTACCGTGTTTGACGTATATATACTCATAAATTCTAGCGACTTCAAATCAAGCAGGAGAAAGCTGGTAGGCCCACATGTGAGAGAATGGGTCTGTGTGGTCAGTGTGTACCATATAAAAAAAATCCTGGAGCATGCAGTGCATGAGAAAAAAAAAACTCCGACCATTTTTTTAATTAAAATGCCGACTTTGTGGTCTATTTTCGTAGAGTATTTATGGTTGTATTCTCGTTTTCTTGGTCTCATTTGATAGAATGGAAAACATATATTATAGAAATAGAGGTGATTTTGATTGATTTATTATAAAAAGAACCTGGAAATGGAGCTCAAGGTAGGGGAAATGTTTAATTTTTGCTGATGTTCAAAAGTAAACAAATGATGTCATTGTCCAATAAATGTCCAACTAGCCATTCTAATATGCAGTCATGAATGGGCTGATGTTATTTATACAATTATTACAGTATTGCAGCAGTCTGCATAACAGTAAATCTTCTATTTTTTGTTTGAATAAAAATTCAAAATAGAAAGCAAGAGTAATATCAGAGGGGCTTTGAGACGTGACTGATGAACAAAGAAAATGTTATTTTAGAGCCAGGAATGTTTGCATTGTTCATTCTGGACCTTATTTTGAAATTGTCATATTTTTTAATTTTTGTGAAATTGACCAAATTGCAAATTTCTGACCATGTTATTGGGTAGATGAAATGGGTAAATGGGCAGTTTCTTGTACTCAATCGATAGAAAAAATGGAGTTCTAAAAAAATGGTTATGAGTTTGGTCGACTGGACCAATGGAATTAGCCGAAAATAGGGCTCAAATTGGGCGAAATTGCCGATTTGTAAATATCACCGAGGTCGCTAACTTTGTGAGAACGTAATTCCGTCAGTTTTCCATCAAATTTCGTGTTTTTTATGTCATTACAATCGGGAAAAGATTCTCTATCATTTCATAAGAAAAAACAATTTTTTTTTTTTTAAATTTTGCCACACCAGGAGACACTTCAGGATTGGGGGTTGCAGTAGTCATTGGGTTAATGGATAATGTACTGTGTAGGTGCTTTACATAATGAGAAGCATTCCTTTTATTCATTGGAACAATGGCTAGGGCTAAAAGTAAGCAGGTTAAAACAATAAATGGAGAAAAAAAAACTGGAATGACTTATGCAGCAAGTAGCACCACCAAACAGTACCAGCAGGTTGGTGTGGTGACCCTGGAAATTTGAAATTATGCTAGCCAAAATTAGTGCCGAATAACTGAAGGAACCAGATAACTGATTGCCGGATTTGTGATGGCAGACCTGTACTAATTATAGAGGGGCCCACTATGACACCTACCATGGCTAGGCATTTCGGGCAGACTTAGAGTAATTCTTAACTCTAAATTATTACAGATTATTGAGTAAGTTGGTATTAAGGCTAAGTGACTACATTATAGTTTGTGAATTTAGCAATGTGAATGCTTTTGTTTTCATGCAATACATAGTTTCTATATTGCAGTATCACAGGCAAACTTATGACTAGTTACGATTCACTATTTTAAGATTAAGATTCGCATTTCTGAGTTTATAGTCAAATGGGTGAGTGAGTGAAAGTGTGAACCACCAAGTGGTTTTCATGTAATTAGTTGACGGGGTGTATCAGGGAGATAAGATGTTTTCTAATGGTAGTTTTGAAGGTGATGACTGTCTGCAGTTCTAGAGTTTTCAGGTAGGGTGTTCCAGATTTTAGGCCCTTTGACATACATTGAATTTTTGTAAAGGCTTAGTCGGATATGGGGAATGTCATAGAGATGTTTGTGTCTGGTGTTATGCCTGTGGGTCCTGTCACAACTATCAAGAAAGCGTTTTAGGTCAAGGTTGATATTGGAATTTAAGGTCCTGTATATGTCGATTGCACAGTAGTAAGTGTGGATGTTCTGCACAGGGAGTAAGTTTAGATCTATGAAGAGTGGGAGGGCGTGTTGCGAGGGATGGGATTTAGTGATTATTCTTACTGCGGTCTTGGGATACGTTTGGAAGATCATTGATGTAAATGAGGAAGAGCAGGGGACCAAGGACACTTTCCTACAGCACTCCAGTATCAAGTGGCCGTGTTGATGATGCTGTGTCTTTCATGGTGACATGCTGATACCTATTAGTAAGGTAGGATTTGAAATATGCAAGCGCATGGCCTCTTATACCATAATGGTCAAGTTTGTGGAGTAGAATGCCATGGTCTACTGTGTCAAAAGCTTTTCTTTGGTCAATAAAAATTCCTAGCAGATATTCCTTATTTTCCAATGCTGTGTAAAGCAGATCTAGCATTTTTACAATTGCATCATTAGTACAGTGGACCCCCGGTTAACGAAGTTTTTTCATTCCAGTAGTATGTTCAGGTGCCAGTACTGACTGAATTTTTTCCCATAAGGAATATTGTGAAGTAGATTAGTCAATTTCAGACCCCCAAACATACACGTACAAACGCACTTACATAAATACACTTACATAATTGGTCGCATTTGGAGGTGATCGTTATGCGGGGGTCCACTGTACTTTTATTTTTCCTGAAACCAAATTGGCAGGGGTTGAGTTTGTTTTCTACCATTATAAATGAATATAGTCTCCTGTGCACGAGTTTCTTGAAGATTTTGGATAGCAATGGTAAGTTTGATATTGGCCTATAGTTGTTCACATCTGTAGGGTCACCACCTTTATGTATCGGTTTAACCTTTGCTGTCTTGAGTAGTGTCAGGAAAGTGCTAGTTTCTAGTGACTTGCTGAAAAGTAATGTAATAGCATGTTTGTGGGTCCCCAGAATCTGGGAAAGTGTTTTCCAGGTCTTTTTTATATCTCCTCTTGTGTCAGTGAATCTGCTGGAGTAGTACAGTTGTTTGACTTTATTACTTTGGTGAGAACTGATGAATAGTGTTTAAGAATACCTTTGTGTATTAAGGCCTGTCTGTATTGCTTTTCATATTGGTGTTTCTTGTCAATGGATTTCAGAATGCTGCTGGTTAGCCATGGGCAACCCAGCTGTTTATTCGTGATCTGTTTCGTTTTTATAGGACAATGTTTGTTGTATAGTCTAAGTAATTTATTAAGAAAAATGTCTGTCCAATTGTCAATACCATTGGCCTTGGAGAATTCAGTAGGTCAGTCAACAGTCTCTAGGTGAGCTGTGAACTTCCTTATTGAGGCCTCGTCATGGAGTCTAAATGAGACTTTGTTGTATTCTAGTGGGGGTTTACTAATGTTTGTTATGAGGAGGGTAGGGTAGTGGTCTGTAGTGCTGTCTGTGATTATTCTTGATTTAAGGGGGGCTATTATATTGGTCAATATGTGATCTATTATGGTTCCACTTGTCTCAGTCGGCCTGGATGGTTTAGTTATTGTCAGTATGAGAAGTGTGTTCATGTTGTTGATGAAATCAGTTACAGGCTGATCATCTGGTATGCCAAGGTTGATACTGAATTCTCCAGCTAAGAGAAGGTGGTGCTTGTTCATTTGTCTGTTTGTTATTAGTGCCTTTCATTTCTCACTGATTTTTGGGATGTTTGTGTGGGGTATCTGGTAAATGGCACTGATTGTTATAGGCGTCTTAAGATTTTTTACAGTAAAATTAGCAAAAATGTATTCCCCATATTCATCACAGTGAGACTTCCAGTCAACACTGACGATCCTTAGCATGGTCAGGCACTCAAGCCCATCTTCCGAGGTCCCACTCCACACAGATCCTCCAAACTTATGAAGAGGAGGCTGACATAGAACATGGAGGGGTCCAAGGGACCACAAAGGCAAATCGTCGGCGGCCGTTTTGTATATAGAGCACACCAAGACAAACACTATGTACAAAGTACGCACCATGCATCTACATGAAACATCTAGAGAGAGCATCAGCAACCACATTCTCTGAGCCTTTTATATATTTGACTTCCAAATTAAAAGGCTGTAGGAACAAAGCCCATTTTAAGAGTGATTTTAGTCACTATACACAGGAACAGGATGAAGAGATCCTGAGACATGTACAAATGCTGAATAGCCAGCCCCAAAATGAAAATTTTCTTTCCTGTGGTAAAATGTTGACATTTAAACTTAGAAGGTTGTTCATAGATAGTAACAGTTCTGCAACCTCTCGCAGTGCAACAACAAACACCAAAGACATCTCTTTGCACCCAGGTTGGATACATCAAGTTTACACAAATACCATCACGTTCCATCTCACACACAAATTTTTAAGCACACAATGAACACAATTTGCATTACACACATTAAAATGGTACTGGAACACAGGCCATGGAAATCACATCTTCCTGCCCTATATTTTAGTTTATTTAAAATGTTTGGATCTCTTAGTGCATAAGTGTCAATCTTTCTAATCCTGTAAACCTTAGTTGTTAAACGTACTTTGTGATAGTCAGTGTTTATAACCAGGGTGCCATCTAATTTGGGAACCATGAAGCATGTGAATGCCCACTGACTCTCACTAAGCACTACAAACTGGTGTTGGAAGAATTTCACTTCCTCCTCCATCTCCAATTTTTCATACTGATTTTTCCCACACAAAAATTGTTGAATTGGCTCAGCTTCCTTAACAATTTCTTCATGGAGTTTCAACTTTTCCCCATTACTGACATCCCAAACTTTTATAAAGTTCCAAGGTGGCTGAGCCAACTCTCCAACATTTTTCTCATTAAAACCAAGCATGCATTTCCCAAAATCTTTTACACACATGTTATTTCTTAAATACACTTTTGGTATTTCATACAGATTATTGTTTTGCAGCCCTTTACATTCCATTAAAACAATGGTCTCTCTGAATTTTTGACATAACTTCAAACCCTTTAACCGGTTACTGTGTACACTATACTCATTCTTTTCTTGCTTGGGGTGTGGATTTTATAGCTAACCCCTGGGAAACTTTACCCACATGTTCAGCTCACTGCAACTTGCCATACAGATTTTCACATGAATTGGCTCCAGTATCAGCACTTCCTCTCCAGCCTCCAGAGTATCATGGTCCACATTATGGTCCCACATCATCATCCTGGTCTGGTTGATGGGCACGTTCACTGGTACCATCCACCTCATATGAGCCAAACAGTGTCTGAAACTGAGAAAAAGCTCTGAGGGGGGGCATCACCATCCTCCCCAAGCCAATAGCTCAGAGATTCCAGAGTGCTTCCCCACTCAGCAAATACAAAGAAAGGGATCCTCTCATCCCAGTTGTTAGTATTGTCTATACCATAGGCTTGCATCATTGTCTTGAGGGTTTGATGTAATTTCTCTATTTCCCCTTGAGATGGAGAGTGATACACAGTTGAACACTGAGGCTCTACTTTTAGTCCCTTCAAAACATTTCTAAAAGACTTTGAGGTAAAGTTAGGCCCTGGTCTTTTTGCACTGCTTGAGGAAAACCAACATGAAAAAAGAACTTCATCAAAGCCCTTAAGACTACACGAGCTGTTACCTTATGCAGAGGGACTGCTTCCAGGTACCTGGTAGTGGAGCAAATATTTGTGAGTAAATAATCATTCCCCAGTTTGGTCCTTGGGAATGGACCAAGTACATCTACTACCAGCTTGCTGAAGGTTCACCTGGTGCTGAAATAGACTGAAGGGGAACAGGTTTAATACTTCGACTAGGTTTCCCTATAAATTGAAAGACATGATAGGTCTCAATATGCTCTCTGACAGTCTCCCACAGCTGAGACCAGAAGAAATGCCTGGAAACCTTGGACATCACCACCTGGGGACAAAACCCTTGTTCTCCTTCCATCGATACTGCAAATAGAGGTGAATTCTTTGTAAGAGTTTCCTCCCTGAAATGAAAACACTTATTTAACTGTAAAATCTCTTCCTCAGCAACAGTGACATTTTCCTGCACAGAAATTAATTGCACCCTAGCAGGTGCAGCCTCTCTCACACTATTTAACTGATCCATTCTCCAATCATGCTCAGCTCTGGCTGGAACATCCTTTTCTTCAGTTGACTGCAGTTCAACATCAGAAAGCAGAGTTACCAAACTTAAGCCCTCACCATCCTCATGAGAAATATCATGAAGACTGTTGGTAGCATGATCACGAGCCATACTTCTCATGGTGGAACCATCAGGGAGAAGGTCTGGCAGGGTTTTCCTAGCCATTTCCTCCCAACATTTGGGACTTGGTTTCCCCCAAACTAGTTGTTCCTCACTGTCTAACAGGCCCATAACATTATTCCCTAATAAGAGGTCGACCCCTTCGAAGGGAATTTCATCTGAGACACCTACAGGGAGATAGCCAACTTGGTATGCAGATTCTACCCATAATTTGTGTACAGGTGTCCTTATGGTTGAACCCGTAATACCCTTCAACAATATATCTACCCCAGTATAGGTATCCTTAGACACTGGCAGCACTCCAGCATGTAGCAAAGAGTAGGTGCTACATCCATCTCTCAAGGACAATATGTTCTCAACTCTGCCTACATCCTTTTGCAAACCAACTGTGGAGCTACTAGAAAATATACACATCCTGGGGTCTAGATCCAAAGGTTCCTCCTCACCTTGCCTTGAAGACCTAATGCAGGCAACTGGATGTATCTCTGCAGTTAGAGTCCTCTGGGGTGGTTCCTCCCTTTCCTGATCTCGCCGCCTTGACCAGCAAAACTTTTGTGTGTGTCCAGTTTTGTTACAGTAATAACAGGCATAACTCTTAAAGATATTTTTACCATTTGGTGTAGGACTGGTACTGTTTACTTGAGGACCTGAAACATCTGATTGTCTAGGTAAACTTTGAACTCCAGCTGACTTACCTTTTCCTTCTATTTTAGAGGGCACCTCAGCCTTCATTTGTCCCTGAAAATTCTTGTCCCACTTACCTTTTGTGACCATAGGACTTGGAATAAGGTTTAGAATGAGTGGGGAAATTTTCAGAAGCAGCATGACTGTTTTTACTTACCAATTCCCTGTGAGCCAAGAATCTGTCACCTAGATCCAGTGCTTCTGAAAGATTATCTGGGTTTTTGTCCTCCAGATACTCTCTGAGGTCAACAGGGATTGTATTGTACAATTCCTCATGAACCATCAGATCTACTAATTTGTTATAGTCTTTATTAACTCCTTTGGAATAAACCCATTTCTTAAAAAGGAACAGTTTCTCATTCCCAAACTCAGTTAAGGTCTGCCCATCCTGAAATTTTTGATTCCTGAACTTTTGTCTATATTTCTCAGGTATCATTTGGTAGGCAAGCAATACTTCCTCTTTAATCTTATCATAATCAGAAAAATTTTGCCCCTCCAGAGTCTCTACTCTCTGGAATCCTTTACCCACAAGTTGTGTGCGAACTAGGGTAGCCCACTTCTGTTTGGGCCATCCTTGCTCCAAAGCAGTCTTCTCAAAAAAAGAAAAATATCTATCTGGGTCACTCTCTGTAAACTTAGGGACAAAATTTGCAGCTTTAGTTATGTTAAAGTACTGCTCAGGCTCTTGTTCAGAACCTCCTAACCTCTGACGCTCTTCCTCTTTAGCTTTCATTAATTTCATTTCAGCCTCTAGCACAGCTAATTTCAGTCTCATCCATTCCATTTCTGTAACACCTTGGGTAGGTGATCCCTCATGTTCACTGTTAACAGGCATGTTTACTGATGAATTATTACCTTCTTCCCTGAAGCCTAAAAAGTTTAAAGACTCATCTTCTGACATAGTTTTTATCTTTAAACACTTGCTTCCCTCTTACAGTATCAGTGGACAAAGTTTTCCCACAGGCACATAAAATAACAAATTGAATGTAAACTATGCACATAGCACTTACCATAACCACAACAAAAATGTGTTACTCAACCTTTCTCCCACCAGGAGAAAAACAACCTGTACACTAATATATGAAAACAACACTTCCACTGACACCACCTTGGTAAATCTTCTACCAGAAACATGCAACTGCTATTACCCCATACCAGTACATATAGTTCAAAGAATGTTTTGAGTTATTTTAGCAGTCAAATAACTATCCCGGACAGGCCCCCATGTTACGTTGGTTGTCCCTTATTACTTTGATAGTAAGGTTCTCACTACATGTTCTAGTGTGGGGTAGCTTTTTACTTAATGGCCTTATCTGTCTAGGGGTAATACTTACATCATGGCTGATCATCTTGAGTGTCTGATATCCTCTCACCAGCCCTCTTCACAGGTTATGTAAACTACTACTATAAAAATATAACTGTATTCTCAATAGATATGTACAGTATATACAATTACAGCCTCACACTTTAAAAACAAAGATCTACACACTCCATAGCTGTTCTCCACATGGTGTATCTCAACAACTTTTGTCCTTCTTCTTCTTGACATAACTCTGGGCTAACCAGTGTTTTGACACACTTTAGTCACCCTGGGTATGGTGGCCACAACTTAAATTATAAAAACTCACCCCTGGAGCACACATAATGCCCCAAAAGATAGAAGAAGGACCCAGAGATCCTGCCAGGTTGAAGGTCAGCCACAGAGAGAGTCAGAGAGAGGGAGAGAGAGAGAAGCCTAGCTAAGCTCCTCCCACCAAAACAAAAGACTGTTGCCAAGCACAATTCTCCAGTTACCTCAATTCTACCACCCTTAATTTTACTTTTACAAAAAGAAATACAACTTTTAAAACTACTTATTTAAATTGTGTGTTTATGTGTCTATAGTATAACCTATTATATTGAGAAAAATAGGCTTGACCCAGCTGCCTCTCAGTCCTAAGAGTGATCAGCCCTTATGACATTTAGAACTGAGTCCCCATCAATTCAATATAATTAGGTATTCCAGAGTAACTGTTACTTATAAATACATGTTGGGTCCTATAGCCCCATAACAGTGATCATTCATCTTTTAGGTTTAATTAGTGGTTGCTTATATCCACAGGTTTAGCCACAGGTTTAACTCCACTCCCCTAGCCACAGACAGGTGACTAAGCACACAGTGAGAAACTCCATAATAAAATAGGGCAACTATTAATGAAAAGTGGCTGAAATACAGAAGTCATTGTAAGTCAGTGTATTTATGATTAGCAAGCCACTTTCCTATATTCCATGGCAGCATTTTAATGCATCTATTGTCCATAGAAGTTAATTGAATAAGAGAAGGCATCACAGTCAAAATTAGACCAAATGTTTAATAAAAAATACTGAGATATTCTCAACACTAACTCGGAAGGAGCGATCATATTCTGTTGGAATAAATACATTGATTAATATGACTTTATGGAGGAAAATGAAGATCACAAATATAAATATGCATTATACTGTATGTGAAGATGGAATTAAGCAGTTTGTTTTTAAAAAGAAAAAAGATAAAAAATAAATGATGGTTTCAAAAGAGTTGCTGGAGAGATACGAAAAGGAAAGACAGGCCATGCAACCAATATTGGAAATGTGACAGCCCAGAAAATTAATAGTATTCAAATAAGTAAAAAATCAGAATATATATACAGTGAACACCCGCATCCTGGCGCCGCGAAATCCAACTTTCGGCAATTTTTTTCAGCAAAATATAGTCTCATGGTTCATGATTGGCCTCGTGATTCATCTGTTGTACGGAATGCACCCGTGCAGCCGGGAGCCACCGGTGTACACAAAGGCTCCCACACAACATTCAGAGAGTCAGTGTGACATCATTTGTGGGCAAGTGACCATCACACCCACGGGTTCATACGATATATTTCATAATAATCCATTGTTTTTTGTGCTTGCAACTGCTAATTAAGCCACCATGGGCCCAAAGAAAGCTCCTAGTGCCAGGCCTTTGGTAAAGAAGGAAAGAAACATGATAGAATTCAAGTAAAAACTCATACCAAAGTACTAAAGTGGATGAGGAAGAGAGAGGGGGAGAATGTGCCTTCTTCAGCGATTCTAAGATATGTAAGTTACTAAAGTAGCAAGTATCAATAAAGGCTATAGCACCAGCCAGTAATAAAGTGTAGCATTAACAGTGTAGCAAGTAAGTTAAGAGATTAAGCAATAGAAAAACGACACGAAAGTAACTCTCCAGTGTTGTTGAAGGTGTAGAGGGCCACTGAATATACGCCACCCTGCTATCTTCCACCACCCTAAACCTCTGCCAACATCTCCTCCATCAAATTAATTAAACTAACATCTCCTCCAAGGTAAGTGTAAATATTTCTTATTTATAAATTAGTGTAAATATTTATTATTTTTATTTTATTATCACACTGGCCGATTCCCACCAAGGCAGGGTGGCCCGAAAAAGAAAAACTTTCACCATCATTCACTCCATCACTGTCTTGCCAGAAGGGTGCTTTACACTACAGTTTTTAAACTGCAACATTAACACCCCTCCTTCAGAGTGCAGGCACTGTACTTCCCATCTCCAGGACTCAAGTCCGGCCTGCCGGTTTCCCTGAACCCCTTCATAAATGTTACTTTGCTCACACTCCAACAGCACGTCAAGTATTATAAACCATTTGTCTCCAAACGTATATATACGTTTGGACCGTTTAAGGGTTAAAGTGTAAATATTTCTTATTTATAAATTACGTACATTGTTTCAGTGTGAATAGTGGTGGTGGCTTCTGCTGCCGCCTCCACTACCAGTGGCCCATGTAAACCCAACAACAATACCACCACCACTTACTCCTCACATACATTGACATATTTTATTAATTCTAGAGTATATATCATGTTTCTATGTTATTAATATTGTTTATTATGTCATGTTAGATGAATAGTGATGGATAAATAAGCCATAGAGATGATATTAGCGTCATATTGAAGCATAATAAACTCTCCTCCCTCTCACCTCCTACCTGTCTGCCATATACAGTGGACCCCCGCATAACGATCACCTCCGAATGCGACCAATTATGTAAGTGTATTTATGTAAGTGCGTTTGTACGTATATGTTTGGGGGTCTGAAATGGACTAATCTACTTCACAATATTCCTTATGGGAACAAATTCTGTCAGTACTGGCACCTGAGCATACTTCTGGAGTGAAAAAATATCGTTAACCGGGGGTCCACTGTACTACCAACAAGAGTCTTCAGTAAAGGTAAGTGTGATGTCAGATGTTCATTTATCCATTTTATTAGTGCTTTATATTTATTTGTCATTGTTTTCTGTATGCAAACCTATACAGTAGGGCCCCACTTATATGGCAGGTTAGGTTCCAGGCTTCTGCCATAAAGAAGAAATCGCTGTAAAATGGAGCACCCTGTTTTTTCCCTTATAAATGCATACAAATACTAGATAACAAGTTTGCACTAACATATATTAAGTTAGCAATTGAACTAGGCATCAAAAAAAAGCAATAAAAAAGTACAATACACACATAGTGCACTCATTACTTACCTTAAAATATATATAGTCTTAATCTAGGGTGAGACAAGTAGTATGTATTGTAAGAAATCAAGTGTGGTATGTATGGTAGTCAGCCAGGCTACCATACCAGGCCATTTCACCCACACATAATATTCTATGATATTTAAGCATTCCAGAGCGATAAAATGCATATACAGTTCACTCATTACTTACCTTAAAATATTTGTAGTCTTAATGTAGGGTCAGGGGTGAGTAAATGAGATAAGACAAATAAATGAGAGACAGAGAGAGAGAATGAGTACATGAGGGAGGACAGGCGCAGAGTTATGTAAACAAACCAGGTGAGCGTAAGTTTTGTAAACAAACAAAGTGTACACGTCTGGTTTGTGTACAAGTTGTCTCTACATTGACATGGTAGAATAAATAAAGAAGAAAACTCCCATTCTCATGTAACACCATTTTTAGAAGAAATGAAGCTCTGAGTGAAGGCAATGGAAATAAGTCACTCTGACTTTTTTTGGGTTATCCTAGGTTCTCTACACGTATGCTGTTATGAATGATAATCGATGTAACTGTATTTGTGTATACCTGAATAAACTTACATATGAAAGGAATAATTTTCTACAGTTATCCCCAGTAACACATTTTCTCTTATGTTAGACTAGAGAAAACGTTATTCTTGCCATCACTTGAATAAGTTATCTGGCTACGACATCTCATATATATTTATTTATTTATTTATTTATTAACAATTTGAGCACACATACAGAGGTACAAAAAAATACAGATAAGAGCAGCATGCCAAAGCCACTTATACTATGCATAGCATTACGGGCTGGCTTAAAATTAACTTAAGATTAACTAAGCAATGATGAAATCAGTGATAAAACATTAATGTAAACAGATTACTTTAAAGCACAAGTGAGTATTACAAAGACAGGTCATATGGTTGCATGCATTGTTGTACATTCAGTAGAATGGAGTATTCTGTTAGGTAGTGTATTTAAAAAATAATAAAGTTAGATTGGGTTTTAGGTTTAACATTTATGTGATATAATTGTGAGAAACATTTAAGATATACAATTTATAAGGTTCAGTTATTCAGTATTTATTTGGTTTTGGGTGAGTAAGTGATCTTTGAGAAGAGACTTGAATTTATAAACAGGTAGTGTTTCTTTTATATTTACAGGTAATGAATTCCAGATTTTAAGGCCTTTTATGTGCATTGAGTTTTTGCATAGTGTGAGATGGACACGAGGAACATCAAAGAGTGATCTGTGCCTTGTGTTATGGTCATGTGTTCTGTTGAGGTTGGCAAGGAGATGTTTGAAGGGAGGGTTAATATCAGAGTTAAGTGTTCTATGTATGTAATAGGTGCAGTAATAAGTATAGATGTTTTGTATGGTGAGTAGGTTTAGTGTATTGAATATTGGTGGAGTGTGCTGCCTGTAGTGAGAATTTGTTATCATTCTAACTGCATCCTTTTGTTGGGTAATTAGTGGTCTGAGATGGTTACTTGTTGTTGAGCCCTATGCACAAATTCCATAGGTGAGATAGGGGTAAATAAGAGAGTGATATAGGGCCAGGAGGGCTGACTGTGGAGCATAGTACCGTATCTTCGATAGTATGCCTACAGTCTTGGAAATTTTCTTAGAAATTTGTTGTATATGTGTATGAAATTTGAGTCTATTATCAAGGTGGATTCCTAAGAATTTTCCCTCTGTTAGCTTTGTGATAGGTGATCCGTTTATCATTATGTTAAGAGGGACATCTGTAGCTCTGTTACCAAACTGAATGAAGTAGGTTTTGTCAATGTTTAGTGTTTGTTAGTCCTCATCCAGGTAGATATTTTCTGTAATTCGGTATTTACAGTATTGGCTAGCGTGACTGGGCTCGGGTGGAGAAGACGTATGTAGTGTCATCTGCAAATAGTGTGGGTTTGAGTAATTGCGAAGCATTTGGTAGGTCATTTATGTATAGGACAAAGAGAAGAGGGCCAAGGACACTTCCCTGTGGGACACCAACTGTAATTGGTTGTGCAGAAGAGTTTGCCCCATTTGCATACACATATTGGCTTCTGTTGCTGAGGTATGACTTGAGGTAGTTGAGGGAGTGCCCTCTTATACCATAGTGTGACAATTTTACGTGGAGCAAGTCATGGTCAACTGTATCAAAAGCTTTACGTAAGTCAATGAAGATCCCCAGTGGTACTTTTATTTTCTCTATTGCAGTGTATATATGTTCTAGCATGTGTATAATAGCATCATTAGTATTTTTATTAGGCCTGAATCCAAATTGGCAGGGGTTGAGTATGTTTTGGGGGATAAGGTAGGAGTAGATTCGTTTATGAATTAATTTTTCGAAGATTTTTGAGAGAGGGTGTAAGTTGGATATTGGCCTATAGTTATTCAACTCTGTTTGGTCTCCTCCTTTATGGATCGGGGTGACCCTTGCTATTTTGAGTACTGTAGGGAAGGTGGAGGATTCAATGGATTTGTTAAAGAGTGTTGCAATGATTGGTGATAGCACTTGTGAAACTTTTTTGTATATAAAGGGTGGTAAGGTATTTATTTATTCTACTGTGGGGCATATTTATCATCGTTATATGTTATGTATAATGTTTATTATATAATTTTGAAAAAAATATCATGGATGGATTAATGAAAATGTGTATATTAACGTAATATACGACATTTAATGAAACTCGGTGATTATTATTATTATTATCCTTTCTAATATGGCGTCATTTGTGCAAGTCGTCTGGCTACCACATCTCATATTTATGTTTATTTATTCTACTGTGGGGTGTATTTATCATATTTATATGTTATACATCGTGTTTATTATATAATTTTGAAGAAATATCATAGATGGATTAATGAAAATGTGTACATTAACGTAACATAAGACATTTAAATGAGACTCAATGATTATTATTATCATTACTAATATGACATCTCGAGACATAAGACACTCTTACTGATTTTAATGTGTACCTGCACGCCAGCACAGTATGTAAGTTTATTTAGGTACAGGTATATGTAAGTACAATTATCAGAGTATATATAAAATATGAAATAACTTTTAAAAACACTCAAAATTTTGGAGTTTCCAGATGTAATGGAGAGACTTAGTGCTCACGGATCTCACATAGAATGTAAACAAACCGGGTGGGGCGTGGTGTCCATATTAGAAAGTCAGGTGGGGGGAGCCGTATACCGAGTTTTGGTCATAATTTGAAATGACCGTATTAGCGGAATGCCATAAAGCGGGGCCCTACTGTATTTAATCTTTAACCCTTTCAGGGTTTCGGCTGTACTAGTATGGCTTATGCACCAGGGTCCTTGACGTACTAGTACTCATAAATTCTAGCTCCTTCAAATCTAGTGAGAGAAAGCTGGTAGACCTACATATGAAAGAATGGGTCTATGTGGTCAGTGTGCACAGTATAAAAAAAATCCTGCAGCACACAGTGCATAATGAGAAAAAATTTGACCGTGTTTTTGGATTACAACAGCGACTTTGCACTGTATTTTCGTATGGTATTTATTGTTGTATTCTAGTTTTCCTGGACTCATTGTATAGAATGGAAGACAAATTACAGAAATTGAGATGATTTTGACTGGTTTTACAATGAAAAGTACCTTGAAATTGAGCTCAAAGTTCAATTCAGTTCAATTCAATTCAAGATTATTCTCTATAAGGGTTACAATGTGGGGTTTACAGGCTTTGGGTATTGTGTGGTTTACATGTTATAAAATACTAATTACAGAGGGGGCCACCAGGACACCTAGCATGGCTAGGCATTTTGAGCAGACTTAGATTAATTCTTAACCCTTTGAGGGTCGACAGGCCCTCTCCGAAACTCGTTCTCAGGGTCGGCCAAATTTAAAAAAAAGAAAATAATTTTCTCTCATGAAAAGATAGAGAATCTTTTCCCGATCATAAGGACACCAAAAGTTTGAAATTTGATGGAAAACTTACAGAATTATGCTCTCGCGAAGTTAACGGTCTCGGCTATGTTTACGCATCAGCGATTTTGCCCACTTTGAGCCCCATTTTCGGCCAATTCCACTGTACTAGTCGACAAAAAACATTAATATTTCGCTAGAACTCCATTTTTCTATCGAATGGGTGCAAGAAACCACCCACTTATGAAATTCAACTATCCAGTACAGTGGTCAGAATTTAGCAAATTTGTCAATTTCATACAAATTTCAAAAGATGCCAATTTCCGAATAGGGTCCAGAATAAACAAGAAAGACATTCCTGGCACTAAAATGACATTTTCTCCGGTCATTAGTCACGTCTCAAGGCCCCTGTTATATTCTTTTGCTTTCCACTTTGAATTTTTATTATCACAAAAAATATAAGATTTACTGTTATGCAGACTACTGCATTAGTGTAAAAAATGGTATAAATATTATTGGCGCACTTGTGAAAGAATATTAGACTCACCAGTTGACGTGTATTGGACCATTGGCACGATTTGTTTACTTTTGAAATTTGGTAAAAATCAAACATTTTCTGCTACTTTGAGCTCAATTTCAAGGTATCTTTCATTGTAATACCAGTCAAAATCATCTCAATTTCTGTAGTATGTCTTCCATTCTATAAAATGAGACCAAGAAAACTAGAATACAACAATAAATACCATACGAAAATACAGTGCAAAGGCGCTGTTTTATTCCAAAAAAACGGTCGAAGTTTTTTTTTTCTCATTATGCACTGTGTGCTGCAGGATTTTTTTTAGACTGTGCACACTGACCACATAGACCCATTCTTTCATATGAAGGCCTACCAGCTTTCTCCCACTAGATTTGAGGGCGCTAGAATTTAGGCGTACTAGTACGTCAAAAACCCTGGGTCGTAAGCCGTACTAGTATGTCCAAAACTCTCAAAGGGTTAACATTAAATCCTTACAGATTATGGTATTAAGGCAAAGTGACTACATCATAATTTGTGAGTTCAGCAATGTGAAAGCTTTTGTTTTGGCACAATACAAGGTGTCTATATTGGAGTATCATAGGCAAACTTATGACTAGTTAGGATTTATTATTTTAAGATTAATTTTAGTATTTCTGGGTTTATAGTCAGTGGGTGAGTGAGTGTAATTGTGAACCACCAGGTGGTTATCATGTAGTTAGTTGTCGGGGTGGATCAGGGAGATAAGATGTTTCCTAACTGTAGTTTTGAAAGTGATGAATGTGTCTGCAGTTCTAGAGTTTTCAGGTAGGGTGTTCCAGATTTTAGGTCCTTTGAAATACATTGAACTTTTGCAAAGGTTTAGTCGAACACGGGGAATGTCATAGAGATGTTTGTGTCTGGTGTTATGCCTGTGGATCCTGTCACAACTATCAAGAAAGCATTTTAGGTCAAGGTTAATATTGGAATTTAAGGTCCTGTAGATATAGATTGCACAGTAGTAAGTGTGGATGTTCTGAACAGGGAGTAAGTTTAGATCTATGAAGAGTGGAGGGGTACCAGAAATGTTTAATTTTTACCAAAGTTCAAAAGTAAATAAATCATGCTAAGCGTTCAATACACTTCAACTGGTGAGTCTAATATTCTTTCACAAGTGCACCGATATTATTTATACCATTTCTACTCTAATGCAGTAGTCTGCATAACAGTAAATCTTCTATTTTTTGTGATAATAAAAATTCAAAATGGAAAGCAAAAGAATATAAGAGGGGCGTGGGGATGTGACTAATGAACAGAGGAAATGTTATTTTAGTGCCAGGAATGTCTTTCTTGTTTATTCTGGACCCTATATGAAAATTGGCATCTTTTGAAATTTGTGTGAAATCGGCAAAATTGCTAAATTCTGACCACTGTATTGGATAGTTGAAATCGGTAAATTGGTGGTTTCTTGTACTCATTCGATAGAAAAAATTGAGTTCTAGCGATATAGTTATGATTTTTGTTGACTAGTACATTGGAGTTGGCCGAAAATAGGGCTCAAAGTGGGCAAAACCGCCGATGCATAAACATCGTTGAGACTGTTAACTTTGCAAGAGCATAATTCCGTAAGTTTTTCATCAGATTTCATACTTTTGGTGTCATTATGATTGGGAAAAGATTTTGTATCTTTTCATAAGAATTTTTTTTTTTTTTTTTTTTTTTTTTTTAAATTTTGGGGACCTCTGAGAGGGCCTGTTGACCCTGAAAGGGTTAAAAAAAATATTTTTTATTAATTTTTTTGGGTGTCTAAAACGGATTAATTGTATTTCCACTATTTCTTATGGGGAAAATGGTTTCGCCATTCATGAATTTTGACTTTCAGCAGACTCTCTGGAACGGATTAATCACGAAAAACGAGGGTCCACTGTATGTGTACAGTGGACCCCAGTTTTCTTCCTTAATCCATTCTAGAAGGTCAGTTGAAATCCAAAATAGACGAAAACCGAAGTAATATTTCCCATAAGAAATAATGTAATTCCAATTAATCCATTCCAGACACCCAAAAATATTAATAAAAAATAAATTAATTTAGTAATAGAAATAGGCATTAAAAAACAAAAAGTAAAATACATAAACAGTGCATTTATTACTTAAAATATTTGTAGTCTTAATGTAATGTGAGAGGTGAGTAGTATTTATTTGTAGGAAGTCAGTGTAGGTAGCCGGTAGGTGTAGCCCGCCTGGGCTACACCTATCAGCTAACTACACTGCAGCTCAGAGCCATATTATTACCATCGATATACCACGTTCACTGAGTTTTTATGCTATGTAATGTGTTTCTTATATAATTTTGAAGAAAACATCATAGATGGGTTAATGAAAATGTCTCTATTAACATAAAGTAAAACATTTAATGTGCCCAAGATTGAGTCACGAACATATGAGTGACCCAGGCAGACGCGTCTGGCATGGACGATTTCTGAATGGATGTATGAAACTCGGGGTAAATTTCGCCGAAAAAAGTTTTTTCCAGGTCTTTTTTTATTCCTCTTGTGTCAGGAAATCTGCTGGGGTGTACGTTGTTTGCTTTTTTTACTTTGGTGAAAACTGATGAAAGTGTTTAAAATACCTTTGTGTAAAGGCCTGTCTGTATTGCTTTTCATATTGGTTTTCTTGTCAATGGATTTCAGAATGCTGCTGGTTAGCCATGGGCAACCCAGCTGTTTATTCGTGATCTGTTTCGTTTTTATAGGACAATGTTTGTTGTATAGTCTAAGTAATTTATTAAGAAAAATGTCTGTCCAATTGTCAATACCATTGGCTTGGAGAATTCAGTAGGTCAGTCAACAGTCTCTAGGTGAGCTGTGAACTTCCTTATTGAGGCCTCGTCATGGAGTCTAAATGAGACTTTGTTGTATTCTAGTGGGGGTTTACTAATGTTTGTTATGAGGAGGGTAGGGTAGTGGTCTGTAGTGCTGTCTGTGATTATTCTTGATTTAAGGGGGCTATTATATTGGTCAATATGTGATCTATTATGGTTCCACTTGTCTCAGTCGGCCTGGATGGTTTAGTTATTGTCAGTATGAGAAGTGTGTTCATGTTGTTGATGAAATCAGTTACAGGCTGATCATCTGGTATGCCAAGGTTGATACTGAATTCTCCAGCTAAGAGAAGGTGGTGCTTGTTCATTTGTCTGTTTGTTATTAGTGCCTTTCATTTCTCACTGATTTTTGGGATGTTTGTGTGGGGTATCTGGTAAATGGCACTGATTGTTATAGGCGTCTTAAGATTTTTTACAGTAAAATTAGCAAAAATGTATTCCCCATATTCATCACAGTGAGACTTCCAGTCAACACTGACGATCCTTAGCATGGTCAGGCACTCAAGCCCATCTTCCGAGGTCCCACTCCACACAGATCCTCCAAACTTATGAAGAGGAGGCTGACATAGAACATGGAGGGGTCCAAGGGACCACAAAGGCAAATCGTCGGGCCGTTTTGTATATAGAGCACACCAAGACAAACACTATGTACAAAGTACGCACCATGCATCTACATGAAACATCTAGAGAGAGCATCAGCAACCACATTCTCTGAGCCTTTTATATATTTGACTTCCAAATTAAAAGGCTGTAGGAACAAAGCCCATTTTAAGAGTGATTTTAGTCACTATACACAGGAACAGGATGAAGAGATCCTGAGACATGTACAAATGCTGAATAGCCAGCCCAAAATGAAAATTTTCTTTCCTGTGGTAAAATGTTGACATTTAAACTTAGAAGGTTGTTCATAGATAGTAACAGTTCTGCAACCTCTCGCAGTTGCAACAACAAACACCAAAGACATCTCTTTGCACCCAGGTTGGATACATCAAGTTTACACAAATACCATCACGTTCCATCTCACACACAAATTTTTAAGCACACAATGAACACAATTTGCATTACACACATTAAAATGGTACTGGAACACAGGCCATGGAAATCACATCTTCCTGCCTATATTTTAGTTTATTTAAAATGTTTGGATCTCTTAGTGCATAAGTGTCAATCTTTCTAATCCTGTAAACCTTAGTTGTTAAACGTACTTTGTGATAGTCAGTGTTTATAACCAGGGTGCCATCTAATTTGGGAACCATGAAGCATGTGAATGCCCACTGACTCTCACTAAGCACTACAAACTGTGTTGGAAGAATTTCACTTCCTCCTCCATCTCCAATTTTCATACTGATTTTTCCCACACAAAAATTGTTGAATTGGCTCAGCTTCCTTAACAATTTCTTCATGGAGTTTCAACTTTTCCCATTACTGACATCCCAAACTTTTATAAAGTTCCAAGGTGGCTGAGCCAACTCTCCAACATTTTTCTCATTAAAACCAAGCATGCATTTCCCAAAATCTTTTACACACATGTTATTTCTTAAATACACTTTTGGTATTTCATACAGATTATTGTTTTGCAGCCCTTTACATTCCATTAAAACAATGGTCTCTCTGAATTTTTGACATAACTTCAAACCCTTTAACCGGTTACTGTGTACACTATACTCATTCTTTTCTTGCTTGGGGTGTGGATTTTATAGCTAACCCCTGGGAAACTTTACCCACATGTTCAGCTCACTGCAACTTGCCATACAGATTTTCACATGAATTGGCTCAGTATCAGCACTTCCTCTCCAGCCTCCAGAGTATCATGGTCCACATTATGGTCCCACATCATCATCCTGGTCTGGTTGATGGGCACGTTCACTGGTACCATCCACCTCATATGAGCCAAACAGTGTCTGAAACTGAGAAAAAGCTCTGAGGGGGAAGCATCACCATCCTCCCCAAGCCAATAGCTCAGAGATTCCAGAGTGTTCCCCACTCAGCAAATACAAAGAAAGGGATCCTCTCATCCCAGTTGTTAGTATTGTCTATACCATAGGCTTGCATCATTGTCTTGAGGGTTTGATGTAATTTCTCTATTTCCCCTTGAGATGGAGAGTGATACACAGTTGAACACTGAGGCTCTACTTTTAGTCCCTTCAAAACATTTCTAAAAGACTTTGAGGTAAAGTTAGGCCCTTGGTCTTTTTGCACTGCTTGAGGAAAACCAACATGAAAAAAGAACTTCATCAAAGCCCTTAAGACTACACGAGCTGTTACCTTATGCAGAGGGACTGCTTCCAGGTACCTGGTAGTGGAGCAAATATTTGTGAGTAAATAATCATTTCCCAGTTTGGTCCTTGGAATGGACCAAGTACATCTACTACCAGCTTGCTGAAGGTTCACCTGGTGCTGAAATAGACTGAAGGGGAACAGGTTTAATACTTAGACTAGGTTTCCCTATAAATTGAAAGACATGATAGGTCTCAATATGCTCTCTGACAGTCTCCCACAGCTGAGACCAGAAGAAATGCCTGGAAACCTTGGACATCACCACCTGGGACAAAAACCCTTGTTCTCCTTCCATCGATACTGCAAATAGAGGTGAATTATTTGTAAGAGTTTCCTCCCTGAAATGAAAACACTTATTTAACTGTAAAATCTCTTCCTCAGCAACAGTTACATTTTCCTGCACAGAAATTAATTGCACCCTAGCAGGTGCAGCCTCTCTCACACTATTTAACTGATCCATTCTCCAATCATGCTCAGCTCTGGCTGGAACATCCTTTTCTTCAGTTGACTGCAGTTCAACATCAGAAAGCAGAGTTACCAAACTTAAGCCCTCACCATCCTCATGAGAAATATCATGAAGACTGTTGGTAGCATGATCACGAGCCATACTTCTCATGGTGGAACCATCAGGGAGAAGGTCTGGCAGGGTTTTCCTAGCCATTTCCTCCCAACATTTGGGACTTGGTTTCCCCCAAACTAGTTGTTCCTCACTGTCTAAACAGGCCCATAACATTATTCCCTAATAAGAGGTCGACCCCTTCGAAGGGAATTTCATCTGAGACACCTACAGGGAGATAGCCAACTTGGTATGCAGATTCTACCCATAATTTGTGTACAGGTGTCCTTATGGTTGAACCCGTAATACCCTTCAACAATATATCTACCCAGTATAGGTATCCTTAGACACTGGCAGCACTCCAGCATGTAGCAAAGAGTAGGTGCTACATCCATCTCTCAAGGACAATATGTTCTCAACTCTGCCTACATCCTTTTGCAAACCAACTGTGGACCTACTAGAAAATATACACATCCTGGGGTTAGATCCAAAGGTTCCTCCTCACCTTGCCTTGAAGACCTAATGCAGGCAACTGGATGTATCTCTGCAGTTAGAGTCCTCTGGGGTGGTTCCTCCCTTTCCTGATCTCGCCGCCTTGACCAGCAAAACTTTTGTGTGTGTCCAGTTTTGTTACAGTAGTAACAGGCATAACTCTTAAAGATATTTTTACCATTTGGTGTAGGACTGGTACTGTTTACTGAGGACCTGAAACATCTGATTGTCTAGGTAAACTTTGAACTCACAGTGACTTACCTTTTCCTTCTATTTTAGAGGGCACCTCAGCCTTCATTTGTCCCTGAAAATTCTTGTCCCACTTACCTTTGGACCATAGGACTTGGAATAAGGTTTAGAATGAGTGAGGAAAATTTTCAGAAGCAGCATGACTGTTTTTACTTACCAATTCCTGGGAGCCAAGAATCTGTCACCTAGATCCAGTGCTTCTGAAAGATTATCTGGGTTTTTGTCCTCCAGATACTCTCTGAGGTCAACAGGGATTGTATTGTACAATTCCTCATGAACCATCAGATCTACTAATTTGTTATAGTCTTTATTAACTCCTTTGGAATAAACCCATTTCTTAAAAAGGAACAGTTTCTCATTCCCAAACTCAGTTAAGGTCTGCCCATCCTGAAATTTTTGATTCCTGAACTTTTGTCTATATTTCTCAGGTATCATTTGGTAGGCAAGCAATACTTCCTCTTTAATCTTATCATAATCAGAAAAATTTTGCCCCTCCAGAGTCTCTACTCTCTGGAATCCTTTACCCACAAGTTGTGTGCGAACTAGGGTAGCCCACTTCTGTTTGGGCCATCCTTGCTCCAAAGCAGTCTTCTCAAAAAAAGAAAAATATCTATCTGGGTCACTCTCTGTAAACTTAGGGACAAAATTTGCAGCTTTAGTTATGTTAAAGTACTGCTCAGGCTCTTGTTCAGAACCTCCTAACCTCTGACGCTCTTCCTCTTTAGCTTTCATTAATTTCATTTCAGCCTCTAGCACAGCTAATTTCAGTCTCATCCATTCCATTTCTGTAACACCTTGGGTAGGTGATCCCTCATGTTCACTGTTAACAGGCATGTTTACTGATGAATTATTACCTTCTTCCCTGAAGCCTAAAAAGTTTAAAGACTCATCTTCTGACATAGTTTTTATCTTTAAACACTTGCTTCCCTCTTACAGTATCAGTGGACAAAGTTTTCCCACAGGCACATAAAATAACAAATTGAAATGTAAACTATGCACATAGCACTTACCATAACCACAACAAAAATGTGTTACTCAACCTTTCTCCCACCAGGAGAAAAACAACCTGTACACTAATATATGAAAACAACACTTCCACTGACACCACCTTGGTAAATCTTCTACCAGAAACATGCAACTGCTATTACCCCATACCAGTACATATAGTTCAAAGAATGTTTTGAGTTATTTTAGCAGTCAAAATAACTATCCCGGACAGGCCCCCATGTTACGTTGGTTGTCCCTTATTACTTTGATAGTAAGGTTCTCACTACATGTTCTAGTGTGGGGTAGCTTTTTACTTAATGGCCTTATCTGTCTAGGGGTAATACTTACATCATGGCTGATCATCTTGAGTGTCTGATATCCTCTCACCAGCCCTCTTCACAGGTTATGTAAACTACTACTATAAAAATATAACTGTATTCTCAATAGATATGTACAGAATATACAATTACAGCCTCACACTTTAAAAACAAAGATCTACACACTCCATAGCTGTTCTCCACATGGTGTATCTCAACAACTTTTGTCCTTCTCTCTTCTTGACATAACTCTGGGCTAACCAGTGTTTTGACACACTTTAGTCACCCTGGGTATGGTGGCCACAACTTAAATTATAAAAAACTCACCCCTGGAGCACACATAATGCCCCAAAAGATAGAAGAAGGACCCAGAGATCCTGCCAGGTTGAAGGTCAGCCACAGAGAGAGTCAGAGAGAGGGAGAGAGAGAGAAGCCTAGCTAAGCTCCTCCCACCAAAACAAAAGACTGTTGCCAAGCACAATTCTCCAGTTACCTCAATTCTACCACCCTTAATTTTACTTTTACAAAAAGAAAATACAACTTTATAAAATACTTATTTAAATTGTGTGTTTATGTGTCTATAGTATAACCTATTATATTGAGAAAAATAGGCTTGACCCAGCTGCCTCTCAGTCCTAAGAGTGATCAGCCCTTATGACATTTAGAACTGAGTCCCCATCAATTCAATATAATTAGGTATTCCAGAGTAACTGTTACTTATAAATACATGTTGGGTCCTATAGCCCCATAACAGTGATCATTTCATCTTTTAGGTTTAATTAGTGGTTGCTTATATCCACAGGTTTAGCCACAGGTTTAACTCCACTCCCCTAGCCACAGACAGGTGACTAAGCACACAGTGAGAAACTCCATAATAAAATAGGGCAACTATTAATGAAAAGTGGCTGAAATACAGAAGTCATTGTAAGTCAGTGTATTTATGATTAGCAAGCCACTTTCCTATATTCCATGGCAGCATTTTAATGCATCTATTGTCCATAGAAGTTAATTGAATAAGAGAAGGCATCACAGTCAAAATTAGACCAAATGTTTAATAAAAAAATACTGAGATATTCTCAACACTAACTCGGAAGGAGCGATCATATTCTGTTGGAATAAATACATTGATTAATATGACTTTATGGAGGAAAATGAAGATCACAAATATAAATATGCATTATACTGTATGTGAAGATGGAATTAAGCAGTTTGTTTTTAAAAAGAAAAAAGATAAAAAATAAATGATGGTTTCAAAAGAGTTGCTGGAGAGATACGAAAAGGAAAGACAGGCCATGCAACCAATATTGGAAATGTGACAGCCCAGAAAATTAATAGTATTCAAATAAGTAAAAAATCAGAATATATATACAGTGAACACCCGCATCCTGGCGCCGCGAAATCCAACTTTCGGCAATTTTTTTCAGCAAAATATAGTCTCATGGTTCATGATTGGCCTCGTGATTCATCTGTTGTACGGAATGCACCCGTGCAGCCGGGAGCCACCGGGTGTACACAAAGGCTCCCACACAACATTCAGAGAGTCAGTGTGACATCATTTGTGGGCAAGTGACCATCACCCCACGGGTTCATACGATATATTTCATAATAATCCATTGTTTTTTGTGCTTGCAACTGCTAATTAAGCCACCATGGGCCCAAAGAAAGCTCCTAGTGCCAGGCCTTTGGTAAAGAAGGAAAGAAACATGATAGAATTCAAGTAAAAACTCATACCAAAGTACTAAAGTGGATGAGGAAGAGAGAGGGGGAGAATGTGCCTTCTTCAGCGATTCTAAGATATGTAAGTTACTAAAGTAGCAAGTATCAATAAAGGCTATAGCACCAGCCAGTAATAAAGTGTAGCATTAACAGTGTAGCAAGTAAGTTAAGAGATTAAGCAATAGAAAAAACGACACGAAAGTAACTCTCCAGTGTTGTTGAAGGTGTAGAGGGCCACTGAATATACGCCACCCTGCTATCTTCCACCACCCTAAACCTCTGCCAACATCTCCTCCATCAAATTAATTAAACTAACATCTCCTCCAAGGTAAGTGTAAATATTTCTTATTTATAAATTAGTGTAAATATTTATTATTTTATTTTATTATCACACTGGCCGATTCCCACCAAGGCAGGGTGGCCCGAAAAAGAAAAACTTTCACCATCATTCACTCCATCACTGTCTTGCCAGAAGGGTGCTTTACACTACAGTTTTTAAACTGCAACATTAACACCCCTCCTTCAGAGTGCAGGCACTGTACTTCCCATCTCCAGGACTCAAGTCCGGCCTGCCGGTTTCCCTGAACCCCTTCATAAATGTTACTTTGCTCACACTCCAACAGCACGTCAAGTATTATAAACCATTTGTCTCCAAACGTATATATACGTTTGGACCGTTTAAGGGTTAAAGTGTAAATATTTCTTATTTATAAATTACGTACATTGTTTCAGTGTGAATAGTGGTGGTGGCTTCTGCTGCCGCCTCCACTACCAGTGGCCCATGTAAACCCAACAACAATACCACCACCACTTACTCCTCACATACATTGACATATTTTATTAATTCTAGAGTATATATCATGTTTCTATGTTATTAATATTGTTTATTATGTCATGTTAGATGAATAGTGATGGATAAATAAGCCATAGAGATGATATTAGCGTCATATTGAAGCATAATAAACTCTCCTCCCTCTCACTCCTACCTGTCTGCCATATACAGTGGACCCCCGCATAACGATCACCTCCGAATGCGACCAATTATGTAAGTGTATTTATGTAAGTGCGTTTGTACGTATATGTTTGGGGGTCTGAAATGGACTAATCTACTTCACAATATTCCTTATGGGAACAAATTCTGTCAGTACTGGCACCTGAGCATACTTCTGGAGTGAAAAAATATCGTTAAACCGGGGGTCCACTGTACTACCAACAAGAGTCTTCAGTAAAGGTAAGTGTGATGTCAGATGTTCATTTATCCATTTTATTTAGTGCTTTATATTTATTTGTCATTGTTTTCTGTATGCAAACCTATACAGTAGGGGCCCACTTATATGGCAGGTTAGGTTCCAGGCTTCTGCCATAAAGAAGAAATCGCTGTAAAATGGAGCACCCTGTTTTTTCCCTTATAAATGCATACAAATACTAGATAACAAGTTTGCACTAACATATATTAAGTTAGCAATTGAACTAGGCATCAAAAAAAAGCAATAAAAAAGTACAATACACACATAGTGCACTCATTACTTACCTTAAAATATATATAGTTTAATCTAGGGTGAGACAAGTAGTATGTATTGTAAGAAATCAAGTGTGGTATGTATGGTAGTCAGCCAGGCTACCATACCAGGCCATTTCACCCACACATAATATTCTATGATATTTAAGCATTCCAGAGCGATAAAATGCATATACAGTTCACTCATTACTTACCTTAAAATATTTGTAGTCTTAATGTAGGGTCAGGGGTGAGTAAATGAGATAAGACAAATAAATGAGAGACAGAGAGAGAGAATGAGTACATGAGGGAGGACAGGCGCAGAGTTATGTAAACAAACCAGTGTGAGCGTAAGTTTTGTAAACAAACAAAGTGTACACGTCTGGTTTGTGTACAAGTTGTCTCTACATTGACATGGTAGAATAAATAAAGAAGGAAAACTCCCATTCTCATGTAACACCATTTTTAGAAGAAATGAAGCTCTGAGTGAAGGCAATGGAAATAAGTCACTCTGACTTTTTTTGGGTTATCCTAGGTTCTCTACACGTATGCTGTTATTGAATGATAATCGATGTAACTGTATTTGTGTATACCTGAATAAACTTACATATGAAAGGAATAATTTTCTACAGTTATCCCCAGTAACACATTTTCTCTTATGTTAGACTAGAGAAAACGTTATTCTTGCCATCACTTGAATAAGTTATCTGGCTACGACATCTCATATATATTTATTTATTTATTTATTTATTAACAATTTGAGCACACATACAGAGGTACAAAAAAATACAGATAAGAGCAGCATGCCAAAGCCACTTATACTATGCATAGCATTACGGGCTGGCTTAAAATTAACTTAAGATTAACTAAGCAATGATGAAATCAGTGATAAAACATTAATGTAAACAGATTACTTTAAAGCACAAGTGAGTATTACAAAGACAGGTCATATGGTTGCATGCATTGTTGTACATTCAGTAGAATGGAGTATTCTGTTAGGTAGTGTATTTAAAAAATAATAAAGTTAGATTGGGTTTTAGGTTTAACATTTATGTGATATAATTGTGAGAAACATTTAAGATAATACAATTTATAAGGTTCAGTTATTCAGTATTTATTTGGTTTTGGGTGAGTAAGTGATCTTTGAGAAGAGACTTGAATTTATAAACAGGTAGTGTTTCTTTTATATTTACAGGTAATGAATTCCAGATTTTAAGGCCTTTTATGTGCATTGAGTTTTGCATAGTGTGAGATGGACACGAGGAACATCAAAGAGTGATCTGTGCCTTGTGTTATGGTCATGTGTTCTGTTGAGGTTGGCAAGGAGATGTTTGAAGGGAGGGTTAATATCAGAGTTAAGTGTTCTATGTATGTAATAGGTGCAGTAATAAGTATAGATGTTTTGTATGGTGAGTAGGTTTAGTGTATTGAATATTGGTGGAGTGTGCTGCCTGTAGTGAGAATTTGTTATCATTCTAACTGCATCCTTTTGTTGGGTAATTAGTGGTCTGAGATGGTTACTTGTTGTTGAGCCCTATGCACAAATTCCATAAGGTGAGATAGGGGTAAATAAGAGAGTGATATAGGGCCAGGAGGGCTGACTGTGGAGCATAGTACCGTATCTTCGATAGTATGCCTACAGTCTTGGAAATTTTCTTAGAAATTTGTTGTATATGTGTATGAAATTTGAGTCTATTATCAAGGTGGATTCCTAAGAATTTTCCCTCTGTTAGCTTTGTGATAGGTGATCCGTTTATCATTATGTTAAGAGGGACATCTGTAGCTCTGTTACCAAACTGAATGAAGTAGGTTTTGTCAATGTTTAGTGTTTGTTAGTCCTCATCCAGGTAGATATTTTCTGTAATTCGGTATTTACAGTATTGGCTAGCGTGACTGGGCTCGGGTGGGAGAAGACGTATGTAGTGTCATCTGCAAATAGTGTGGGTTTGAGTAATTGCGAAGCATTTGGTAGGTCATTTATGTATAGGACAAAGAGAAGAGGGCCAAGGACACTTCCCTGTGGGACACCAACTGTAATTGGTTGTGCAGAAGAGTTTGCCCCATTTGCATACACATATTGGCTTCTGTTGCTGAGGTATGACTTGAGGTAGTTGAGGGAGTGCCCTCTTATACCATAGTGTGACAATTTTACGTGGAGCAAGTCATGGTCAACTGTATCAAAGCTTTACGTAAGTCAATGAAGATCCCCAGTGGTACTTTTATTTTCTCTATTGCAGTGTATATATGTTCTAGCATGTGTATAATAGCATCATTAGTATTTTTATTAGGCCTGAATCCAAATTGGCAGGGGTTGAGTATGTTTTGGGGGATAAGGTAGGAGTAGATTCGTTTATGAATTAATTTTTCGAAGATTTTTGAGAGAGGGTGTAAGTTGGATATTGGCCTATAGTTATTCAACTCTGTTTGGTCTCCTCCTTTATGGATCGGGGTGACCCTTGCTATTTTGAGTACTGTAGGGAAGGTGGAGGATTCAATGGATTTGTTAAAGAGTGTTGCAATGATTGGTGATAGCACTTGTGAAACTTTTTTGTATATAAAGGGTGGTAAGGTATTTATTTATTCTACTGTGGGGCATATTTATCATCGTTATATGTTATGTATAATGTTTATTATATAATTTTGAAAAAAATATCATGGATGGATTAATGAAAATGTGTATATTAACGTAATATACGACATTTAATGAAACTCGGTGATTATTATTATTATTATCCTTTCTAATATGGCGTCATTTGTGCAAGTCGTCTGGCTACCACATCTCATATTTATGTTTATTTATTCTACTGTGGGGTGTATTTATCATATTTATATGTTATACATCGTGTTTATTATATAATTTTGAAGAAATATCATAGATGGATTAATGAAAATGTGTACATTAACGTAACATAAGACATTTAAATGAGAACTCAATGATTATTATTATCATTACTAATATGACATCTCGAGACATAGACACTCTTACTGATTTTAATGTGTACCTGCACGCCAGCACAGTATGTAAGTTTATTTAGGTACAGGTATATGTAAGTACAATTATCAGAGTATATATAAAATATGAAATAACTTTTAAAAACACTCAAAATTTTGGAGTTTCCAGATGTAATGGAGAGACTTAGTGCTCACGGATCTCACATAGAATGTAAACAAACCGGGTGGGGCGTGGTGTCCATATTAGAAAGTCAGGTGGGGGGAGCCGTATACCGAGTTTTGGTCATAATTTGAAATGACCGTATTAGCGGAATGCCATAAAGCGGGGCCCTACTGTATTTAATCTTTAACCCTTTCAGGGTTTCGGCTGTACTAGTTATGGCTTATGCACCAGGGTCCTTGACGTACTAGTACTCATAAATTCTAGCTCCTTCAAATCTAGTGAGAGAAAGCTGGTAGACCTACATATGAAAGAATGGGTCTATGTGGTCAGTGTGCACAGTATAAAAAAATCCTGCAGCACACAGTGCATAATGAGAAAAAAATTTGACCGTGTTTTTGGATTACAACAGCGACTTTGCACTGTATTTTCGTATGGTATTTATTGTTGTATTCTAGTTTTCCTGGACTCATTGTATAGAATGGAGACAAATTACAGAAATTGAGATGATTTTGACTGGTTTTAACAATGAAAAGTACCTTGAAATTGAGCTCAAAGTTCAATTCAGTTCAATTCAATTCAAGATTATTCTCTATAAGGGTTACAATGTGGGTTTACAGGCTTTGGGTATTGTGTGGTTTACATGTTATAAAATACTAATTACAGAGGGGCCACCAGGACACCTAGCATGGCTAGGCATTTTGAGCAGACTTAGATTAATTCTTAACCCTTTGAGGGTCGACAGGCCCTCTCCGAAACTCGTTCTCAGGTCGTCGCCAAATTTAAAAAAAGAAAATAATTTTCTCTCATGAAAAGATAGAGAATCTTTTTCCCGATCATAAGGACACCAAAAGTTTGAAATTTGATGGAAAACTTACAGAATTATGCTCTCGCGAAGTTAACGGTCTCGGCTATGTTTACGCATCAGCGATTTTGCCCACTTTGAGCCCCATTTTCGGCCAATTCCACTGTACTAGTCGACAAAAAACATTAATATTTCGCTAGAACTCCATTTTTCTATCGAATGGGTGCAAGAAACCACCCACTTATGAAATTCAACTATCCAGTACAGTGGTCAGAATTTAGCAAATTTGTCAATTTCATACAAATTTCAAAAGATGCCAATTTCCGAATAGGGTCCAGAATAAACAAGAAAGACATTCCTGGCACTAAAATGACATTTTCTCCGGTCATTAGTCACGTCTCAAGGCCCCTGTTATATTCTTTTGCTTTCCACTTTGAATTTTTATTATCACAAAAAATATAAGATTTACTGTTATGCAGACTACTGCATTAGTGTAAAAAATGGTATAAATATTATTGGCGCACTTGTGAAAGAATATTAGACTCACCAGTTGACGTGTATTGGACCATTGCACGATTTGTTTACTTTTGAAATTTGGTAAAAATCAAACATTTTCTGCTACTTTGAGCTCAATTTCAAGGTATCTTTCATTGTAAAACCAGTCAAAATCATCTCAATTTCTGTAGTATGTCTTCCATTCTATAAAATGAGACCAAGAAAACTAGAATACAACAATAAATACCATACGAAAATACAGTGCAAAGGCGCTGTTTTATTCCAAAAAAACGGTCGAAGTTTTTTTTTTCTCATTATGCACTGTGTGCTGCAGGATTTTTTTTTAGACTGTGCACACTGACCACATAGACCCATTCTTTCATATGAAGGCCTACCAGCTTTTCTCCCACTAGATTTGAGGGCGCTAGAATTTAGGCGTACTAGTACGTCAAAAACCCTGGGTCGTAAGCCGTACTAGTATGTCCAAAACTCTCAAAGGGTTAACATTAAATCCTTACAGATTATGGTATTAAGGCAAAGTGACTACATCATAATTTGTGAGTTCAGCAATGTGAAAGCTTTTGTTTTGGCACAATACAAGGTGTCTATATTGGAGTATCATAGGCAAACTTATGACTAGTTAGGATTTATTATTTTAAGATTAATTTTAGTATTTCTGGGTTTAATAGTCAGTGGGTGAGTGAGTGTAATTGTGAACCACCAGGTGGTTATCATGTAGTTAGTTGTCGGGGTGGATCAGGGAGATAAGATGTTTCCTAACTGTAGTTTTGAAAGTGATGAATGTGTCTGCAGTTCTAGAGTTTTCAGGTAGGGTGTTCCAGATTTTAGGTCCTTTGAAATACATTGAACTTTTGCAAAGGTTTAGTCGAACACGGGGAATGTCATAGAGATGTTTGTGTCTGGTGTTATGCCTGTGGATCCTGTCACAACTATCAAGAAAGCATTTTAGGTCAAGGTTAATATTGGAATTTAAGGTCCTGTAGATATAGATTGCACAGTAGTAAGTGTGGATGTTCTGAACAGGGAGTAAGTTTAGATCTATGAAGAGTGGAGGGGTACCAGAAATGTTTAATTTTTACCAAAGTTCAAAAGTAAATAAATCATGCTAAGCGTTCAATACACTTCAACTGGTGAGTCTAATATTCTTTCACAAGTGCACCGATATTATTTATACCATTTCTACTCTAATGCAGTAGTCTGCATAACAGTAAATCTTCTATTTTTTGTGATAATAAAAATTCAAAATGGAAAGCAAAAGAATATAAGAGGGGCGTGGGGATGTGACTAATGAACAGAGGAAATGTTATTTTAGTGCCAGGAATGTCTTTCTTGTTTATTCTGGACCCTATATGAAAATTGGCATCTTTTGAAATTTGTGTGAAATCGGCAAAATTGCTAAATTCTGACCACTGTATTGGATAGTTGAAATCGGTAAATTGGTGGTTTCTTGTACTCATTCGATAGAAAAAATTGAGTTCTAGCGATATAGTTATGATTTTTGTTGACTAGTACATTGGAGTTGGCCGAAAATAGGGCTCAAAGTGGGCAAAACGCCGATGCATAAACATCGTTGAGACTGTTAACTTTGCAAGAGCATAATTCCGTAAGTTTTTCATCAGATTTCATACTTTTGGTGTCATTATGATTGGGAAAAGATTTTTGTATCTTTTCATAAGAATTTTTTTTTTTTTTTTTTTTTTTTTTTTTAAATTTTTGGGGACCTCTGAGAGGGCCTGTTGACCCTGAAAGGGTTAAAAAAAAATATTTTTTATTAATTTTTTTTGGGTGTCTAAAACGGATTAATTGTATTTCCACTATTTCTTATGGGGAAATGGTTTCGCCATTCATGAATTTTGACTTTCAGCAGACTCTCTGGAACGGATTAATCACGAAAAACGAGGGTCCACTGTATGTGTACAGTGGACCCCAGTTTTCTTCCTTAATCCATTCTAGAAGGTCAGTTGAAATCCAAAATAGACGAAAACCGAAGTAATATTTCCCATAAGAAATAATGTAATTCCAATTAATCCATTCCAGACACCCAAAAATATTTAATAAAAAATAAATTAATTTAGTAATAGAAATAGGCATTAAAAAACAAAAAGTAAAATACATAAACAGTGCATTTATTACTTAAAATATTTGTAGTCTTAATGTAATGTGAGAGGTGAGTAGTATTTATTTGTAGGAAGTCAGTGTAGGTAGCCGGTAGGTGTAGCCCGCCTGGGCTACACCTATCAGCTAACTACACTGCAGCTCAGAGCCATATTATTACCATCGATATACCACGTTCACTGAGTTTTTATGCTATGTAATGTGTTTCTTATATAATTTTGAAGAAAACATCATAGATGGGTTAATGAAAATGTCTCTATTAACATAAAGTAAAACATTTAATGTGCCCAAGATTGAGTCACGAACATATGAGTGACCCAGGCAGACGCGTCTGGCATGGACGATTTCTGAATGGATGTATGAAACTCGGGGTAAATTTCGCCGAAAAAAGTGGTCAAAATCCTAATTGTACGATTTCCACACAAGATGAAATCCGGGGGTCCACTGTACATCTTTCTTCTTCTTTTAACAAACCGGCCATACCCCACCAAAGCAGGGTGGCCCAAAAAGAAAAAGAAAAGTTTCTTTTTAACTTTAGTAGTGTACTCACATAGTTGTGGTTGCAAGGGTCGAGTTAATGTATATACATGTATATTTATTGGATTAGTACATGCCTAAAGACTACATACAGTGCTAGTCACAGCATTAAGCCAGGTGAGTGCCCTGGATTAATGCCATGACAAACATCAAAGGCCTACCATATTGGGGGTCTCTTTTCGCCAGTGCATTATGCCGGGTAGCAGCCATTAGCATGATGTCACAGCCTGCTGCCACACTCCACAGTGACTCCTCGGTGCTCACGTGGCTGCCCATGTGAGAGGAAGTGTTGCACTTTTGTCTCTCATCCTGCCCCTCATCTTTTGTTCGGTGTTCCCTTTGGTTTTGGGGCTATACATGTTTGGTTATGGCTAAAAGGAGGTTTTTAACCCTTTCAGGGTCGACAGGCCCTCTCCTAGACTTGTTCTCAGGGTCGACAAATTTTCAAAAAAAAAAAAAAAAAAATTTTCTTATGAAAACACAGAGAATCTTTTCCCGATCATAATGACACCAAAAGTATGAACTTTGATGGAAAACTTGTGGAATTATGCTCTCACGAAGTTAGTGGTCTCAACGATGTTTACGCATCGGCGATTTTGCCCACTTTGAGCCCTATTTTCAGCCAATTCCAGTGTACTTGTCGACAAAAATCATAACTATTTCGCTAGAACTCCATTTTTTCTATTGAATGAGTACAAGAAACCACCCATTTACTGATTTCATCTATCCATTACAGTGGTCAGAATTTAGCAATTTTGCCAATTACACACAAATTTCAAAAGATGCCAATTTCCAAATAGGGTCCAGAATAAACAAGAAAGACATTCCTGGCACTAAAATAACATTTCCTCTGTTCATTAGTCATGTCCCCACGCCCCTCTTACATTCTTTTGCTTTCCACTTTGAATTTTTATTATCACAAAAAATAGAAGATTTACTGTTATGCAGAATACTGCATTAGTGTAGGAATGGTATAAATAATATCAGCACACTTGTGAAAGAATATTAGACTCACCAGTTGACGTGTATTGGACGCTTAGCATGATTTGTTTATCTTTGAACTTTGGCAAAAATCAAAGATTTCTGCTACTTTGAGCTCAATTTCAAGGTACTTTTCATTGTAAAACCAATCAAAATCGTCTCAACTTCTGTAATATGTCTTCCATTCTATAAAATGAGACCAGGAAAACTCGAATACCATATGAAAATACAGTGCAAAGTCACTGTTTTAAATCAAAAACACTGTCAAAGTTTCTTTTTTCTCATTACTCACTGTGTGCTGCAGGATTTTTTTTATACTGCGCACACTGACCACATAGACCCATTCTTTCACATGTAGGCCTACCAGCTTTCTTCCACTAGATTTGAGGGCGCTAGAATTTAGGCGTAGTAGTACGTCAAAAATCCTGGTGCGTAAGCCGTACTAGTATGTCGGAAACCCTGAAAGGGTTAACACCTGAAACTATAACTCAAATCATAGAGCTTCACAAAGCTGGGCACCAGACGAAAAAAATAGTGGAGAATGTTCGTGTGTGTGAGCGTTCAGTGAGGAACTAGGTGCAGTGTTTCAGGCTGGTGCCGGTGTTGAGTTACCGTCTGTCAAACCTCGGCCTCGCTCCTTGAGATATCTGTTCATACCATAACTGTGTTAAAGAAGCAGTTAGAAGAGTACACCCAAGATAACTGCTGGAGAATTGAAAGAAAAGAACCCACATCTTCTCTCAGAGGTGTCTGTAAGAACTGTTAACAGACGTGTGTCAGAACTGGGCTACAGTAGTTGCCACCAGGTTAAGAAACCAATCCTCTCCAAGCCACAGAAGAAACATAGGCTGGATTATGCAAAGAAATATCTTCACTGGAATCCTCAACAGTGATCTGAAGTACTTTGGAGTTATGAAACAACCTTCATCACCTGTGTACCAGCCCGGAGGTAGTGACCAGCTAGACCCACGTTACACCTGTGGGGCCACCAAACACCCAGACTCCCTCATGGTTTGGGGGTGTTTCAGTGCTCAGAGTGTTGGTGAACTCACTGTGCTTCCCAGAAACCAGTATAATTACCTGGAGTTATTGTGTGACAATTTACCTGAGGCATTTGACAAGTGTTGGGCTACAGTTTTTATGCAAGATGGTGTGCCATGTCATACTGCCAAATCTGTAGTTCAGTGGCTTAAGGACTGTGAAGTGAGATTCTTTAATGACTGGCCAGGCAATTCCCCAGACCTAAACCCTATTGAGAACCTCTGGTCAGTAGTGAAATGAAGTTTACTGGGCAAGGATATCAGTTCCATCCCATGGCTGCAGGTTGCTCTACATGAGGCATGGAATAATATACCTCCCTAAACCTTCAAGAACTTGCTAAATAAGCCACCATGGGCCCAAAGAAAACTTCTAGTGCCAGGCAGCCCTATGGTGAAGGGCTGAGAGAGAGAGGGGAGAATGTGCCTTTTTCAGTGATTATGCAATATGTACGATACTAAAGCAGCAGGAGTTTATAAAGGCTATAGTGGCAGCCAGCAGTAAAGTGTAGCATTAACTGTAGCAAGTAAGTTAAGCGATTAATCGATAGAAAAAGGACAGCATGAGCCTAACTCCTACAGTGATGTTGGAGTTATATAGGGTGACTGACAACACCCCTGTCTCTAGTCTCTACCACTGCTGCCGCCTCCACCACCACTAATACAGCTTATGTCTCAGTGGCCTTTATACACCCAACAACAATAACACAGCAACACTCGTGACATACTTAATGATGTGTTTTATTCATTCTAGAGTTGTATATATGTCATGTTTCTATGTTATTAATATTGTTTATTATGTCATATAGCTGTAGAGCTGATATTAGTGTCATATTGAAGGACTATCTTGTCATGTCTCCCAACACAATTCCTAACATACGCCAGAAACAGACAACTCTGGAAAACTTTTTTGAGCGACAGCGGTCCATTGACACTCCTGCTGGTCCTAGTGGCATTAAGAAAACAAAGAAGAGAAGTAACCCAAGATAAGGACTTGGTACCTGAGGTCTTTATGGAGTGGGATTCCCCTTCCAAACAATTGTAAACTCCTCCATCATCTCCTCTCCTCCCATCTTCCATATATCACCATGTCTTCAGCAAAGGTAAATGTGATGCTATTATTGTTTTATTCATCATGTATCATTGTTTTCTGTATAGGTGTATGTATATCTCATGTAGAAAACGTTTTTTCAATACTTTTGGGTGTCTGAAATGGATTAATTGTTTTTCCATTATTTCGTACGAGGAAAATTAATTCAGATTAAGTCAGATTCGGTATGAGACACTCTCTCTGGAACGGATTAATTACGTTATCCAGGTGTCCACTGTATATTATAATCTTTCATGGTATGTGTTAGTGTTTTTGTACATGTGAGGGGGAGGGACGGCATAATACCTTGACTAGCACTGTATGCCACTGTTTCATGTTTGACCCATGCAAGGTCATAGACAAATATTACCTGGTTGTGGGCAATGACCCACGAATAACAGCATCTAATTGTCCATCCCATCTATCCCTCCCATCTACCCTTTGGCTGCAGCTGAATAGCTAACAAAAGGACTTTATTAGAGATGTACTGGGGTGTGTGTATTTGATCCCACTGAAGTGACACCGCACACTGTGGCTTGATTGCAGAGGTGAGATGATGAGATGCCTCATCTGCTCAGCATTGCCTGATAACTAGCATGATACGAAACATGCACACGATGTTGGCCACGAATACTTCTGCATTAGGTACATACTCACAAATGTTCATTCGTCAAAGCAACTTGTCTTTGACTGTCAACTGTGCTTGACACACGTCACCTGGCTGATTATTCCGCAACAGTTTACAGCAAGAAAGATGTCTGGGATTAGTGCACAGAGGAGAGTTCTTCTTGGAGATTGTCAGTGCACGGCATGGGAAATGCTCTGGAAACCACCCACAAAATGTTTCTACATTTCATTGCGAGGTGGTATGAGTGTCCAGTCTGGACACCGCCTGATTCGTCAAGGGATGTTCTGCTGACATATAGTCTACAGATGCTGTGTGCCAGTATTTGTGACTGGCTACAATCAAGGATTACCGTTTCCTTGATTTTTAAATGAGTGCTGTAAGGACTAATACCCTAACTTTAACAAGTTTGAGGCAAATTATCTTGAATATTTAATGGACTGGGGAAACAACAGTTCCCTCAGACTAACACATGAGTGTACAATCAAGTAGAGATTCTAGTAAGGAGAGAAGTGGTCTCATGACGCCATAGTGTACACGTGTATCTGATCTGTGATCAATTTGCAATCTTGCTTAGTAATGGACATATGAAGTTGAGCTGTTGTTTGTCTTACATTCAGTCTTCATCTCCAGATGTCGGAATGAGTAAGAGATCATAGCCTCTTTACAGGGGAGGCAACTCTCCCCCCCATACAGGGGGCAGACAGTTCATGTCATGTCGCTTTACTCATTCTGCGTCACTTGCTGGGGTTTGGATAAAAATTCTCCACCCCCCCACTACCACACCCACCACCACCACTCACCACCCACCACCCACCACCCACCACCACCACCACTCACCACCACCACTCACCACCACCACTCACCACCACCACCACCCAACACCACCACCCAACACCAACCACCACCCCCACCACCACCAACTCCACCACACACCACAACCACCAACCACCACCAACACCCTCCAACACCACCCACCTCCACTACCACCACCACCCACTACCACAACCACCAACCCACCCTCCACCACTGCCCACCTCCCACCACCACCACTACACACCACCACCACCCACCACCACCACCCACCACCACCCACCACAGCCACCACTGCCCACCACTACACCACCCACCACACCACCCACCACCACCACACCACCCACCACCACACCACCCACCACCACTACACCCCCCACCACCACCACTACCAACCACCACCACTACCAACCACCACCACCACTGCCATCACCACCACCACTGCCAATCACCACCACCACTGCCAATCACCACCACCACTACCACCACCACCACCCACTACCACCACCCATCACCATCACCACCACCACCACCACCACCCACCACCATCATCACCCACCACCCATCACCCACCACCATCATCAACCCACCACCATCATCACCCACCACCATCACCCCCCACCATCATCACCCACCACCATCATCACCCACCACCATCATCACCCACCACCATCATCACCCACCACCATCATCACCCACCACCACCACCACCCACCACCACCACCACCACCACCACCACCACCACCACCACCACCACAGACCACCACCCACCACCATCACCCACCACCACCACCATCACCCACCACCACCATCATGCACCACCACCACTACCACCCACAGCCACCACTGCCCAACACACCATCCACCATCACCCACCACCACTACCACTACCACCCACCACCACTACCAATTACCACTACCACCACCACCCTTCACCTGCCACAACAACCACCACCCACTACTACCACCCAATCACCATCACCACCCCCACCCACCACCACCCACCACCACCACCACCACCCACCCCCAAACCACCCACCACCACTGTCACCACCTGGCACCACAACCACCACCACCACCCATCACCACCACCACTCATCACCACCACCACCCATCACCACCTATTACAATAAACTTTATAAACCATAGGTGATGTTAGTCTAGAGGAGTTTTTGGAGAATTATTCTCCAGTTATATTGTAATAAGGTTATAAGGAGATTGAAAAAACCTTGTAAAATGTATCTTTAATATAAAGTAGGTATCGTTATGTAGACTTAACGTATTTAGTTGTACCTTTTTCTTAATTATATATAAACAGACTTTATACACAACTTATAAATTAAGAAGACCATTATTCTTAGCTGAATGGGCCTTTAATATACAGTTGAACAAAAATGTTACATCATCCTCTATTTTCTAAGGAGATTAGGCTGTTGACTTAGAAAACTTGAAATCTCTAAACATGAGAACTTCTATATAATGAAAATTCCACAATATCTCACAATTTCTGGTGACTTTAGCGAATAAAGCTCTAGACCAAATGCTTCACTGTTTAGGTTAAAAGGAGTAAGCTGTGAAGACCTTCTCTATACCCAGAGAGGTGCTGTACTGCCTGCTCTACTCCACTCACCTCTGACATAAGCTCAAGCTTGCATCAGGCGAGTAGTAACCAGAGGTGAGGTCATAAATGGTTGTTATCACTGTTAAATGATGTCTCGGCACAAAATACATACATATATAATATATATATATATATATATATATATATATATATATATATATATATATATATATATATATATATATATATATATATATATATATATATATATATATAAAATGAAAATTGAGAGAGATGAAAAGGAATATGTAATATTATAAAGCTGATTTTCGTCGTTTTAGCTAATAACGACGATAATCACAATATGATATTAGATAGATGAACAAAATTGTAAGACATATTTAGAGAAATCGCATATCAGCGTAACACCACCCCTACCCACCACCACCACCCACCACCACCCACCACCACCACCCACCACCACCACCCACCACCACCACCCACCACCACCACCCACCACCACCACCCACCATCACCACCCACCACCACCACCCACCACCACCACCCACCACCACCACCCACCACCACCACCCGCCACCACCACCTGCCACCACCGCCACCACCGCCACCACCCACCACCACCACCCACCACCACCACCCACCACCACCACCCACCACCACCACCCACCCACCCCCCACCCACCACCACCACCCACCACCATCACCACCCACCACCACCACCCACCACCACCACCCACCACCACCACCCGCCACCACCACCTGCCACCACCGCCACCACCACCACTGCTGCCACCACTGCCACTGCTGCCACCGCTGCTGCCACCACCTGCCACCACCGCCACCACCGCCACCACCACCACTGCCGCCACCACTGCCACTGCTGCCACCGCTGCTGCCACCACCGCCACCACCACCCACCACCACCACCATGATGACCTACCACCACCCATCACCACCACCCACCACTGCCCATCACCACTCACCAACACTCGCCATACTGCCTACCACCACCCACCACACCACCACCACAGCCCACCATCACCACAGCCCACCACCACTACAGCCCATCACCACCACAGCCCACCTCCACCACCCACCTCAGCCCACTACCACCACAGTGCACCACCACCACAGCCCACCACCACCACAGCCCACCACCACCACCACAGCCCACCACCACCACCACAGCCCACTACCACCACAGTGCACCACCACCACAGCCAACCACCACCCACCATCACCACTGTCTGCTGTTTAGTTTCGGTGAACTGATGTCATCAATGTGACATCACGTTTGTCATGCCACCGAAATGCCATGATGTTTTTGGCAGGAAATGTCTGCACGGCACCTCTGTTAGTGCCTGTGTTGAACCTGGGCATATGCTTACAATTTCCATGCACTGTGCGACACTCGTCTGTCATGTTCACTCTCAAGAAATCACTGAGTAAGGGACTTGTGCACCAGTTATCAGTATATAATATATGCCCCTTACCAAGATATGATTCCATCATTGTTCTTAACCACATCACCAGAGATACCCAATAACTTCCTGGTATCTTGCAATGTATTACTGCCAGTGTACACATTTATATCCAAAACCAGACCACTTTTGCAATCACACAGTACAAATAACTTCATACCAAAGCTATGCTTCTTGCTTGGTATATACTGCTTGAATGACAATCGACCTTTGAACAAAATCAAAGACTCATCATAACAAGCTTCCTGAAGGGATAAAAATATATACAGCACTTTTGTTTCAGGTACATAAACACTTTCGTGATCTTATATAACCTGTCGCTTCTGTCAGGCCTTGTTTTGTCTGAGAATTATAACATACGTAACAGTAGCTGAAATCAATTCACTGGTATAATGTCACTGAAACCTGGGGTTGAAATCAGTATGTCACCACATACTGTCTACCAGTATGTGGTGACAGTGTGCTTATACACATGTGGTGTAAGCATTATTGTGGCAAAGAACAGATACATCTCTGCCACAGTTGTGTCCTTCCACTTGTGTAAGAGTGATCTTGGTGAAACAATTGTGTTTGCCATGGTGTATTTGAAGTATGTGTTACTTTGCCTGACAATAATATCCATCAGGGATTCATCGAAGAATAACTGAAAGCATTCCAGTTTAGTGGCATTGTTCCCAAGTGCACACGATGACCGTTTTCCACTTTGTGTTTCATCAAAGTAATGGGGATTGGGAACAAAATTGTCACCTTGCTGCCAATCCCAGATGCGTTCTGCTGGTGGGTACTGGATATTACCAGTGCCATCACCACCACCACCTGCTGCCCACACACATTATCCGTCCCCATTGTAACAATATCATCGTCACTTTCACCCTCAGTTCCTGGTGTAGGGTCACAGGATGTACTCTGAGATTTACTACTACCCCTTGGCATGGCATATGGCACACTGCCAGAACACATGCTGCATCTTACATACTGCTGCTTCACTGGAGAATATTGCCTCTCACTGTTGCTATTCGAATTGCATTCAATAGCTTGGAAATCACTATCATTATCATTTTCACTGCTCACATCTGAGTCCTGTACATGGGAAAATAGCTTCCTTTTTCGCTCTGGTGCAGGTGAACATGAATGAAACGGCCCAGCACCAGAGGTGGAAGGTTGTGGGCCATCTGGGTTTTCATCACTAATTATGTTATCCTGGGCACTGCTTTCGGTCACACCCTCCACAAAACCATGAAATTCACTTCCACTGGCATTTCCATTGGTGTTAGAACTATCACTTGGGAACAGAAGGTTCCCAATTCGCCAGGGAGTAAGGAGCTTCTTACTGCGAGGCATGGTGAAACAAGGCATACTGAAATGGCCTTCCCACAATGCTCCACTGGGTCCCAGATTTTTTTTATACTGCGCACACCCATCACGAAGACCCATTTTCTCACATGTGGGCCTACCAGCTATCTCCCACTTGATTTGTACCCGTTACAATTTTCGCGTATTGATGTGTCAAAAACACTGGCTCATAAGACATATATATATATATATATATATATATATATATATATATATATATTATATAAATATATATATATATATATATATGACAAAATGAATGGAGTGAATGGAGACAAATGGTTTTTAATACTTGACGTGCTGTTGGAGTGTGAGCAAAGTAACATTTATGAAGGGGTTCAGGGAAACCGGCAGGCCGGACTTGAGTCCTGGAGATGGGAAGTACAGTGCCTGCACTCTGAAGGAGGGGTGTTAATGTTGCAATTTAAAAACTGTAGTGTAAAGCACCCTTCTGGCAAGACAGTGATGGAGTGAATGATGGTGAAAGTTTTTCTTTTTCGGGCCACCCTGCCTTGGTGGGAGTTGGCCAGTGTGATGATGATAATAATGACAAAAATAGTCAAAGGGTTAATACTAAATCTAGGTTTAGCATAACCAAATCCCTGACTATGACAGTGTGTAGGTGCCAGACAAAATAGGTGAGAAGCTATGGCTAGGGACCTGAGTTGAATTAGGGTGTCAGTATACCTGGAATTTACCTGGAGAGAGTTCCAGGGGTCAACACCCCCGTGGCCCGGTCTGTGACCAGGCCTCCTGGTGGATCAGAGCCTGATCAACCAGGCTGTTACTGCTGGCTGCACACAATCCAACATACAAACCACAACCCGGCTGGTCAGGTACCGACTTTATATGTTTGTCCAGTGCCTGCTTGAAGACAGCCAGGGGTCTATTGGTAATCCCCCTTACGTATGCTGGGAGGCAGTTGAACAGCCTCGGGCCCCTGACACTTATTGTATTGTCTCGTAACATGCTAATGACACCCCTGCTTTTCATTGGGGGGATGTTGCATTGTCTGCCGAGTCTTTTGCTTTTGTTGTGAGTGATTTTCGTGTGCAAGTTCGGTACTAGTCCCTCTAGGATTTTCCAGGTGTATATAATCATGTATCTCTCCCGCCTGCGTTCCAGGGAGTACAGGTTCAGGAAATTCAAGCGCTCCCAGTAATTGAGGTGTTTTATCTCCGTTATGCGTGCCATGAAGGTTCTCTGTACATTTTCTAGGTCAGCAATTTCACCTGCCTTGAAAGGTGCTGTTAGTGTGCAGCAATATTCCAGCCTAGATAGAACAAGCGACCTGAGGAGTGTCATCATGGGCTTGGCATCCCTAGTTTTGAAGGTTCTCATTATCCATCCTGTCATTTTTCTAGCAGATGCGATTGATACAATGTTATGGTCCTTGAAGGTGAGATCCTCCAACATGATCACTCCCAGGTCTTTGACGTTGGTTTTTTGCTCTATTTTGTGGCTGGGATTTGTTTTGTACTCTGGTGAAGTTTTAATTTCCTCATGTTTACCATATCGGAGTAATTGAAATTTCTCATCGTTGAACTTCATATTGTTTTCTGCAGCCCACTGAAAGATTTGGTTGATATCCACCTGGATTTACATATTGTCGGTAATTCTACCAACTTTATTACAACTATTACAACTGCTACAACCATCTCTACCACCATCAACCACTATCACAACTGCTTCCACTCTACCACCACCACCACCTTCATATTTTTCTACAAACTTTTTCTTAAATTTATATGTGTTTCTCACATTCTTTACCAAAGGGCTGGCACTAGAAGCTTTCCTTGGAGCCATGGTGACTTATTTAGCAGTTGCAAACACTAAAACGAATGAAATAATATGAAATATATCGTATGAACTCGTGGGATCATCCTCAATCACTGATAAACAATGGCACACTGGCTGGGAACATAACATAAGAAAGGAGGAACACTGCAGGAGGCCTGTTGGCTCATACTTGGCAGGTCCTTTACAATTCATCCCAACTAACAAAACATTTGCCCAACCCAATTTTCAATGCTACCCAAGAAATAAGCTCTGATGTGAACATCAAAATGGTATACAATACCATTATCTCAGATAGTTCCTGACTATGGAACTGAACTTCTCTAGGCTGAGGGACTGACAACCTCAAATTCTACGACTTCAAGGGTGATGGACTGATTACATCGTCTTCACATCTCTACTGTTCCTGCCTACTTTCTGTATTCGACTGAAGAAGCCTACTGTGTAGGCGAAACGTTTCGGAATAAATTTGCCTAATTGTTGCCTATGTGTCTTACCTACCAAGCTCTGATGTGCAAGACCCTCTCAAATCCAACCCCTACCACTCATGTACTTATCCAACCTAAATTTGAAACTACCCAAAGTCCTAGCCTCAATAACCCAACAAGGTAGACTGTTCCACTCATCAACTACCCTATTTCCAAACAAATACTTTCCAATGTCCTTTCTAAATCTAAACTTATCTAATTTAAATCCATTACTGCGGGTTCTCTCTTGGAGAGATATCCTCAAGACCTTATTAATATCCCCTTTATTAATACCTATCTTCCACTTATACACTTCGATCAGATTTCCCCTCATTCTTCATTGTGAAGACCTGTTTGTGTGCTCTCTGTGAATCTGTACCAGGATGCCCTCTCTTGAGCAACTTTACCAGCAGCTGAGAGAAGAGCTCAGAGTTGCTAAGATGGAGATATGGCGATTAACGGAGGAGAACAAGAGGATTCGTAGTAATCCTTCTGTTGTGAGTCCCCAGGTTAAGAGGGGAGCTTGGTCAGTGGCCGAGCAACATGGAACCAAGCTGAAGATCAAGAAAACGGTTGGAGAGGCAGAAACAATGAGAAACCAGAAGACTACTGTGGAAACTTCCAACCCTTTCTCGTGCACCTGACGAATGTGAGTGTTCTACTGGAATGCCACAACGACACCAAAGAAGCATTGGCAGACCGTGAGTAAGACATCCCTAGAAACCCCCAACGAAGACATCGAGAATGTCCCTTTTACGAATTCTACCAAGTGGTTAATGCTACCTGGCAATGGAGTCGACTACTCGGAGCATCACGACGGACGACGCCAAGGAAGGTAAAAACGTTGTTGTTGGGGATAGCCAGATTAGGTACATGGACAGGGCATTCTGTTTGAAGGATAGGAGTAGGAGACAGAGAGTGTGTTTTCCTGGGGCTGGGATGAAGGATATTGTTAGCCATCTGGATGACATCATGAGAGGTAATGGGAACAATCCTATTATCTGTCTCAGTGCTGGAGGCAACGATGTTGGCAGACGTAGGAGTGAGGACCTGATTAGCAGGTATAGGTCAGCAATAGAGATAATTAGGAGGAAGGGTGGGAAACCTGTCATATGTGGCATTTTGCCAAGGAGAGGAGTTGGAAATGAATGGTTGTCCAGAGCAATTGGTGTCAATTGCTGGCTGGACAAATACTGTAAGGATAATGCGGTAACATTCATTGACAACTGGGACCAATTCTATGCCAGAAATGACATGTATGCCAGGGATGGGGTTCACTTATCTAGGTGTGGGGTGGGAGCACTGGCCAATGCAGTGAAGGGAGCTGTTAGGTCTTCAAACTAGGAATAGTTAGTGGTATGGGTTTTGGCGTGACAACTGTGAAGTCGCAGGGTAGTAACATGAGTACTAGGAGAACTAGTAATAGGCAAAATGAGGTGGATATTGGAAAGCCAGTGGCACTAATTGACAAGGACAGTAATAGGTTTAGTGGAATAACAGAAAGGAGCAGGAAGGGTAAAGAGAGAGGAGGGTCATTAAATATTTATTACACAAATAGTCGCAGTGCTAGGAATAAGATGGACGAGTTGAGACTAGTTGCTAGTGCAGGTAACATAGATGTAATTTGCCATACTGAGACGTGGTTTAATTCAAAAGTCGGGACATGCCTGCAGAATGTCACATTCAGGGTTTTAAATTGTTCCAAGTAGATAGAAGTATCGGAAGGGGGTGGGGTGGCATTGTATGTCCGAGATCGCTTGAACTGTTGCATAAAAACGGGTATTAAGTCTGAAGTAACACATACAGAGTCTGTTTGGATAGAATTTTCAGAGGGGCATGAAAAATTAATTTTAGGTGTGATATACTGTCCCCCAAATTTAGATAGGGACCAGGGGAGACTACTATGGGAGGAAATTGTTAGGGCCACAAGGCACGATAATGTAGTAATTCTAGGAGACTTTAACTTTAGTCATATTGATTGGAATTTCTTGACTGGGAATTTAGAATCATACAGTTTCTTAGAAGTAGTTCAGGATTGTTTTTTGAAGCAGTTTGTGACAGAACCTACAAGGGGTAATAACCTGCTTGACTTAGTTCTGGCAAACAATGAATCCCTTGTTAATAATTTAGAAGTTTCAGAGGAACTGGGTGCTAGCAACCACAAATCAATTACATTTAGAATTGAATGGAAGTATGATAGTAGGGATAACTCAGTAGCAGTCCCAGATTTTCGCTTAGCAGATTACGATGGGCTTAGAGAACACTTATCATCTGTTAACTGGGGTAACGAAGAGAGCTATCAATATGACAGTTTTCTGAACACAATACATGCTGCTCAAAGAACATTTAGCCCTTATAAGGAAATTAGATCAAATAGAAATGACCCAAAATGGATGAATAATAGGCTGAAATATCTACTAGGGCATAAGAAAGGAATTTATAGGCGTGTCAAAAAAGGCGAGGGTCATCTTATGAATCAGTATATTGACATTAAGAGGGACATTAAAAAGGGGATAAGAAAAGCTAAAAGGGACTATGAAATTAAAGTTGCTAGGGATTCTAAAACTAACCCAAAAAGTTTTTTCCAGGTCTATAGAACAAAAGTCAGAGATAAGATAGGTCCCCTTAAAAATAACTATGGGCCATCTTACTGACAAAGGAAAATAAAAAGTGCTGTTTTTAAAATAATTTTTTTTCCCTCTGGGGTTTTTACACAAAAAGGCCCACTAATAATATTCCGGTAAAAATTTTTAAAAGTGGATCAGAAGAAAAATTTTATTTTCCCTCCATTTCACTATTGAAAGGGTTTGAAGCAAATAGATCACGAAGAAAAAATAAGTCCCCCCGGGTCCCTGATGAGGTTTTTTCAAGGGTTCAAAAGGGAATGAAAAATTTGGAAGTTTTGTAAAACCTTTTAACTAATATTTTTAATTTTTTTCACTTCAAACAGGTGTAGTTGTTTTGATATGTGGAAGATGGCAAATTTTAAATTTCCCTTTTTTAAAAAGGGGGAAAACAAGTCGTTACCGCCCCCCCAAATTTTCCCCCGGCCCAAAAGGGCCTGACCTCAATTGTAGGCAAATTACTAGAGTCAATTATGCCAGTTATAAAAAACCCATCTCGATAAGCATAGCTTGTTAAAAGATCCCTCAGCAGGGATTCCAAAGGGGGCCGGGTTTTGGGTCTAACAAAATTTTTAACTTTTTTCGGGTTAAAGCTTTTGGGGGCTGTTGAACCAGGGATAAAAAAATTTGATTTTAAATTTTACTTAGATTTTAGTAAGGCTTTTTGATAGAGTTCCCCCCCAAAAGCCCGGTTGAAGAAAGTAGCAGCTCTTTGGCATTGGGGGAAGGGTGCTTCGTGGATCAAATCAGGGCTCACAGACAGGAAAAAAGAGTGTCCATAAAATGGGGTTAAATCCGAGGGGATCATAAAAAAGTGGCTTTTCCAAAAGGGATCAGTCGGGGGCCCCTTTGTTGTTTATAATAAAATATCAATGATCTTGATAAAGGGAAATTTACAAAGGTTTATGAGAAAAATTCCCCGGGGATGACGGGGAAGAAAGGTAGGAAAATTGATTCAAACGAAGATGTTAGGGAACCCTTCAGGAGGATTTAGACAAACCCCTCCCTTTTGGGTCAAAAAGTGGCAGTTTCCCATTTCAATGTAGATAAATGGGGGGTTTCTGAAGCTCGGGAGTTTTCCATAACCCTAGCACTTATAAGTTAAAAAATGTAAAAACTTAACCAAATTTGCAAAAAAAGGGATTGGGGGTTATGGTAAAAAAGAAACCCTTTAAAAAAACCAAGAAAGCAATGCCTAAGGGGTACATAAAAAGGAAAATTGATTAGGGGGATTTATATCAAGAATTGTAAGCAACAGAAGTCCAAAATTTCCTTTACTGCAGCTTAAAACATCATTAGAAAAGGCCTCACCTAGTTTTAGGCAGCTCAATTCTGGTCTCCATATTACAGAAGGGGGAACAAAATTCTTTAAAAAACATTAAAGCGTAGGAGGGTTTAAAATTAATACATAGAAATTAAAGAAATTTTCCCTTATAAGGAAAGATTGAAGACCCCTTAATTACATTCACTTTTTAAAGAAAAAGAATGAGGGGGACCTGATCAAAATGTATAAGGGGAAGATAGGTATTAAAAAAGGGGATTTTTAAAAAAGGTTTGGGATATCTCCCCAAGGGGAAAAAACCCCCCAGAAATGGTTTTTAAATTAGAAAAGTTTAGTTTTTGAAAGGACTTGGAAAGTATTTGGTTGGAAATGGGGTAGTAGATTTTTTGGAAAACAGTCAAACCTATTTGGGGTTTATTGAGGCTAGGATTTTGGGGGTTTTTTCAAATTTGGGTTTGGGAATAAATACATGATGGGAGGGGTTGGTTTTTTGAGGGGATTTGCACATCAGAGCTTTTTTTTGGGTAGTTTGAAAATTGGGGGTTTCAAATGTTTGTTAGTGGGAGGGAATTGTAAAGGCCCTTCCTAGTTTTTCCAACGGGCCCCTGCTGCAGTGTTTCCTTTTCTTATGTTTTTAAGTTTTTAAAATTTTAAAAAAGTGAAATTGTAACTTAAGAGCCCCTTCAATCTTTCGTCAAAAAGGAAGATTTCTAATGAAAGTTTTAAATTTAGTCATCCTACGCTGAATTTTTTTCTAATGAATTTATGTCCATTTTGAAAATTTTGGGGAAAAACAAGGGTTTCCACCCGCCCAAATTCCCCCCCAAAGGGAAGGGAAAAGGGGAGGAGGATATAGGTAATCATTTCCCCCCCCCCCCCCCCCCCTTGGGTCCTGTGTTTACCTTCAGTTAGTAGAATATAAAAGCATGGGGCCGTGGGACTGGTTATATAACTGTAATGAGGTGAGGTAAACCGGGGCGGAGGCGGGGGTCGGTTAGGGGTTTTCCCAAACCACTAGCCCAAAAGGTGGGTTTCCGCCAAAATTTTGAACAAGTGTTGAAAAATTTCTTTGTCCCAAAAACCCAGGGAACCCTTTTTGGGATTGGACTGATGAACCCAACTGTTTTGGCAAAACTTTTTCCTTTGAAAAAAGGATTCCCATTGTTTGCAAAAGTGTCCCCAATTTCAATATGTTTTTTATATTTCCATTTGTGTCAGTATTTAAATACCTTTTTATTTCCAAAACTGCCATATTTGTTTTTTTTCCATGGAGAGATTTTCCTAAAACCCTTTAAATTAACCCTTTGACTTTTTCCCGGGAGGGTATAAATACTTCTTACGACCCCAATGTTTCTAAACAAATTTATACGCTTTAAAAATTCAGCAGCCAAATCAAGCGGGAGAAAAGCTGGTAGGCCCCATTAGAGAATGGGCCCTCCATGGTCATGTGCACCAAAAAAAAAAAAAGGGGGGGACCAGGGGTAAATTTGGGGTTTAGGGGCCATTTCATTGCCTTTTTTCAGCATGCTAGGGGTTTAAGAAATATTTTATTCCCCGGAAATTGGGACTCTTCCTTCCCAAGTAAATGCTCAAAACACAGTTGGAAGTGTCATGAAGATAAATTTTTCATGATTTGGAGGGGTTTTAGACCAAAAGCAATGGAGGAGGAGGGGGGGGGGGGGGGGGAGGAAGAGGAGGAGGGGGAGGGAGGAGGGGAGGGAAGGAAGGGGAAGGGAGGAGGAGGAGGGGGAAAGGGGGGGGGAGGAGGGGGGAAAAAAAGGGAAAAAGAGGAAGGGGGAAAGGGGGGAGGAGAAAGAGGAGGGGGAAAGAAGAAAAATTTAATATTTTTCCCCTTGAAGCAAGAAAAAAAAAAGTCCACCCATGACATTGAAAAAGATAAGGGGGGGAAACAAACTGATAAGAGTGACTTTGGTTTAGCTAAAAAGGGGGGTAATATTACATGACCATCGCCCTCCCTTTGTTTTTGTGGTTTCACAAAAAATTTGTCTGTTGTCTATTTGTCTGTCTGTCAAACTCCCCGTCTGTTTCCCTCTAGATTTTGTCTCAGAGAGAGGAAAAAGCTGGGTCATCACGTTTACCTTTTAAAATCTTCAACAGGTTTTAGCCCCTTTGCTGGATTTTTTTGGGGGTTTTCCCAGGGAATTTTTTACTATGTATACTTGTTTTATGTGTATCTGGGGAGACAAAAAAAGATAGGCAAAAGATAGAAAAAGAGACAAAATTGAAAAGATATAGAATGGGGGGAAAGAAAAATTAATAGAATGGGGGGAGGGGAAGCAGATCCGACCCCATTTTTGACAGGCGGTAGGGGGGGGGATTTTTACTAAAGAGACAATATGCACTTTGACAGCTCCGACTTCTGCTCAAAACAATTATAAGCCACCCACTCGAAACAAGGGGGAGGAGGGGGAGGGGGGAGGGGAGGAAGGGGGAGGGATGAGGAGGAAAAGAGGAGGAGGAGGGGGAGGAGGGGAGGAGGAGGAGGAGGGGGGAGGAGGAAAGGGGGGAGGGGAAGGAGGAGGAGGGGAGGAGGAGGAGGAGGGGAGGATGGAGGAGGAGGGGGGATGGGGGAAAGGGGGAGGGGGAGGAGGAGGGGGGAGGAGTAAAGGGGGAGGAGGGGAGGATGGGGGGGTGGAAAGGGGGAGGAGGAGAGGAGGGGGAAAAGAGGAGGAGGAGGGGAGGGGGAAAAGGGGAGGGGGAGGAGGGAAAGGAGGAGGGAGGAGGAGGAAGGGGGGAGGGGGAGGAGGAGGAGGAGGAGGGAGGAGGAGGAGGGGGGGAGGGGGAGGGGAGGGAAAGGGGGGAGGAGGAGGGGGAGGAGGAGGGGAGGAGGGGGAGGGGGAGGGGGGGAGGAGGGGAAAGGGGTGGGGGAGGAGGAAGGGGGGAGGAGGAAGGAGGAGGGGGGAGGGGGAGGGGGAGGGGGGGAGGGGGTAGGAAGGGGGGGAGGGGAGGGGGGGGGGGGGTTTTCCCTTTTTTTGGGGTTAATTTTTGATGGGAAAATTATTTGTTAGCATAGATATATTTAGATGATATATAGATATATAATATATATGTTATATTGGATATATATTTATATATTTTTGATTATATAAAAATTTTTAATAATAACGATTTTTATATAATTTTATTTATTTATATATATATATATATATATATATTTTTTTTTTTAAAAAAATTTTTAACAATAAAATAAATTTTGTTTGTGGCACCCCCCCCCTTTTACAACAAAATTAAAAAAATTTCACCCTTTTTCCCCAAAAGTTTTGAAAAAAAAAAAATAGTGAAAAAAAAAAAAAAAAACCCAAAGAAAAACAAAAATTTAAAAGGGGGGTTTAGCGGGAGGCCCATTTCCATACCGGCCACCCTTTCGGGAAAACTTCACGGCCCTAATTCGGGAAGTTTCCGATGGCAAAAATTTTTTTTGGACTAAAAAAACTCAGAAAAAAATCTTAACATTTTTTTTAAGAAAAAAAAATTTTTTTTTTTTTGAATTTTGGCCCACATAGAATGGGCAGTTTCAGAGAGGGGGCCCGGGAAAAAGTCAAAAAGGGGGAATATCCCCCTTTTTTAATACCTATCTTTCCCCTAATAACTTCGATCAGGGTCTCCCCTCATTCTTCCCCCAAATTTTAATTCAAAAAAAGAGTTTTTTCAAATTTTATAAGGAAAGATTTCTATGCTATGTTTTTAATTTAGCCATCCCAAAACCCGAATGTTTCTAATGAATTTATGTCCATCTTTAATAAAGGAGACCAGAACTGAGCTGCTAATCTAGGTTTAGGCCTTACTAATGATGTTTTAAAGCTGCTTTTTGGGCCTCGGATTCTGTTGCTTTCATTTTTGATATAAATCCCCAGTAATCAAATTTTCCTTATTAAAGACCTTTTGGCATTCGGGCTTGGTTTTAAAGGGTTTCTGCTCACCATAAAACCCCCAAATCCCTTTTTTGAAAAATTTTGGTAAAATTCTACAAACATTTAACTTGTAAGGCAGAGTTTGTACACCCCCGGAAACTTCAAAAACCCTTTTATTTTTTCTTCATTGAACTGCATTGCCACTTTTCTGACCCAAAAATAGAGTTTTTTTTAAATCCCCCTGAAGTTCCCTAACATCTACGTTTGAATCAGTTATCCTACCTATCTTTGTGTCATCGGCGAATTTGCTCATATCACTAGTAATTCCCTCATCAAGATCATTGATATATATTATAAACAACAACGGGCTCAAGACTGATCCCTGTGGAACACCACTTGTTACAGATCCCCACTCAGATTTAACCCCATTTATGGACACTCTCTGCTTCCTGTCTGTGAGCCATGACTCGATCCATGAGAGCACTTTTCCCCCAATGCCATGAGCTGCCACTTTCTTTAACAGTCTTTGGTGCGGAACTCTCTCAAAAGCCTTACTAAAATCTAAGTAAATAATATCAAATTCTTTATCGTGGTCAACAGCCTCAAAAGCTTTACTGAAGAAAGTTAATAAATTAGTTAGACAAGACTGGCCTCTTGTGAATCCATGCTGAGTATCATTAATCAAGATATGCTTATCGAGATGGCTTCTTATAATCTCAGCTATAATTGACTCTAGTAGTTTGCCTACAATTGAGGTCAGGCTTATTGGGCGGTAATTTGATGGTAACAACTTGTCCCCTGTTTTAAAAATAGGAATTATATTAACCATCTTCCACATATCAGACACTACACCTGTTTGAAGAGATAAATTAAAAATATTAGTTAATGGTTCACAGAGTTCCAGTTTGCATTCCTTAAGAACCCTTGAAAAAACCTCATCAGGACCCGGTGACTTATTTTGCTTCAGTCTGTGTATCTGCTTTACAACCATTTCACTAGTGACTGTGATGTTACATAATTTATCTTCTTCTGTCCCTCTATAAAAGTTAATTACTGGAATATTGTTAGTGTCTTCCTGTGTAAAAACCGAGAGAAAATAATTATTTAAAATCGAGCACATTTCATTCTCTTTGTCAGTAAGATGCCCCTAGTTATTTTTAAGGGGACCTATCTTATCTCTGAGTTTTGTTCTATATACGTGGAAAAAACTTTTCGGGTTAGTTTTAGACTCCCTAGCAACTTTAATTTCATAGTCCCTTTTAGCTTTTCTTATCCCCTGTTTAATGTCCCTCTTAATGTCAATATACTGATTCATAAGATGACCCTCACCTCTTTTGATATGCCTATAAATTCCTTTCTTATGCCCTAGTAGATATTTCAGCCTATTATTCATCCATTTTGGGTCATTTCTATTTGATCTAATTTCTTTATACGGGATAAACGTTCTTTGAGCCTCATGTATAGTGTTCAAAAACTGTCATATTGATAGCTCTCTTCGTTACCCCAGTCAACAGATAAGTGTTCTCTAAGCCCATCATAATCTGCTAAGCGAAAATCAGGGACTGTTACTGAGTTATCCCTACTATCATATTTCCATTCAATGCTAAATGTAATTGATTTGTGGTCGCTAGCACCCAGTTCCTCTGAAACTTCTAAATTATTAACAAGGGATTCATTGTTTGCCAGAACTAAGTCAAGTAGGTTATTACCCCTTGTAGGTTCTGTCACAAACTGCTTCAAAAAACAATCCTTAACTACTTCTAAGAAGTTGTATGATTCTAAATTCCCAGTCAAGAAATTCCAATCAATATGACTAAAGTTAAAGTCTCCTAGAATTACTACATTATCGTGCCTTGTGGCCCTAACAATTTCCTCCCATAGTAGTCTCCCCTGGTCCCTATCTAAGTTTGGGGGATGGTATATCACACCTAAAATTAATTTTACATGCCCCTCTGATAATTCTATCCAAACAGACTCTGTATGTGTTACTTCAGACTTAATACCCGTTTTTATGCAACAGTTCAAGCGATCTCAGACATACTATGCCACCCCACCCCCCTTCCCAACACTTCTATCTACTTGGAACAATTTAAAACCCTGAATGTGACATTCTGCAGGCAGTTAGAATGATAACAAATTCTCACTATAGGCAGCACACTCCACCAATATTCAATACACTAAACCTACTCACCATACAAAACATCCATACTTATTACTGCACCTATTACATACATAGAACACTTAACTCTGATATTAACCCTCCCCTCAAACATCTCCTTGCCAACCTCAACAGAACACCTGAGCATAACACAAGGCACAGATCACTCTTTGATGTTCCTCGTGTCCATCTCACACTATGCAAAAACTCAATGCACATAAAAGGCCCTAAAATCTGGAATTCATTACCTGTAAATATAAAAGAAACACTACCTGTTTATAAATTCAAATCTCTTCTCAAAGATCACTTACTCACCCAAAACCAAATAAATACTGAATAACTGAACCTTATAAATTGTATATCTTAAATGTTTCTCACAATTATATCACATAAATGTTAAACCTAAAACCCAATCTAACTTTATTATTTTTTAAATACACTACCTAACAGAATACTCCATTCTACTGAATGTACAACAATGCATACAACCATATGACCTGTCTTTGTACTACTCACTTGTACTTTATAGTAATCTGTTTACATTAAAGTTTTATCACTGATTTCATCATTGCTTAGTTAAGATTAAGTTAATTTTAAGCCAGCCCGTAATGCTATGCATAGTATAAGTGGCTTTGGCATGCTGCTCTTATCTGTATTTTTTGTACCTCTGTATGTGTGCTCAAATTTTTAAATAAAATAAATAAATAAAATAAAATGTCCCGACTTTTTGAATTAAACCACGTCTCAGTTATGGCAAATACATCAATGTTACCTGCACTAGCAACTAGTCTCAACTCATCCATCTTATTCCTAGCACTGTGACTATTTATGTAATATATATTTAAAGACCCTCCTCTCTCTTTACCCTTCGTGCTCCTTTCTGTTATTCCACTAAACCTATTACTGTCCTTGTCAATTAGTGCCACTGGCTTTCCAATATCCACCTCATTTTGCGTATTACTAGTTCTCCTAGTACTCATATTACTACACTGCGACTTCACTGTTTTCCCGCCAAAACCCATACCACTAACTATTCCTAGTTTAAAGACCTAACAGCTCCCTCCACTGCGTTGGCCAGTGCTCCCACCCCACACCTAGATAAGTGAACCCCATCCCTGGCATACATGTCATTTCTGCCATAGAAGAGGTCCCAGTTGTCAATGAATGTTACCGCATTTTCCTTACAGTATTTGTCCAGCCAGCAATTGACACCAATTGCTCTGGACAACCATTCATTTCCAACTCCTCTCCTTGGCAAAATGCCACATATGACAGGTTTCCCACCCTTCCTCCTAATTATCTGTATAGCTGACCTATACCTGCTAATCAGGTCCTCACTCCTACGTCTGCCAACATCGTTGCCTCCAGCACTGAGACAGATAATAGGATTGCTCCCATTACCTCTCATGATGTCATCCAGACGGCTAACAATATCCTTCATCCCAGCCCCAGGAAAACACACTCTCTGCCTCCTACTCCTGTCCTTCAAGCAGAATGCCCTATCCATGTACCTAATCTGGCTATCACCAACAACAACAATGTTTTTACCTTCCTTTGCATTGTCTTTCGTGATACTCCCAGTAGTCGACTCACATTCATCAGGTAGCATTACACCACTTGTGGGATTCGTCAAGACGTTGTCGATGGTCTTCGTTGGGGTTTCTAGGGATGTCTCACTCACGTCTGCCAATGCTTCCTTCGTGCTCGTTGTGGCATTCCCAGTAGAACACTCACATTCGTCAGTAGCACCGAGAATGGGCTGGAAGTTTCCATGGTAGTCTTCTGGTTTCTTGTTGTTTCTGCCTCTCCAACCGTTTTCTTGATCCTCAGCTTGGTTCCATGTTGCCCGGCCACTGACCAAGCTTCCCTCTTAACCTGGGGACTCACAACAGGAGGATTACTACGAATCCTCTTGTTCTCCTCCGTTAATCGCCATATCTCCAGCTTAGCAACTTTGAGCTCTTCTCTCAGCTGCTGGTAAAGTTGCTCAAGTGAGGGCATCCTGTTTCAGATTTCACAGAGAGCACACAAACAGGTCTTCACAGAGCTAAGTACACGTCACCACTGTGTAAGGCGGCTCGGGGCTGTGTGTACCTGTCCCAGACGAACTACTATTTGCGAGTCAATCTACGATTAGCGAGCCCATGTTTATACGAAAATATTCCTATGATTTCCGAAATTTACGATTCTCAAGAACTACGATTATCGAGGGACCACTGTACGTATGTTGCACTTCTCTGACAAAACCAGGCCTGTCAGAAGTGACAGGTTACACAAGATTAGAAATGTTTTTATGTATCTCAAACAAAAGTTCAACATGTACTTTTATCCATTCAAGAATCTTGTAATTGACGAGTGTTTGATTTTGTCCAAAGGTAGGCTGTCTTTCAAGCAGTATATACCGAATAAAACTGTTTGTACTCTGTGACTGTGACAGTGGCCTGGTATTGGATGTTGTTGTATGCACTGGAGTAAAACATTGAAAGACACCAAGATGTTATTGGGTATCTCAGGTGACATAGTGAGAAGCATGATGGCACCTTATCTTGGTAAGGGGCATACATTATATACCGATAACTGGTACACAAGCCCTTTACTCAGTGATTTCTTGCGAGTGAACAAGACAGATGTGTGTGGCACAGTGCATTCTAATCGTAAGCATATGCCCAGGTTCAACGCAGGTGCTCATGGTGATGACGTGCAGGTGTTTACTGCCAATGACATGGCATTACGGTGGCATGACAAATGAGATGTCACATTGTTGACAACCATTCACCGTAATGAAATGCAAGACAGTGGCAAAGTTGATCGAGTGACTAATGTACATATTCGAAAACCAGTGACAGTGATTGATTATACACAAAACATGCGCTTGGTTGACAAATGTGACATGCAGATTGGCTTTGTTGATTGTGTACGTAAGAGTTGCAAGTAGTACATGAAACTTTTCTTCCATCTCATGGACATTTCAATGCTCAATGCATATAATATGTACCAAATAAAGACTGGCAACAGACCACCGTATGGTGAGTTTTGTTTGTCTGTTGTCAGACAACTCATAATGAAGTACCAGGTAACAACACCTGCTATACAACAAGGTCCTCGAATTCCTCAGAATATACCCAAGCGTTTGAGGAGGGAAGGTGATCATTTCATAATACAGCTTCCTTCAACTATGAAGAAATTTGCTCAGAAGAGATGCATTGTCTGTGCACAAACAAAACGACAGCAACAAAGACGCAAATACACTCGGTTTATGTGTGAGGAATGTAAGGTGCCTCTGTGCATGGTGCCTTGTTTCAAGGAGTTCCACAAGCTCCAGCAGTTCTAAAACCATGTCCTTTGATTGTAAATATGTAAATATATGATAAAACATTAGTATTATACAAGATTTGTGCATGTTTATTGTAATAAACAAAAGTGGTAAACAATAACATGATAATTTATTTATTTATTTATTAATTTGAACATGATACAGAGAAGTACAAGGAATACAATTTTTTAAAGTGCAGGCTTAAAATTTACTTAAGATTAACTAAGCACTGATATATTCAGTAGTACAAAAATTATTGTAAAACAGATAACAATTTAGTACAAATGAGTATTACAAAGGCAAGTCATATGGTCATTTACTGTGTTGTTGTGTAATCAGTAGAATGGAGTACAGTGGACCCTCGCATACTGTTGGCATCACATAACGTTAAATCCACATACCGATACATTTTATCACTAAAATTTTGCCTCGCATACCGCTAAAAAACTCGCTCAACGCTATTCGTCCGAGATGCTTCTAATGTGAGGCCTGAGCCAGCTTCACACGTTCCGCTGGTGGCATTGTTTACAAGCCAGCCTCTGCGGTAACATCCAAGCATACAATCAAAACATTTCGTATTATTACAGCATTTTTGGTGATTTCATCTGCAAAATAAGTGACCATGGGCCCCAAGAAAGCTTCTAGTGCTAACCCAGTGGTAAAAAGGGTGAGAAATACTATCATACCACAGTCAGCTGCTGCTGCACCACGGTCAGCTGTTGCTTGACCAGTCAGCTGTTGCTGGATCAGTCAGCTGCTGTTGCACCTTGATCAGCTGTTGCTGGACCAGTCAGCTGTTGCTGGATCAGTCAGCTGCTGCTGAATCAGTCAGCTGCTGCAGCACCACGATCAGCTGTTGCTGGATCAGTCAGCTGCTGCTGCACCACGATCAGCTGTTGCTGGACCAGTCAGCTGTTGCTGGATCAGTTAGCTGCTGCTGCACCACGATCAGCTGTTGCTGGATCAGTCAGCTGCTGCTGCACCACGATCAGCTGTTGCTGGATCAGTTAGCTGCTGCTGCACCACGATCAGCTGTTGCTGGACCAGTCAGCTGTTGCTGGACCAGTCAGCTGTTGCTGGATCAGTCAACTGTTGCTGGACCAGTCAGCTGTTGCTGGATCAGTCAACTGTTGCTGGATCAGTCAGCTGTTGCTGGTTTCAGTCAGCTGTTGCTGGATCAGTCAGCTGTTGCTGGATCAGTCAGCTGTTGCTGGACCAGTCAGCTGTTGTTGGATCAGTCAGCTGTTGCTGGATCAGTCAGCTGTTGCTGGACCAGTCAGCTGTTGCTGGATCAGTCAGCTGTTGCTGGATCAGTCAGCTGTTGCTGGACCAGTCAGCTGTTGCTGGATCAGTCAGCTGCTGCTGCACCATGGTCAGCTGCTGTTGCACCATCAGCTGTTTCTGAACATGACTCGTCCCGAACCTGTCCCAAACCTGTCCGTCCAGCCTGAGCGCCTGCCTTGCCGTCATTGTTTACAAGCCAGGGTGGCCGGTTGCATGCATACATTCGATACATTTTGTATTATTCCATTATTTATAGTGCTTGTAACTACTAAATAAGCCACCATGGGCCCAAAGAAAGCTTCTAGTGCAAACCCTGTGGTAAAAAGGGTGATAAATACTATCCTACCACGGTCAGCTGATAAATTGGACCAGTCAGCTGTTGCTGCACCACAACTGCTGCTGCACCACAGCTGCAGCTGCACCATGGTCAGCTGTTGCTGCACCCAGCTGCTGCTGCACCATGGTCAGCTGCACCACAGCTGTTGTTGTTGCTGCACCACCATCAGCTGTATTACTCGAAGATGTGGAGAGAGTGTTGTTGGTGTGGCTTAACGTGAAACAATTACCGAGAAACGATTAACCCCAGAGGGTTAGCCACCCAGGATAACCCAAGAAAGTGCATCATCGAGGACTCTCTAACTTATTTCCATTGGGGTTCTTAATCTTGTCTCCCAGGATGCAACCCACACCAGTCGACTAACACCCAGGTGAACAGGGAAAAACGCCTGGAACTAGTGCTCATATTGGTGAATTTAAAGCCAGCAAAGGTTGGTTTGAGAGATTTAAAAATCGTAGTGGCATACACAGTGTGATAAGGCATGTTCTGGAAGAAAATGCCAAACAGGACCTACAGTACTCAGGAGGAAAAGGCACTCCCAGGACACAGTGTCTCATCAGTTATTGCTGCATCTTCAATAAAGGTAAGTGTCATTTATTCTTCATTTAGTAGAGTAGTACATGCACAATATATACTGTGCATGTACTACTCTACTATTGTGCATGTATCCTTCTCTTTGTATGTAGGAAAATGTATATTTCATGTGGTAAAATTTTTTTTTTCATACTTTTGGGTGTCTTGCACGGATTAATTTGATTTCCATTATTTCTTATGGGAAAAATTCATTCGCATAATGATAATTTCGCATAACAATGAGCTCCCAGGAACAGATTAATATCGTTATGCGGGGGTCCACTGTATTTTGCTAGGTAATGAAGTTTAATAATAACAAAGTTTGCGGTTGTGTTCAATACAGTGAGTTTATAAATATACATTATATACAGTATTGGTCTCTCAGGCCCCAAATGTTAGTAGGAAAAGAAAAAAAATTAGAAAGAAAAGAAAAAACTACAAAAAAACGTTAAATAAAGTAATGTGGGTATGTGGAAATCGTCGATGTTGCCACCACCTGGTCATTTTGGGTAAACTTCTCAGCACTGTATCTCGGTAAGTACTGATCAGAAAATTGTTTTTTTGTTTTTGTCTTATTACCTTCACAAAAATATACTCTAATTCTGTAAGATTTTTTTTTTTTTTTTTCAAAATTTCTTGGACACTGGAGCACCACTTCAGATTTTGGCCTTGGACCCTGAAAGGGTTAAGTAAAGCTGGATTCTAAGAGCCCACCTCATGATCCTAGCATTTTTAGATGCCTAGGTCAGTGGTCACCTGCGGTCATACCTGCCTAAGCTCTTGGGAGTTAGCGTGGGCTGTTACCAAGCACCATGGCTTGTTGTAGTGTTTTAGAATCTCAGGTTCAAGTGTTGATGAAGGAGATTCTACTTCTTCAGGAGGAAAATGGTCACCAGCAGTGATAGTGGTAGCCGCTTTAAGTGGCAAGTGGTTCACAGTTCAGGAAGAAGGAAGATGAGGAGAGCTAATAGAGAAGATGTGAAGGTAGGAAATCAATTCTCTGTTCTCCAAGATGAGTGTACTTCAGTGGTTAGTGAGGTTGAAGGTACCACTGATTCTCCTGCTAATCAAGGTAAGAATATTTTAATAGTAGGCAATTCTCAGGTAAGATATATGGACCGTGCATTTTGTAATAGAGACAGAAAGGTCAGACAGAGAGTGTGCCTTCCTGGAGCTGGTGTTGGTGAAATAGTCAGCAGGTTGGATAATATTATGGTAGGTAATGGGAACAAGCCCATTATCTGTCTTAGTGCTGGGGGTAATGACATTGGGAAGGGCAGGAGAGAGGAGCTGCTGGATAAGTACAGGTCAACCATAGAAGTAGTTAAGTCTAAGGGAGGGATCCCAGTCATATGTAGCATCTTGCCTAGAAAGGGAGTGGGCAATGAATGGATGTCTAGGGCAATTCGTATAAATTGCTGGCTAGACAGGTACTGCAAGGAACTTACAATCCCATTCATTGATAACTGGGACCTATTCTTTGGCAAACGTGATATGTATGCAAGGGATGGGGTTCATTTCTCTGGGATGGAGTGGTTGCATTAGCCAATTCAATTGAGAGGTTATTGATTATAGAGGTATGGGTGTTTGTGGGAAACAATCAGGCTGCAGCATTAGGGTTAAAAACAGCAGTTATTACTGCTGTTATTACAGCAGTTATTACTACAGTTATTACGAGTGACTAGCTCCCTTAAGGTTTACTATACAAATAGTAGGAGTCTAAGAAATAAGATAGATGAGCTAAGATTACTTGCAAGTGTAGGTAATATAGATATTATTGGTATAACAGAGACCTGGTTCAACCTGAAAGATAGAGAAATGCCTTCTTAATGTAACATTCAGGGTTATAAACTATTCCACACTCATAGGGCCAACAGGAAGGGTGGTGGAGTGGCGAAGTACGTCAGAGAAAATTTAAATTGCTGTCTTAGACACGATATAAGATTAGAAACATCGAACACAGAATCTGTTTGGCAACAGTTTCTCGAGGGACATGACAAATTAATTTTGGGTGTGATTTATAGGCCCCCAAACCTTGATAGAGAGTGCAGTAAGCTGTTATGGGACGAAATTCATAAGGCATCTAGATGTGAAAATGTTGTGATAATGGGAGATTTTAACTTCAGACAAATTGATTGGAACAATATGACAGGAAATCTTGAGTCAAGTGTCTTTCTTGATACAGTTCAGGATTGCTTTTGTGACAGAACCAACTAGAGGAAACAATATGCTTGACTTGGTTCTTGCCAACAAAGATTCACTAATTAATAATCTTGAGGTTAATGATGAGCTTGGGGAAAGTGATCACAAATCACTTAGTTTCAATGTATCATGGAATTACCCATAACTGCAATCAAATCTCTGTCCCAGATTTTCGCTTGGCCGACTTCATGGGACTGAAAAATTACCTTGGTGGGCTAAATTGGGATGGTCTGACTATGGGTCAGGTAGGTGATCTTGGTTGCCAATATGACGTTTTTCAGAGCACAGTTCTAGCTGCCCAGACAACTTTTGTTCCGAGTAAGGAAATTAGATCTAACAAAAATTATCCCAAATGGATGAACAATAGATTAAAACATCTCATTGGTCAAAAGAGAGGCATATATAGGCATATCAAAAGAGGGGATGGGCAGTTAAGAAATCAGTATATTCAATTAAAGAGAGAAATAAAGAAAGGAATAAGAAAAGCAAGAAGGGTTTATGAGGCTAAAGTCACAAGGGATTCAAAGACTAACCCAAAAGGGTTCTTTAAGGTATACAGAAGTATAATAGATTAGGGACAAGATTGGCCCACATAAGAGCAACTCTGGTCAGATCACTGACAGTGATAAGGATATGTGTGAAATTCTCAATACCTACTTCCTCTCAGTTTTCATCCAGGAAAATACTAGCGATATTCCTGAAATAATAGATTATGTAGAACAGGATAATAAACTATGTACGATTGCGGTAACTAGTGACATGGTCCTCAGACAAATAGAGAAACTAAAACCTAACAAATCCCCAGGCCCTGATGAACTGTTTGCAAGGGTGTTAAAGGAATGTAAAGAGGAACTTAGCATACCTATGGCTAATCTTTTTAACATATCACTACAAACTGGCATAGTGCCTGATAAGTGGAAAATGGCAAATGTAATACCTATTTACAATGCAGGTGACAGGTCCTTGGCTTTGAACTATAGACCAATAAACCTTACCTCCATAGTGGGAAAATTTATGAAATCAATAATTGCCGAAGCAATTCGTAGCCATCTTGATAGGCACAGAATGATTAATGAATCTCAACACGGTTTTACAAAGGGGTGTTCCTGTCTTACGAATTTACTAACTTTTTTCACTAAGGTGTTTGAGGAGGTAGATCATGGTAATGAATATGATATTGTGTATATGGACTTCAGTAAGGCTTTTGATAGAGTCCACGCCAGAGGCTATTGAGGAAACTTAAGGCACACGGAATAGGAGGAGATATTTTTTTCCTGGGTAGAGGCATGGCTGACAAATAGACAGCAGAGAGTTTGCATAAATGGGGAGAAATCAGAATGGGGGCACGTCACAAGTGGTGTTCCTCAGGGGTCAGTGTTGGGCCCATTGTTGTTCACAATTTACATAAACGACATAGATGAGGGAATAAATAGCGACATAGATGAGGGGATAAATAGCGACATAAGCAAATTTGCTGTTGACACCAAAATAGGTCGTCCAATTCATAATAATGAGGACACTAGAGCACTCCAGGATGATTTGAATAGACTGATGCAGTGGTCGGAGAAGTGGCAGATGCAGTTTAATATTGACAAATGCAAATTTCTAAATGTTAGACAGTTAAATAACCATGCCACATATAAACTAAATAATGTAGATCTTAATACTACTGATTGTGAAAAGGATTTAGGAGTTCTGGTTAGCAGTAATCTAAAACCAAGGCAACAGTGCATTAGTGTTCGCAATAAAGCTAACAGAATTCTTGGCTTCATATCTAGAAGTATAAATAATAGAAGTCCTCAGGTTGTTCTTCAACTCTATATATCCTTGGTTAGGCCTCATTTAGACTATGCTGCTCAGTTCTGTTCACCGTATTACAGAATGGATATGAATGCTCTGGAAAACGTATAGAGGAGGATGACAAAGATGATCCCATGTATCAGAAATCTTCCATATGAGGATAGACTGAGGGCCCTGAATCTGCACTCTCTCGAAAGGCATAGAATTAGGGGGGATATGATCGAGGTGTATAAATGGAATAAATAAAGGGGATGTAAATAGCGTGCTGAAAATTTCCAGCCAAGACAGAACTCACAGCAATGGTTTCAAGTTGGAAAAATTCAGATTCGGGAAGGATACAGGAAAGCACTGGTTTGGTAATAGGGTCGTGGATGAGTGGAGCAAACTCCCGAATACAGTTATAGAGGCTAAAACATTGTGTAGTTTTAAAAATAGGTTAGATAAATACATGAGTGAGTGTGGGTGGGTGTGAGTTGGACCTGACTAGCTTGTGCTGCTGGGTCTGTTGCCGTGCCCCATCTTTGAGTGGAGGTGACCAGACTGGGTGGGTCATTAGGCTAATCTGGGGGTGGTCATTGGGCTAATCCAGGGGGGGGACATGGACCTGCTCTGCATGGGTCAGTAGGCCTGTTGCAGTGTTCCTTCTTTCTTATGTGCTTTTTATGTTATGTATGTGAGTGGATTGTGGTCTGAGAATACAGTAATTTTAAATGGAGGAAGTGCCCAAATACACATCAACTCTTAACGACACCACTAGAGCTAATGCCTCTTTCTCAGTCGTGGCATAGTTTTTCTGGTGATGTTTGAGTTTAGATGAGTAGTAACATATAGGATGGAGTATGTCAGTGGATGGTGACTTTTGGAGCAGCACAGCACCCACTGCATAACCACTCACATCTGTATGTAAGAAAAAAAGTAGGTTGAAGTTATGACAGAACCTACGATCATATCCTGCCATTCCCAGGAATCTGCATGCCCTTCCTATCCTTTGGCACTGGAAATGCAGAAATAGCATGAACCTTAGCATCAATAGGAGCAACCTCACCTTGGCCTATACAAAACCCTAGGTAAATAATCTTGGCTTGACGAAAACTATGCTTAGCCAAGTTAAGAGTAAAGTTGTAGTGTGCCAGTCTCTCAAACAACTCTTTGAGACATGTCAAGTGTTGTTCCCATTCGTCACTATACACCACTAAGTCGTCAAGGTAGGCTTCCACTCCATCTAAGTTGTGGGTCAACTTGTTCAGTAGACGTTGGAAGGACGAAGCTGCACTACATAAACCAAATGGAGTGACGAGATAGTTGAACAATCTGTCTTGAATGGTGAAAACAGGTACAGGAAGGTGAGAAGCAGGTGGAGGTGTGTGTGCAGGTCTGTGTGCAAGCTTGTCCATCTCCTGACAGACATGGCAACGTCGCACATAGTCAGCCACAGTTTCCTTCATTTTTGGCCAAGTGAAATGTTTTGCGAGTTTAACTAGTGTCTTCTTGACACCCAAATGTCCTCCTATGGGACTATTGTGAGCAAAATCAATAGCTTGTTCATGGAAAGTAACTGGTAAAACTACAAGATGCTTGACTGTGGTGGAAACACTATCAGCTGATAACTTGCACATACAATGCTACCCCAAGTTTCGGCCATAATTCATTCCAGAAGGCTGTTCGAGTGGCATTACCGAACAAATTTGTTCCCATAAGGAATAATGTAAATTAGATTAGACTGTTTCAGACCCCCAAAAATACACTTTAAAAAGCACTTACAATAATACACTTACATAATTGTTCGAGTTGGGAGCTGTTTGAAACTCGGGGTACCACTGTGCTTTTCTCCATAAGTACACCGTTACTGTAATAGTAACAGTTACTGAGATCCTTTGTTTCACTCTCAGTAACCGCTATATCTCTCAGTCTTTCTAGAGACTGATAAATAAACCAATCCTTGATTAAATCATCGTGAGTTAGAATTTTAATGTCAGTTGTGTCCTGACTAGGATGATGAAAGGGGGGAGTTAGTGTTAATGACCCTGGGTGCAGAGAATCACTAAATAACATATTCAAGCCCAAATCATTATCATCAGCTAACTCAGCAGGAGACAAGGAAGGCTGTTGCATCTTTGCAATAGCTCTAGTAACTGCACTGAGAGGAAATAAAATAGGCTTCTCTCTCTACAAGCCTCAATGGCATAATTATCCTCAGTGGTATTATCAATCACAAGTGGTTCCTTACATAAACCACCTTGAAGGATATCGCTCCTTGTCAACAAGTCCACTGACCTGATGGGAAATGCACCACTAGATATACCCACTGAAATATAACCAGTATAATAGCTTATTTCAATATAAACTTTCTGAAGAGGTACTTTTATAACAGCCCACCATAGGTCTCTAACAATACATCTATCTTGGTAAAAGTATCATGAGTTTAGGGCAGTACGTCATCTCTCAACAAGGTGAGATAACTGCCAGTGTATCAGAAAGTAATTATCTCAGCTGGGATTCGTCGAGTCCCACTTTTCCTCTAGATAAGTAAGGACTCATTACTGAACGAATCTTTTTGTCAGATATACAGTGGACCCCCGCTTAACGATCACCTCCCAATGCGACCAATTATGTAAGTGTATTTATGTAAGTGCATTTGTACGTGTATGTTTGGGGGTCTGAAATGGACTAATCTACTTCACAATATTCCTTATGGGAACAAATTCGGTCGGTACTGGCACCTGAACATACTTCTGGAATGAAAAAATATCGTTAACCGGGGGTCCACTGTACTTTCTGACTCTAGTCTTCTATTCTGAGTAATATTATCCAAAACAGCAGGATCAGAAGTGTTACTAAGATATTGGTGCCCTTGCTGCACTGATCACTGCACGATCATTTCTCATATCTGTTTCCAATTTATAGCAATGCTCCCTAGAATGTCCTTTTTTCTGACAATATGTATATTTAACTTTCTTCTTCTTAGTATATGATTTCTGTCTAGCCACAGACAGATTCAGGTTGGAGAGTTTTCCTGGTAAAGATACGAGAACTAATAACAGCAGGTGAATCAGGCCGGCGCTGATCAGCTGATCTGGTTTACCAACTCCTAGTATAGTTTTTCATTACCTTGTTTCTTTGTGTTCCAGTATGCGCAAGTTTGTGAGATATAGTGGACCCCGCCTTACGATGGCATTGTGTCATGTTAAATCTGCCATATGATACATTTTAACACAAAAATTTTGCCTTGCCTCACGCAATTTGTTGGGACGCGTCCCACGTGGCCTCAGCTGCCCCGTGCATGCCAGTGTTTAAAAGCAAGCCAGTGCGGTCGCATCCACACATACATTCGGTACATTTCATGTTATCACAGTGTTTTTAGTGATTGTAGCTGCAAAATAAGTCACCATGGGCCCCAAGGAAGTTTCTAGTGCCAACCCTGCAGGAAAAAAGAGTGAAAATTACTATGGAAATGAAGAAAGAGATAATTGCTAAGTACGAAAGTGGAGTGCATGTCTCAGAGCTGGCCAGGTTGTATACCAAACCCCAATCAACCATCGCTACTATCGTGGCCAACAAAACGGCAGTCAAGGAAGCTGTTCTTGCCGAAGGTGCAACTTTGTTTTCGAAACACAGATCGCAAGTGATAGATGTTGAGAGACTGTTATTGGTGTGGAAAAACGAAAAACAGATAGCAGGAGATAGCATCTCTCAAGCGATCATATGTGAAAAGGCTAGGAAGTTGCATGACGATTTAATTAGAAAAATGCCTGCAACTAGTGGTGATGTGAGTGAATTTAAGGCCAGCAAAGGTTGGTTTGAGAGATTTAAGAATCATAGTGGCATACATAGTGCGATAAGGCATGGTAAGGCTGCCAGTTCGGACCAAAAAGCGACTGAAAAATATGTGAAGGAATTCAAGGAGTTCATAGACAGTGAAGAATTGAAACCTGAACAAGTGTTTAATTGCGACGAAACAGGCCTGTTTTGGAAGAAAATGCCAAGCAGGACCTACATTGCTCAGGAGGAAAAGGCACTCCCAGGACATAAGACTATGAAAGACAGGCTTACTCTCTTGATGTGTGCTAATGCTAGTGGTGATTGCAAAGTGAAGCCTTTATTGGTGTATCACTCTGAAACTCCCAGAGTGTTCAGGCAAAACAATGTCGTCAAGGCTAATTTGTGTGTGATGTGGAGGGCAAATAGTAATGCATGGGTCACTAGGGACCTTTTCTATGACTGGTTACACCATGCATTTGCCCCCACTGTGAAAAATTACCTAATGGAAAAGAAACTGGACCTTAAGTGCCTCCTGGTATTAGACAATGCTCCTAGTCATCCTTCAGACTTGGCAGAGAGACTTTCTAGGGACATGAGCTTCATTAAGGTCAAGTTTTTGCCTCCTAATACCACTCCTCTCCTGCAGCCCATGGACCAGCAGGTCATTTCAAACTTCAAAAATCTCTACACAAAAGCCATGTTTCAAAAGAGCTTTGAAGAGACCACAGACACTCGATTGACTCTAAGAGAGTTTTGGAAAGATCACTTTAGCATCCTTAATTGCATAAACTTTATAGGTAAGGCTTGGGAGGGAGTGACTAAGAGCCCCTTGAACTCTGCTTGGAAGAAACTGTGGCCATAATGTGTAGAAGAAAGGGATTTTGAAGGATTTGGGGCTAACCCTCAGGAGCCTATGCCAGTTATGGAATCTATTGTGGCACTGGGAAAGTCCATGGGGTTGGAGGTTAGAGGGGAGGATGTGGAAGAGTTGATGGAGGAGGATAATGAGGAACTAACCACTGAAGAGCTGCAAGATCATCTTCAACAGCAAGAGGCCAGACTTGAGGAAACTGCTTCAGAGGAGGGGAGAGAGAATTTGAGGAAGTTGCCTACTTCAAAGATTAAGGAAATGTGTGCCAAGTGGGTTGAACTGCAAACCTTTGTGGATGAAAGTCACCCTAACACAGCTACTGCAAGCCGTGCTGGTGACTATTACAATGAAACTGTTACGGCCCATTTTAGGAAAGTCTTAAAGGAACGGGAGCTACAGAGCTCTATGGACAGATATGTTGTGCGACAGAGGTCCAGTGACTCTCAAGCTGGTCCTAGTGGCATTAAAAGAAGGGAAGTTACCCCGGAAAAGGACTTGCTACCTCAAGTCCTAATGGGAGGGGATTCCCCTTCTAAACAGTAACAACTTCCACACTCTCCCCTCCTCCTATCCCATCAATCATCACCAGATCTTCAATAAAGATAAGTGTCATGTATTCTATTCTTAGTAGAGTAGTAATTGTGCATGTCTTCTTCAGTTTGTGTGTATTAAAATTAATATTTCACGTGGTAAAAATTTTTTTTTTTTCATGCTTTGGGGTGTCTTGCATGGATTAACCCCTTCAGGGTCCAAGGCCAAAATCTGAAGTGGTGCCCCAGTGTCCAAGAATTTTCAAAAAAAAAAATTTGTTATTTTTTCTTATGAAATGGTAGAGAATCTTTTTGTGAAGGTAATAAAACAAAAAGTACGAAATTTGATGGAAAATTGACGAAATTATGCTCTCGTGAATTTTGATGTGTCAGCGATATTTACGAATCGGCGATTTTGCAGATTTTGACTCCCATTTTAGGCCAATTACATTATTCCAGTCGACCAAATTCTTAGCTATTTCACTAGTATTACTTCTATTCTATCGATTAAGCACAAGAAATTGCCAGGTCAACCGTTTCAACTACAAAATAAAGTGATTGGAAATTGTTAATTTGGCCAATTTAACACAAAGTTCAAAATATTCCAATTTCAAAATAGGGTCCAGAATAAACAATGTAGATATTCCTGGCACTAAACTAACATTTCCTCTGTTCATTAGTTACGTTTTGAGGCTTTACAAATAAATTATATTTTGATTTTTTATTTACATAATGAATTTTTATTCACACCAAAAAAAAGATTTACTGTTATGCAATATTGTAATAATTGTATAAATATCATCACCACATTTGTGAATGTATATTAGACCCACCAGCTGGTGTGTATTAGACATGTGAGGTCGTTTGTTTACTCTTGAACATCTGCAAAAATTTAACATTTCCGCTATTTTGAGCTCAGTTTCAAGCCATTTCCTGTGCTACAACAAATCAAAATCATCTCTATTTTTGTAATATGTCTTTCATTCTATCAAATGAGACCAAGAAATCGCAAATACAACTATAAAAAACACATGAAAAAACACTGCAAAGTTGCTGTTTTAATCGAAAATCATGGTCTCAGTTTTTTCTCTCTCATTATACACAGTGTGCTGCAGGATTTGTTTTATGTGGTGCACACATACCACATAGATGTATTCTCTCATATCTAGGCCCAAATGTACCTCACAGTTTATCAGAGTGAGCTGAGCTCATGGCGTAGATCTACGGTTTGGACCCTGAACGTAAAGCCGTAGATCTACGGGACGGACCCTGAAAGGGTTAATTTGATTTCCATTATTTCTTATGGGGAAAATTAATTCGCCTTACGATAATTTCGGCTTACGATGAGCTCTCAGAAACAGATTAATTAATGTACGTATTTTGTAATTGTCTGCTAATGCGGCTGTTTCTAGAACATCTGAAGCAGTATGGTTGATCATATACATTGTATTCTTGTATGTCTGCAGACATAGTTACAAAAATCTTCATGCAATAGCAGCTGAACGAGGCTGTCAGAAGTATTGCACTTCAAGGCTCTGTACCACTTCTCAAAGGCAATCTTTTTCTCATGAGCAAAATCGAGACGGGTTTGGCCTTGTCTTCGCTGTAACATACGAAATGCACGTTGATAACTTACAGGTAACAAGTTGTATGTCTCTAGAATAGTTTCTTTGACAGTATCATAATTAATGTACTTGGCAAAGGGCAACACAGCAGTACAAGTTTGAGCTCTGCCTGTCAAAGCTGTGTGCAACAGTGTTGCCCAGTGCTTATGTGGCCAATCCGTTGCACGTGCCTGGTTCTCGAACACATCAAAGTATGTGTCTAGGTCACTTTCAAAGAATGTAGGAACCATTGAGGCAGCTTTTTACATGTTAAATGTGTCCTGTGTTGTACTACAAGGTATATCAGATCAATTAATCTGTTGTCTTTCGAAATGAACAGTCTCTCTGTGGAAATCTTCTTCGTTCAGTTTCGTTTGTGCCTCAGTTTGTGCAATTTGCAACTGAATTAGGTATTCCATCCTCTCAAACTGATCCTGAGAGATAGGACCAGTGGGTAAAGGAGGAGTAGGGAAACTAACAAATCTGTCGGGACGTTCTTTAGGTCGGGTGCCTCGTCCAGCCATTCCTAGAGATTCTAGATTTGGTCTAGGATAATTACATAAAGGTGTAGCATATGAGGTACCATGGTCCCTTGTTTTTTGTAGTTCTTGGGAATCATAGATTTCGGAAATCATAGGGATATTTTCGTATAAACATGGGCTCGCTAATCATAGGTTGACTCGTGAATAGTAGTTCGTCCGGGACGCGTACACACGGTGTGAGCAAAGGTTCCCTCACGTGCTCCTACGAAATATTTCATAATATTCCACTCATTGTAGTGCTTGCAAGTACTAAGCAAGCTACCATGGCTCCAAAGAAAGCTCCTAGTGCCAAGCCTGTGGTAAAGAAGGTGAGAAATACGATTGAATTTAAGAAAAACATCATTGAACAATATGAAAGTGGCACAAGTGCGGCCGAACTGGCCAGGATGTATAAGAAACCCTACACAACCATATTCTCTATATTCTCTATAAGGATTACAATGCTGAGTTTACAGAATTTGGTTATTGTGTGGTTTACATGTAGTAAAATAATAATTACAGAGTGTACCACTAGAACACCTAGCATGGCTAGGCATTTCGGGCAGACTTAGATTAAATCTTAAGTTTAAAATATTACAAAATTATGAGGTAAGTTGGTATTATGGCTAAGTGACTAAATACTACTTTGTGAGTTTAGCGATGTGAATGCTTTTGTTTTGGCACTATACATAGTTTCAGTATTGGAGTATCACAGGCCAACTTATGACTAGTTAAGATTCATTGTTTTGAGATTGAGATTGATATTTCTGTTTATGGTGAGTGAGTGTAAGTTTGAACCACCAGGTGGTATTCGTATAATTAGTTGACAGGGTGTATCAGGGAGATAAGATGTTTTCTGATGGTAGTTTTGAAGGTGATGAATGTGTCTGCAGTTTTAGAATTTTCAGGTAGGGTGTTCCAGATTTTAGGGCCTTTCACATACATTGAATTTTTGTAAAGGTTTAGTCGGACATGGGGAATGTCATAGAGATGTTTGTGTCTGGTGTTGTGCCTGTGGGTTCTGTCACAACTTATCAAGAAAGCATTTTAGGTCAAGGTTAATATTGGAATTTAAGGCCCTGTAGATGTAGATTGCACAGTAGTAAATGTGGATGTACTGAACAGGGAGTAAGTTTAGATCTATGAAGAGTGGGGGGGTGTGTTGCCAGGGATGGGATTTAGTGATTATTCTTACTGCGACTTTTTCTTGGGTTATTATTGGCTTTAGGTGTGTTGCTGCAGTTGAACCCCAAGCACAGATAGCATAGGTGAGGTATGGATATATAAGTGAATGGTATAGTGTGAGAAGGGCAGTTTGCGGCACGTAGTATCGTATCTTGGAGAGGACCCCAACTGTTTTGGATACTTTTTTATTTATGTGTTGGATATGGGTGCTGAAGTTCAGGTTGTTGTCGAGGTATAGGCCTAGGAATTTGCCCTCATTATGCCTGGCAATTAGAGTGTTGTCGATCTTAATGTTAATTTGCGCATCTTCTGCTCTGCTACCAAACATTATGTAGTAGGTTTTGTAAGCGTTAAGCGTAAGTTTATTGGCTGTCATCCAAGTCAATATTTTGATCAGCTCCTCATTAACAATGGTGTTGAGGGTGGCAAGATTAGGGTGAGAGATGACATAAGTCGTGTCGTCAGCAAAGAGAATGGGGTTCAGGTGTTGAGATACGTTTGGAAGATCATTGATGTATATGAGGAAGAGCAGGGGACCAAGGACACTTCCCTGCAGAACTCCAGTATCAAGTGGCTGTGTTGTTGATGCTGTGTTGTTAATGGTGACATATTGATACCTATTAGTAAGGTAAGATTTGAAATATGCAAGCGCATGGCCTTTTATACCATAATGGTCAAGTTTGTAGCATAGGATTCCGTGGTCTACTGTGTCAAAAGCTTTTCTTAGGTCAATAAAAATTCCTAGTGGATATTCCTTATTTTCCAATGCTGTGTAAAGCAGGTCTAGCATTTTTATGATTGCATCGTTAGTGCTTTTATTTTTCCTGAATCCAAATTGGCAGGGGTTGAGTATGTTTTTTGCCGTTATAAATGAATATAGTCTCCTGTGCACGAGTTTCTCAAAGATTTTGGATAGCAATGGTAAGTTTGATATTGGCCTATAGTTGTTTAAATCTGTAGGGTCACCACCTTTATGTATTGGTGTAACCCTTGCCTTCTTGAGTAGTTTCGGGAAGGTGCTAGTTTTTAGTGACTTGTTAAAAAGTAATGAGATAGTATGCGAGAGGACATGGGCCGCTCTTTTGTACAGTAATGGTGGGACATGAGACAGATTCCCTGAGTTATTTTTAAGTGACTTTATAATCTCGGTGACTTCCGTGGGCTCAGTTGGAGCAAGATAGAAGGAATTTGGGAAATTCCCATCTAGGTAGTCCCCAGCATGGGCATTGGTACGTGGGATTTTATTGGCGAGATTAGAACCTATGGTTGAGAAGAAGTCGTTTATCTTGTTAGCTGTGTCAGTGGGTTGCAGTGGTGTTTCATTAGGTTTAGTTAGGACAATATTCTTGGTTTTTTCAGTTTGTGGGTCCCTAGAATCTGAGAGAGAGTTTTCCAGGTCTTGTTTATATCTCCTCTTGTGTCAGTGAATCTACTGGAGTAGTATAGTTGTTTGGCTTTCTTTATTACTTTGGTGAGGACTGATGAATAGTGTTTGTTTTCCTGGGGCTGGGATGGAGGATATTGTTAGCCATCTGGATGACATCATGAGAGGTAATGGGAGCAATCCTATTATCTGTCTCAGTGCTGGAGGCAACGATGTTGGCAGACGTAGGAGTGAAGACCTGATTAGCAGGTATAGGTCAGCAATAGAAATAATTAGGAGTAAGGGTGGGAACCCTGTCATATGTGGTATTTTGCCAAGGAGAGGAGTTGGAAATGAATGATTGTCCAGGGCAATTGGTGTCAATTACTGGCTGGACAAATACTGTAAGGAAAATGCGGTAACATTCATTGACAACTGGGACCTCTTCTGTGGCAGAAATAACATGTATGCCAGGGATGGGGTTCACTTATCTAGGTCTGGGGTGGTAGCACTGGCAACTGCAGTGGAGGAAGCAGTTAGGACTTTAAACTAGGAATAGTTAGTGGTATGGGTTTTGGCAGGAAAACAGTGAAGTCCCAGTGTAGTAATATTACGAGTTCTAGGGGAACTAGTAATAAGCAGAACGAGGTAGATATTGAAAAGCCAGGGACTTTGGGTTATAAGGACAGTAATAGGTTTAGTAGAAAAACAGTAATGAGCAGGAAGGGTAAAGAGAAAGGAGAGTCTTTCAATGTTTATTATGCTAATTGCCGTAGTGCTAGGAATAAATGAGGACGAGTTGAGATTAGTCGCTAGTGCAGGTAACATTGATGTATTTGCCTTAACTGAGACGTGGTTTAATTCAAAAAGTCGGGACATGCCTGCGGAATGTCATATTCAGGGTTTTAAATTGTTCCAAGTAGATAGAAGTATCGGGAAGGGGGATGGGGTTGCATTGTATGTCCGAGATCGCTTGAACTGTTGCATAAAAACGGGTATTAAGTCTGAAGTAACACATACAGAGTCTGTTTGGATAGAATTTTCAGAGGGGCATGAAAAACTGATTTTAGGAGTGATACACCGTCCCCCAAACTTAGATAGGGACCAAGGGAGACTACTATGGGAGGAAATTGTTAAGGCCACAAGGCACGATAATGTAGTAATTCTAGGAGACTTTAACTTTAGTCATATTGATTGGAATTTCTTGACTGGGAATTTAGAATCATACGATTTCTTAGAAGTAGTTCAGGATTGTTTTTTGAAGCAGTGTGTGACAGAACCTACAAGGGGAAATAACCTGCTTTAGTTAGTTCTGGCAAACAATGAATCCCTTGTTAATAATTTAGAAATTTCAGAGGAATTGAGTGCTAGCGACCACAAATCAATTACATTTAGCATTGAATGGAAGTACGATAGTAGCGATAACTCAGTAACAGTCCCAGATTTTCGCTTAGCAGATTACGATGGGCTTAGAGAACACTTATCATCTGTTTACTGGGGTAACGAAGTGAGCTATCAATATGACAGTTTTCTGAACACTGTACATGCTGCTCAAAGAACGTTTATCCCATATAAAGAAATTAGATAAAATAGAAATGACCCAAAATGGATGAATAATAGGCTGAAATATCTACTAGGGCATAAGAAAGGAATTTATAGGCGTATCAAAAGAGGTGAGGGTCATCTTATGAATCAGTATATTGACATTAAGAGGGACATTAAAAAGGGGATAAGAAAAGCTAAAAGGGACTATGAAATTAAAGTTGCTAGGGATTCTAAAACTAACCCAAAAAGTTTTTTCCAGGTCTATAGAACAAAAGTTAGAGATAAGATAGGTCCCCTTAAAAATAACTATGGGCACCTTACTGACAAAGAGAATGAAATGTGCTCGATTTTTAATAATTATTTTCTCTCAGTTTTTACACAGGAAGACACTAACAATATTCCAGTAATTAATTTTTATAGTGGGCTAGAAGAAGATAAATTATGTAACATCACAGTCACTAGTGAAATGGTTGTGAAGCAGATAGACAGACTGAAGCAAAATAAGTCGCCGGGTCCTGATGAGGTTTATTCAAGGGTTCTTAAGGAATGCAAAATGGAACTCTGTGAACCATTAACTAATATTTTTAATTTATCTCTTCAAACAGGTGTAGTGTCTGATATGTGGAAGATGGCTAATGTAATTCCTATTTTTAAAACAGGGGACAAGTCGTTACCATCAAATTACCGCCCAATAAGCCTGACCTCAATTGTAGGCAAATTACTAGAGTCAATTATAGCTGAGATTATAAGAAGCCATCTTGATAAGCATAGCTTGATTAATGATACTCAGCATGGATTCACAAGAGGCCGGTCTTTTCTAACTAGTTTATTAACTTTCTTCAGTAAAGCTTTTGAGGCTGTTGACCACGATAAAGAATTTGATATTATTTACTTAGATTTTAGTAAGGCTTTTGATAGAGTTCCGCACCATAGACTGTTAAAGAAAGTGGCAGCTCATGGCATTGGGGGAAAAGTGCTCTCGTGGATCGAGTCATGGCTCACTGACAGGAAGCAGAGAGTGTCCATCAATGGGGTTAAATCCGAGTGGGGATCTGTAACAAGTGGCGTTCCACAGGGATCAGTCTTGGGCCCGTTGTTGTTTATAATATATATCAATGATCTTGATGAGGGAATTACTAGTGATATGAGCAAATTCGCCGATGACACAGAGATAGGTAGGATAATTGATTCAAACGTAGATGTTATGGAACTTCAGGAGGATTTAAACAAACTCTATTCTTGGTCAGAAAAGTGGCAGATGCAGTTCAATGTAGATAAATGCAAGGTTCTGAAGCTTGGGAGTGCCCATAACCCTAGTACTTATAAGTTAAATGATGTAGAACTTAGCCATACAGATTGCGAAAAGGACTTGGGGTTATGGTGAGCAGCAACCTTAAACCAAGACAGCAATGCCTAAGTGTACGTAATAAGGCAAATAGATTACTGGGATTTATATCAAGAAGTATAAGCAACAGAAGTCCAGAGGTCATACTGCAGCTTTATACATCATTAGTAAGGCCTCACCTAGATTATGCAGCTCAGTTCTGGTCTTCATATTACAGAATGGACATAAATTCGTTAGAAAACATTCAGCGTAGGATGACTAAATTAATACATAGCATTAGAATTCTTCCTTATGAAGAAAGATTGAAGACTCTTAAGTTACATTCACTTGTTAGACGAAGAATGAGGGGAGACCTGATCGAAGTGTAAAAGTGGAAGATAGGTATTAATAAAGGGGATATTAATAAGGTCTTGAGGATGTCTCTCCAAGAGAGAACCCACAGTAATGGATTTAAATTAGATAAGTTTAGATTTAGAAAGGACATAGGAAAGTATTGGTTTGGAAATAGGGTAGTTGATGAGTGGAACAGTCTACCTAGTTGGGTTATTGAGGCTGGGACTTTGGGTAGTTTCAAATTTAGGTTGGATAAGTACATGAGTGGGAGGGGTTGGATTTGAGTGGGACTTTCACATCAGAGCTTATTTCTTGGGTGGCATTGAAAATTGGGTTGGGCAAATGTTTTGTTAGTGGGATGAATTGTAAAGGACCTGCCTAGTATGGGCCAACAGGCCTCCTGCAGTGTTCCTCCTTTCTTATGTTCTTATATCTTTGTGTATTAAGCCCTGTCTATATTGCTTCTCATATTGGTGTTTCTTATCAATGGATTTCAGAATGGTGCTGGTTAGCCATGGGCAACCAAGCCGTTTGTTTGTGATCTGTTTCGTTTTTATAGGACAATGTTTGTTGTATAGTCTAAGTAATTTGTTAAGAAAAATGTCTGTCCAGTCATAAATACCATTGGCCTTGGAGAATTCTGTAGGCCAGTCAACAGTCTCTAGGTCAGCTGTGAACTTCGTTATTGAGGCCTCATCATGGAGTTTAAATGAAACTTTGTTGTATTGAAGTGGTGGTTTACTAATGTTTGTCAAGAGGAAGGTAGGGTAGTGGTCTGTAGTGCTATCTGTGATTATCCCTGATTTAAGGGGGGCTGGTATATTGGTCCATATGTGGTCTATTATGGTTGCTCTTGTTTCAGTGAGCCTGGTTGGTTTAGTTATTGTTGGTATGAGAAGTGTGTTGTTCATATTGTTGATGAAATCAGTTACAGGCTGATCATCTAGTAGGCCAAGGTTGATGTTGAAGTCTCCAGCTAAGAGAAGGTGGTGCTTATTCATTTGTCTGTTTGTTATTATTGCCTTTAATTTCTCACTGAAATTTGGGGTGTTTGTGTGGGGTATCCGGTAAATGGCACCGATTGTTATAGGTGTCTTAAGATTTTTTTACAGTAAAATTAGCAAAAATGTATTCTCCATATTCATCACTAAAGCAAGTGGTGCTAATACGAGATAATTGGTTAGAGTAATAGATTGCAATACCACCCCCAACTTGGTATGGTCTGCAGTTGTGGATTGCTGTGTATCCTGGTAGAGGGTAGATATCTATTGTGTCCTGCTTAAGCCAGGTCTCAGTAAGAATAATGCAGGAGAAGGGTGTCTTTAGTGATTCAAGGAGTGCCAGGAGGTCATCATAGTGTTTGCTTAAGGACCTGATGTTGTAGTTAAGTACTGATAGACTTTTAGCATTGTTTAGGATAGTGCTGGCTTGTGATGCTGTGTAGTAAAGGCAGTTACTTTCCAATAGGTTTTGATTGTGTGTCAGATTATGTAGGTTTAGATCAGGGTCAACGTGATCAATCATCTTCTAGGTTTAAATTATGGTTATTTATATCCTGAGTTGTGTGTTGAGTTTTAGTACTGATATCTGTAGTGGTGGGAAGTTTGGACAAGTATATAGCTATAGCATTTTGGTCATGTAGAGTATAATCACTAATACACATAATGGAGTTGGTGTTGTCCATGTGTTGTGCTGGAATGAGCTAAAGTACAACTAGGTATAAATAATAATATAAAAATACAAATTAAAAATAGCACCAGACTCTCACTAGTAATTACACTATGGTCTAATATAATGAATTTGGTATTGACTGTGTATTGAGCTAGAATGAGCTATAGTACAACTGAGTTTAATCTAATGATATAAAAAAGGCACAAGACTCTCAGTTGTAATTGCACTAAGGTCTTATATAAGTTGTTTACAAGAATTAGAGTATAACTAGATTTAAATTGACAGGATAAAATGTACAAGTTAAGGTAGCAAAGGAATAAAAAAAGTAGAAAAAAAAATATATGAGGTAGTTGGTACTAGTTAGCAAAAGATAGTTAAGGGCCTTGAACAATAATGTAATTGGAATATACACTAATTGCACACACAATATAGTCACTAAGATATGAAAACAGTCTTAGAGTAGGACTTATAATATAAACTTATAATGTAAAAATACAAATTGAAATGGTACTTGCAATTGCACTAGGGTCTGGTATAGGTTGTTGACAAGATCAAGAGTATAACTAGATTTAAATTGACAAAATAAAATTCACAATTAAAGTACCATAAGAATAATAAGTAAAAAATAACAGTGGCAATGTCTTGGTTATAATATGATAGTAAGATGGTAGACAGGTACACAGGTACAGAGTCACACAAGTGCACAGGTACACAGGTACAAAGGATAATATAAAGGTTGGAGTTGAATATACCAACTTGGAAATTTGGCAACAAAATGTTATGGGAAGTATAAAATAATGATTAATGTACAAAAGTAAAATTGACTGGCAGCAAATATGGTGTTTAATAAAATTTTAGTAAGTAATAATGATTACAAAAAAAGTGAAAAAGTAATGTTTATTTCATTCAATATTGCACTGGTAGTTATACTTGAGGTTATTCGGCAGTACAAGGTAATTAAGAGCACTCTAAGATAGTAAATGTGGTATTAAAACAGGTTAAGGTAATTAGACAAGTAATGGTTATTAAATGATGTCAAAAATGTTAAGAGTAAATTGTATTGGTAGTAAAAATGGTAATTATTAATTTTAGTAAGTAATATCAATTGATAGTATTTAAAAAAAATTTGAGGTAGTAATTTGAACAGAGAAAGTATCAATTCAGCTAATATTTAACCCTTTCAGGGTCCAAGGCCCAAATCTGGAGTCACGCACCAGTGTCCAAGAATTTTAAAAAAAAAATTTTTTTATTTTTTCTTATGAAATCGTAGAGAATCTTTTTGTGAAGGTAATAAAACAAAAAGTACGAAATTTGGTGGAAAATTGACGAAATTATGCTCTCGCAAATTTTGATGTGTCAGCGATATTTACGAATCGGCGATTTTGCCGACCTTGACTCCCATTTTAGGCCAATTACATTATTCCAATCAACCAAATTCTTAGCTATTTCACTAGTATTACTTCTATTCTGTCGATTGAGCACAAGAAATCGCCAAGTCAACTGTTTCAACTACAAAATAAAGTGATCGGAATTTGTTAATTTGGCCAATTTAACACAAAGTTCAAAATATTCCAATTTCAAAATAGGGTCCAGAATGAACAATGTAGGCATTCCTGGCACTAAACTAACATTTCCTCTGTTCATTAGTTATGTTTTGAGGCTTTACAAATAAATTCCATTTTGATTTTTTATTCACATAATGAATTTTTATTCACACCAAAAAATAGAAGATTTACTGTTATGCAATACTGTAATAATTGTATAAATATCATCACCATATTTGTGAATGTATATTAGACCCACCAGCTGACGTGTATTAGACGTGTGAGGTCGTTTGTTTACTCTTGAATATCGGCAAAAATTTAACATTTCTGCTACTTTGAGCTCAGTTTCAAGCCATTTCCAGTGCTAAAACCAATCAAAATCATCTCTATTTCTGTAATATGTCTTCCATTCTATCAAATGAGACCAAGAAATCGCAAATACAACTATAAAAAACATACGAAAAAACACTGCAAAGTTGCTGTTTTAATCGAAAAATCATGATTTAATTTTTTTTCTCTCATTATACACAGTGTGCTGCAGGATCTGTTTTATGTGGTGCACACATACCACATAGATGTATTCTCTCACATCTAGGCCCAAATATACCACTCACAGTTTATCAGAGTGAGCTGAGCTCATGGCGTAGATCTACGGTTTGGACCCTGAACATAAAGCCGTAGATCTACGGGACGGACCCTGAAAGGGTTAAGCAAACAATAGTAAATAAGAAAATTACATAGGTGACTTATGCTTACTAATAAAATCACAAAATAAGGTAGTTGATTATTTAATTACTAAGAGATTGTATTATGAAATTTGAACAATAATGGAGCAAAACATACACTACATTACGTAGGCTTTTAGGTTGGACATTGTTTAGTTATTCTCTGTAAGATTAGTATCCCTGAGAAATCGTGATAGATCATTCTCGTTCGTGATTGTGTACAGTTGACCTACATTTGTTTTGCTAACTAGAATTTTCCCATCCCGTGTGAAGCATTGGTGTATTGTGTCATTATTCTCCCACTTAAGTTTTCTGACTCTATACAGGAGGTTCTGACGTTTTTTGGTAAGACACTCGTTTATGTATACCTCTTTCTTTACTTTAATAGATGCAATAATTAAGTCTTTTTTCCTGTCATGTGAATGGAATCTAAGCATAACACTTATTCTACCATGGGATCCTAGTAACCTGGCTTCTTTTATTTCTGACTCTGGTACAATAACACTTGTTTGGTCCTTTATGATCTGCAGAGTAATTTCTTTACTGTTTGTTTGGTTCATATCACTGGGAAAAAGTGGACTGTTAACTATTACTGCATCCGATAGTTTATCTTGTTCAGTTTTATCTTCTTGGAGAGCAAAGTAGTCACTGAACTGGTTATCTAAGTTGTTCTTCCATTCTTTTACTGCTTCTTCAACCTTTGTATTAAGAGATATTATTTGTTGGGTATGGCTATCTATGACTGTCTGGATGGTCTTGTCACAGTTAGTCATTCCTGGTGTTGATAACTTTTGTTCAAGACTCAGGATTTTGTTCTCGAGTTGTGTCATCCTGGTGTCTTGTTTTGTTAGTGTCTCTCGAAAATTCATATTTTCAATAACTAAGGTGGAGATGCATGTCTTTAGGGTATCTGGATCGTTGGTCATACCTGAGAGACTACTTGGTAATCTTATGTTCCATAGTGGCTAAGAAAAAGGAAATCAAGGATGCTGTTGTTGCAAAGGGGGTAACTATGCTGACAAAAATGAGATCACCAGTACTCGAAGATGTTGAAAAGTTATTATTGGTGTGGATAAACGAGAAACAATTAGCAGGAGATACACTTATGACTTCGATTATTTGTGAAAAGGCTAGGCAGTTGCACAACGATCTGGTAAAGAAATTGTCTGCAAATAGTGGTGATGTAAGTGAATTTAAGGCCAGCAAAGGTTGGTTTGAGAGATTTAAGAACTGTACTGGCATACACAGTGTGGTAAGGCATGGTGAGGCTGCCAGTTCGGACCACAAGGCGGCTGAAAAATATGTGCATGGATTCAAAGAGTACATAGAGGCTGAAGGACTGAAACCTGAACAAGTGTTCAATTGTGATGAAACAGGCCTCTTTTGGAAGAAAATGCCAAAGAGGACCTTCATTACACAGGAGGAAAAGGCAATGCCTATGAAAGACAGGCTGACGCTCATGTTCTGTGCTAATGCTAGTGGGGATTTCAAAGTGAAGCCATTACTAGTGTACCATTCTGAAAATCCCAGAGTGTTCAGGAAAAACAATGTTATGAAGAGTAAATTGTGTGTGTTTTGGAGATCTAATAATAAGACATGGGTCACGAGGGAAATTTTCGTCAAGTGGTTCAATGAAGTGTTTGGCTCTAGTGTGAAGAATTACCTCCTGGAAAAGAAATTGGATCTCAAGTGCCTGCTAGTAATGGACAATGCACCTGCTCATCCTCCAAACTTGGATGACCTAATTTTCGAGGAGTTTGGGTTCATCACAGTAAAGTTCTTGCCCCCGAATACCACTCCTCTCCTCCAGCCCATGGACCAGCAGGTCATTGCAAACTTTAAAAAACTCTACACCAAAGCAATGTTTCACAGGTGCTTGACTGTGACCACAGACACTCACTTGACCCTAAGGGAATTTTGGAGAGAACACTTCAGCATCCTCCATTGCATAACCCTTATAGGTATGGCTTGGGAGGGAGTGACTACCAGGACTTTGAACTCTGCTTGGAGAAAATTGTGGCCAGATTGTGTCGACAAGAGGGATTTTGAAAGGTTTGGGACTGACTCTGATGAGCCTATATCTGTTGTTAAATCAATTGTGGCACTGGGGAGTTCCATGGGGTTGGATGTGAGTTTGGAGGATGTGGAAGAGTTGGTGGAAGACCACAACGAAGAGCTCACCACTGAGGCGCTGCAAGAGCTTCAGCAGGAACAGCAACAGATAGCAGCTCAGAATCTTGCTGCAGAGGAGGAGGAAGAGAGATGGAAGAAGGTGCCTTCTTCAGAAATTAAAGAGATTTCTGCTATGTGGGGTAAGATGGAAAGATTTACGGAGAAACATCACCCTGACAAGGTTGTTGCAAGCCATGTTGGCAACATGTACTGTGACAAAGTCTTGGGTCATTTTAGGGAAGTATTAAAGAGATGCCAGAAACAGAGCTCTCTCCACAGTTATTTTGCGAGACAGGACTCCAGTGACTCTCAAGGTGGTCCTAGTGGCATTAAGAAACAGAGAAGAGAAGCAACCCCAGAAAAGCAATTGGTACCTGAGGTGTTGCTGGAAGGGGATTCCCCTTCCAAACTGTAAACAATCCAATCTCTCTCCTCCTCCAGTCTCCCATACACTAAGAAGAATCTCCAATAAAGGTAAGTGTTATGCTGTTAATGTTTCATTTATCATTTCCCATTGTATTGTTTATGTACTACATCTATATTTCATGTTAATACTTCTGGGTGTCAGGAACGGATTAATTGTATTTACATTATTTCTTATGGGGAAAATTGATTCACAAATCGTAGATTTCGATAATAGTAGCAACTCCAGGAACGCATTAACTATGAAAAACGAGGGACCACTGTACTAGTATGAGGCTGCGCCATACCGCCAGCTACACTCTGTACTAATGTCTCAGTTAGGCGAGAAGGGGTGAGTGTAAACTGAGTTACAATAGGCCCAGATACTTCTGCCATAGTTGCTCTCTCTACTATGTCATCAATTAGTGATATAGTTTCTTATTGTGATACTAGGCTCTCAGAATCTGATTTGGAATCAGAAATATCTGTGTGGGCAGGAAACAATTTATCTTTAATTAGTGCTCTGACAGTTTCTGCAGTGTAATTCCTGTGATACATAACATCAGGATGTTTTGCTATTTGCCAACACGTCTGAAGTTTTAAAGTACTTAACCCTTTGACTGTTTTGGTCGTATATATACGTCTTACGTGGTGGTGGCCCGGTGGTGGCCCGGTGGTCTGGTGGCTAAAGCTCCCGCTTCACACACGGAGGGCCCGGGTTCGATTCCCGGCGGGTGGAAATTCCGACACGTTTCCTTACACCTATTGTCCTGTTCACCTAGCAGCAAATAGGTACCTGGGTGTTAGTCGACTGGTGTGGGTCGCATCCTGGGGGACAAGATTAAGGACCCCAATGGAAATAAGTTAGACAGTCCTCGATGACGCACTGACTTTCTTGGGTTATCCTGGGTGGCTAACCCTCCGGGGTTAAAAATCCGAACAAAATCTTATCTTATCTTATCTTATCTTACGAGCCAGTGTTTCAGACGTATATGTACTCAATAATTCTAGCAGCTTCAAATCAAGCGGAAGAAAGCTGGTAGGCCCACATGTGAGAGAATGGGTCTGTGTGGTCAGTGTGCACCACATAAAAAAAATCCTGCAGCACACAGTGCGTAATGAGAAAAAAAAAACTTTGATCGTTTTTTTGGATTAAAACGCCGACTTTGAGATGTATTTTCGTATATTATTTATCGATGTATTTGTGTTTTCATGGTCTTAGGTGATAAAATGGAAAACATATTACAGAAATAGAGATGATTTTCATTACTTTGACGATGAAAACGACCTTGAAACTGAGCTCAAAATAGCAGAAATGTTCGATTTTTACCAATGTTTAGGAGTAAACAAATCACACCACACGTCCAATACACGTCAACTGGGGAGTCTAATATTCTTTCACTGGTGCACTGATATTATTTATACCATTTTTACAATAATGCAGTAGTCTGCATAACAGTAAATTTTGTATTTTTTTGTATGAATAAAAAATAAAAATAGAAAGCAATAATAATATAAGAGGGGCCTAGAGATGTGACTAATGAACAGAGGATATGTTATTTTAGTGCCAAGAATGTCTACCTTGTTTATTCTAGACCCTATTTTGAAATTGGCATCTTTTTTAGTTAGCGTGAAATTGGCCAAATTGCCAATTTCTGACCACAATATTGGGTAGTCAAAATTGGTAAATGGGAGGTTTCTTGTACTCAGCTGATAGATAAAATGGAGTTCTAAAGAAATAGCTATGAGTTTGGTCAACTGGAACAACAGAATTGGCTGAAAATAGGTCTCAAAATCTGTGAAATCGCCGATATGCATATGTCGCCGAGACCGCTAACTTTGCGGGAGCGTAATTCCATGAGTTTTCGACCAAATTTCGAACTTTTGGTGTCATTACCATCGGGAAAAGATTCTCTATCATTTCATAAGAAAAAATAATTTTTTTTTTTTTTCAAAAATTTAGTGAAATAGAATGAGTTTCAGAAAGGGGCCTGAAACAATCAAAGGGTTAACTTTGACAAAGTCAAAGTATCAATTAACTGTTTCACTTGCACATCACATAAATAAGTATACATCAAGTGAGTGATTATAGGAAGCTCTGATCCTTGTAGGAATTTACTTTACAAGTTATATTAGGCATTAGTGTTGATTGTCTTAGAGTTAGAGCTCATTAACCCTTTCAGGGTCCATGCTGTTGATCTACTGCTTTATGTTGAGGGTCCAAACCATAGATCTATGCCATGAGCTCAGCTCACTCTGATAAGCTGTGAGTGGTAAATTTGGACCTAGATATGAGAGAATACATCCATGTGGTATGTGTGCACCACATAAAACAAATCCTGCAGCACACAGTGCATAATGAGAGAAAAAAACTGATACCACAATTTTCTATTAAAACAGTGACTTTGCAGTGTTTTTTCGTATGTTTTTTATAGTTGTATTTGCGATTTCTTGGTCTCATTTGATAGAATGGTAGATACATTACAGAAATAGAGATGATTTTGATTGGTTTTAATAGTGAAAATGGCTTGAAACTGAGCTCAAAGCAGCGAAAATGTTAAATTTTTGCCGATATTCAAGAGTAAACAAATGACCTCACACATCTAATACACGCCAGCTGGTGGGTATAATATACATTCACAAATGTGGTGATACTATTTATACAATTATTACAATATTACATAACAGTAAATCTTCTATTTTTTGGTTAGAATAAAAATTCAATATGTGAATAAAAAATCAAAATGGAATTCATTTGTAAAGCCTGAAAACATAACTAATGAACAGTGGAAATGTTAGTTTAGTGCCAGGAATGCCTGCATTGTTTATTCTGGACCCTCTTTTGAAATTGGAATATTTTGAACTTTGCATTAAATTGGCCAAATTACCAATTTCCGATCACTTTATTTTGTAGTTGAATCAGTTGACTTGGCGATTTCTTGTGCTCATTCGATAGAATAGAAGTAATACTAGTGAAATAGCTAAGAATTTGGTCGACTGGAATAATGTAATTGGCCTAAAATGGGAGTCAAAGTCGGCAAAATCGCTGATGCTTAAATATCACTGACACATCAAAATTCACGAGAGCACAATTTCGCCAATTTACCATCAAATTTCGTACTTTTTTTTATTATCTATAGAAAAAGATTCTCTAGCATTTCATAAGAAAAAATAAAATTATTTTTTGAAAATTCTTGAACCCTGGTGCACACTTTGAAATTTGGCCTCTGAACCCTGAAAGGGTTAACAGTATTTCCATCTCCCTGGATAAAGAGACTCTGGCAAGTACATACATCCACCTATTATGTTGTACAAGACCAAACTCTAAGTCCTTAGACCAGGAAATTACACAAAGTGTTTGACCATAGAGTTCCTGGTATGTCAAGCTAGACAATTTCTCCAACACCTTGGGTCAAGAGATCCTGTACAGACCCCCATTTGTTACAAAAATCATGATATTTATAAATTATTGACATCTCCAGAGAATACTAGAAGGTCTGCCCCTCTAGCATTCAGCCAGTTTTTTTTTTTTTTTTTTTGTAATAAGTCAGTATTCTGGTCCAGTTATCCTTTAAAATTACAAAAAGTTTTAATAGTGCTTTAGGATTGTAACTGATAGGATAATAACTAAAGAAATAAAGATTGAGATGTTTTTTAACCAAGTTGTTTAGATCAACAGAATCAAAGTAAATGCTTTATATAATATAGGATATAAGGTCCTACACTTCTCTCATAGTAATATAGTGCTGAAGTACAATTTTTAAGTACCCTCTGGTACGTTATCATCAATTATGAAAATACAGTGGACCCCCGCATAACGCTATTAATCCGTTCCTGAGAGCTCAATGCTATGCGAAATTATCGTTATGCGAATTAATTTTCCCCATAAGAAATAATGGAAATCAAATTATTCTATGCAAGACTCCCAAAAGTATGAAAAAAAAAGAAGTTTTCCACATGAAATATTAATTTTAATACACACAAACTTAAGAAAACATGCACAGTTACATGACACTTGCCTTTATTGAAGATGTGGTGAGGATTGATGGGATGGGAGAAGGGGAGACTGGATGGTTTTAGTGTTTAGAAGGGGAATCCCCTTCCATTAGGACTTGAGGTGTCAAGTCCTTTTCCGGGGTTGCTTCCCTTCTTCTTTTAATGCCACTAGGACCAGCTTCAGAGTCACTGGACTTCTGTCGCACAACATATCTGTCCATAGTGGCCTGTACCTCTCGTTCCTTTATGACTTTCCTAAAGTGTTTCACAACAGTGTCAGTGTAATAGTCACCGGCACAGCTTGCAATAGCTGTCTGAGGGTGATTTTCATCCATGAAGGTTTGCACTTCAAGCCACTTTGCACAGATTTCCTTAATCTTTGAAGTAGGCAACTTCTTCAATTTCTCTCTCCCCTCCTCCGAAGCAATTTCCTCAGGTGTGGCCTTTTGCTGTTGAAGTTGATCTAGCAGCTCATCAGTGGTTAGTTCTTCATTGTCCTCCTCCACCAACTCTTCCACATCCTCCCCACTAACCTCCAACCCCAAGGACTTCCCCATTGCCACAGTTGATTCCACAACTGGCTTACACTTCTCAGGGTTAGTCTCAAATTCTTCAAAATCCCTTTTGTCTACACATTCTGGCCACAGTTTCTTCCAAGCAGAGTTCAAGGTCCTCTTAGTCACTCCCTCCCAAGCCTTACCTATAATGTTTACACAATTGAGGATGCTAAAGTGATCTCTCCAAAACTCTCTTAGAGTCAATCGAGTTTCTGTGGTCACTACAAAGCACTTTTGAAACATAGCTTTTGTGTAGAGTTTTTTGAAGTTTGAAATAACCTGCTGGTCCATGGGCTGCAGGAGAGGAGTGGTATTAGGAGGCAAAAACTTGACCTTAATGGAGCTCATGTCCCCAGAAAGTCGCTCTGCCAAGTCTGTAGGATGACCAGGAGCATTGTCTAATACCAGGAGGCACTTAAGGTCCAATTTATTTTCCAGGAGGTAATTTTTCACAGTGGGGGCAAATGCATGGTGTAACCAGTCATAGAAAAGGTCTCTAGTGACCCAAGCCTTACTGTTTGCCCTCCACATCACACACAAATTAGCCTTGAGGATATTGTTTCTCCTGAACACTCTGGGAGTTTCAGAGTGATACACTAATAAAGGCTTCACTTTGCAATAACCACTAGCATTAGCACACATCAAGAGAGTAAGCCTGTCTTTCATAGGCTTATATCCTGGGAGTACCTTTTCCTCCTGAGTAATGTAGGTCCTGCTTGGCATTTTCTTCCAAAACAGGCCTGTTTCGTCACAATTAAACACTTGTTCAGGTTTCAATTTTTCACTGTATATGTACTCCTTGAATTCCTTCACATACTTTTCAGCCGCTTTTTGGTCCGAACTGGCAGCCTCACCATACCTTATTACACTATGTACACCACTACTATTCTTAAATCTCTCAAACCAATCTTTGCTGGCCTTAAATTCACTCATATCACCACTAGTTGCAGGCATTTTTCTAATTAAATCGTCATGCAACTTCCTAGCCTTTTCACATATGATCGCTTGAGAGATGCTATCTCCTGCTATCTTTTTTTCATTTATCCACACCAATAGCAGTCTCTCAACATCTTCTATCACTTGCGATCTCTTATTCGAAAACAAAGTTGCACCTTTTGCAAGAACAGCTTCCTTGATTGTCGTTTTCTTGACCACGATAGTAGCGATAATTGATTTGGGTTTGGTATACAACCTGGCCAGCTCCGAGACACACACTCCACTTTCGTACTTAGCAATTATCTCTTTCTTCATTTATTTATTTTTTTTTATTATCACACCGGCCGATTCCCACCAAGGCAGGGTGGCCCGAAAAAGAAAAACTTTCACCATCATTCACTCCATCACTGTCTTGCCAGAAGGGTGCTTTACACTACAGTTTTTAAACTGCAACATTAACACCCCTCCTTCAGAGTGCAGGCACTGTACTTCCCATCTCCAGGACTCAAGTCCGGCCTGCCGGTTTCCCTGAATCCCTTCATAAATGTTACTTTGCTCACACTCCAACAGCACGTCAAGTATTAAAAACCATTTGTCTCCATTCACTCCTATCAAACACGCTCACGCATGCCTGCTGGAAGTCCAAGCCCCTCGCACACAAAACCTCCTTTACCCCCTCCCTCCAACCCTTCCTAGGCCGACCCCTACCCCGCCTTCCTTCCACTACAGACTGATACACTCTTGAAGTCATTCTGTTTCGCTCCATTCTCTCTACATGTCCGAACCACCTCAACAACCCTTCCTCAGCCCTCTGGACAACAGTTTTGGTAATCCCCGCACCTCCTCCTAACTTCCAAACTAAAAGAATTCTCTGCATTATATTCACACCACACATTGCCTCAGACATGACATCTCCACTGCCTCCAGCCTTCTCCTCGCTGCAACATTCATCACCCACGCTTCACACCCATATAAGAGCGTTGGTAAAACTATACTCTCATACATTCCCCTCTTTGCCTCCAAGGACAAAGTTCTTTGTCTCCACAGACTCCTAAGTGCACCACTCACTCTTTTTCCCTCATCAATTCTATGATTCACCTCATCTTTCATAGACCCATCCGCTGACACGTCCACTCCCAAATATCTGAATACGTTCACCTCCTCCATACTCCTCTCCCTCCAATCTGATATTCAATCTTTCATCACCTAATCTTTTTGTTATCCTCATAACCTTACTCTTTCCTGTATTCACCTTTAATTTTCTTCTTTTGCACACCCTACCAAATTCATCCACCAATCTCTGCAACTTCTCTTCAGAATCTCCCAAGAGCACAGTGTCATCAGCAAAGAGCAGCTGTGACAACTCCCACTTTGTGTGTGATTCTTTATCTTTTAACTCCACGCCTCTTGCCAAGACCCTCGCATTTACTTCTCTTACAACCCCATCTATAAATATATTAAACAACCACGGTGACATCACACATCCTTGTCTAAGGCCTACTTTTACTGGGAAAAAATTCCCCTCTTTCCTACATACTCTAACTTGAGCCTCACTATCCTCGTAAAAACTCTTCACTGCTTTCAGTAACCTACCTCCTACACCATACACTTGCAACATCTGCCACATTGCCCCCTATCCACCCTGTCATACGCCTTTTTCCAAATCCATAAATGCCACAAAGACCTCTTTAGCCTTATCTAAATACTGTTCACTTATATGTTTCACTGTAAACACCTGGTCCACACACCCCCTACCTTTCCTAAAGCCTCCTTGTTCATCTGCTATCCTATTCTCCGTCTTACTCTTAATTCTTTCAATTATAACTCTACCATACACTTTACCAGGTACACTCAACAGACTTATCCCCCTATAATTTTTGCACTCTCTTTTATCCCCTTTGCCTTTATACAAAGGAACTATGCATGCTCTCTGCCAATCCCTAGGTACCTTACCCTCTTCCATACATTTATTAAATAATTGCACCAACCACTCCAAAACTATATCCCCACCTGCTTTTAACATTTCTATCTTTATCCCATCAATCCCGGCTGCCTTACCCCCTTTCATTTTACCTACTGCCTCACGAACTTCCCCCACACTCACAACTGACTCTTCCTCACTCCTACAAGATGTTATTCCTCCTTGCCCTATACACGAAATCACAGCTTCCCTATCTTCATCAACATTTAACAATTCCTCAAAATATTCCTTCCATCTTCCCAATACCTCTAACTCTCCATTTAATAACTCTCCTCTCCTATTTTTAACTGACAAATCCATTTGTTCTCTAGGCTTTCTTAACTTGTTAATCTCACTCCAAAACTTTTTCTTATTTTCAACAAAATTTGTTGATAACATCTCACCCACTCTCTCATTTGCTCTCTTTTTACATTGCTTCACCACTCTCTTAACTTCTCTCTTTTTCTCCATATACTCTTCCTCCTTGCATCACTTCTACTTTGTAAAAACTTCTCATATGCTAACTTTTTCTCCCTTACTACTCTCTTTACATCATCATTCCACCAATCGCTCCTCTTCCCTCCTGCACCCACTTTCCTGTAACCACAAACTTCTGCTGAACACTCTAACACTACATTTTTAAACCTACCCCATACCTCTTCGACCCCATTGCCTATGCTCTCATTAGCCCATCTATCCTCCAATAGCTGTTTATATCTTACCCTAACTGCCTCCTCTTTTAGTTTATAAACCTTTTACCTCTCTCTTCCCTGATGCTTCTATTCTCCTTGTATCCCATCTACCTTTTACTCTCAGTGTAGCTACAACTAGAAAGTGATCTGATATATCTGTGGCCCCTCTATAAACATGTACATCCTGAAGTCTACTCAACAGTCTTTTATCTACCAATACATAATCCAACAAACTACTGTCATTTCGCCCTACATCATATCGTGTATACTTATTTATCCTCTTTTTCTTAAAATATGTATTACCTATAACTAAACCCCTTTCTATACAAAGTTCAATCAAAGGGCTCCCATTATCATTTACACCTGGCACCCCAAACTTACCTACCACACCCTCTCTAAAAGTTTCTCCTACTTTAGCATTCAAGTCCCCTACCACAATTACTCTCTCACTTGGTTCAAAGGCTCCTATACATTCACTTAACATCTCCCAAAATCTCTCTCTCTCCTCTGCATTCCTCTCTTCTCCAGGTGCATACACGCTTATTATGACCCACTTCTCGCATCCAACCTTTACTTTAATCCACATAATTCTTGAATTTACACATTCATATTCTCTTTTCTCCTTCCATAACTGATCATTTAACATTACTGCTACCCCTTCCTTTGCTCTAACTCTCTCAGATACTCCAGATTTAATCCCATTTATTTCCCCCCACTGAAACTCTCCTACCCCCTTCAGCTTTGTTTCGCTTAGGGCCAGGACATCCAACTTCTTTTCATTCATAACATCAGCAATCATCTGTTTCTTGTCATCCGCACTACATCCACGCACATTTAAGCAACCCAGTTTTATAAAGTTTTTCTTCTTCTCTTTTTTAGTAATTGTATACAGGAGAAGGGGTTACTAGCCCATTGCTCCCGGCATTTTAGTCGCCTCATACGACACGCATGGCTTACGGAGGAAAGATTCTTTTCCACTTCCCCATGGACAATAGAAGAAATAAAAAGAACAAGAGCTATTTAGAAAAAGGAGAAAAACCTAGATGTATGTATATATATATATATGCATGTGCGTGTCTATGAAGTGTGACCAAAGTGTAAGTAGGAGTAGCAAGATATCCCTGTTATCTTAGCGTGTTTATGAGACAGAAAAAGAAACCAGCAATCCTACCATCATGCAAAACAGTTACAGGTTTTTGTTTCACAGTCATCTGGCAGGACGGTAGTACTTCCCTGGGTGGTTGCTGTCTACCAACCTACTACCTCTTTCTTCATATCCATAGTAATTCTCACTCTTTCTCCTGCAGAGTTGGCACTAGAAGCTTTCTTGGGGCCCATGGTGACTTATTTTGCAGGTACAATCACTAAAAACGCTGTGATAATATGAAATGTTCCGATTGTATGTGTGGATGCGACTGCACTCACTGGCTTGTAAACACTGGCACCCACTGGACAAGTGAGGCGCGCTCAGGCCACATGTGGATGCATCTCGAACGAATCGCATTGGGTGAGTTTTTTAACGTTAGCTGATGCAAAATTTTTGTGTTAAAATGTATCGTTTGCTGGATTTAACGTTAGCTGATGCCATTGTTAGCTGAAGGTCCACTGTATTCCAATTTCAAAATAGCGTCCAGAATAAACAATGCAGGCATTTCTGACACTAAATTAACATTTCTTCTGTTCATTAGTTATGTTTTCATGCTTTTCAAATGAATTCCATTTTTATTTTTCATTCACATAATGAATTTTTATTCAAACCAAAAAATAGAAGATTTACTGTTATGCAATATTGTAATAATTGTATAAATATCATCACCACATTTGTGAATGTATATTAGACCCACCAGCAGGTGTGTATTAAACGTTTGAGGTCGTTTGTTTACTCTTGAACATCAACAAAAATTTAACATTTCCGCTACTTTGAGCTCAGTTTCAAGCCATTTCCAGTGCTAAAACCAATCAAAATCATCTCCATTTCTGTAATATATCACCCATTCTATCAAATGAGACCAAGAAATCGCAAATACAACTATAAAAAACATACGAAAAAACACTGCAGAGTCGCTGTTTTAATCGAAAATCACAGTCTCAGTTTTTTCTCTCATTATACACTGTGTGCTGCAGGATTTGTTTTATGTGATGCACACATACCACATAGATGTATTCTCTCATATCTAGGCCCAAATTTACCACTCACAGCTTATCAGAGTGAGCTGTACTCATGGCGTAGATCTACGGTTTGGACCCTGAATGTAAAGCCGTAGATCTACGGCACGGACCCTGAATGGGTTAACACAATTCTCCCTGGCTCTCTAGAATATTACTTAGTCTCTTGCAAGGGACAATATAGAATATCTCTTAGCAGGTAATTGTTTGGGTTATGATGTGGAATAATTCAAGAAGTCTCTCTTGATTATTATGAGTTGTCAGTAAAGTATTGATTATTTAATACGCCTTTACGATTGTCTAACTTTACCATTGATGTCTATGCTTTCCTGATAATGGTCTATATTAAGATAAGACTTCATAAAGTGATTAGTATCTCTTCAAAGTTTAATAATATTAAAAATAAGAATTTTACTCGGGAATTTGAGTCAGCCTCACTAGAAAGTAGGAAGGTTAACAAATGAAATTTTCTTTGAGTAACACAGTTACATTGCCACTCAACACCTTTGTTGTGTATGAAGTTTTACCCCTAGACAAAGCCAAAATTCAAACTGAATCCCCAGAAAGGGTCAATGGCCTAAAATTAACCCCTCCATATGCAACAGCTCAGTCTACCCAAAACATACCCATGCCATGAGCAGAAGCTCATGTTCTCCCATGGTTTAGGCACAGATGTGAGTAATAATGATAGTGATATGGACTTGATTTCCTAGCAATAGATGACTGGTCTAATGACTGTTGATAATTATTCGCCTGTAAAACATCAATATATATCACAAAGCACATGATCTGGTAGTGTCCCTGTTGCTATCACCAAGGTATGTGGTGCATCACAAGACCTAACACCAATGACAGATAGTGATAGTGAAGATAATGGTGCTTCCATTCACCTCTTTGTCCCACTAGCAGCAGCTGGTGGGACAAAGAGGTGAATGCCACCAGTAACAGCACAGGCTGGGACCCATATCTCACACCCCAGTGACCCTAGGCTGTATCCACCACCCATACACAACCATTATCACCTCCACTACCATCCATAAATATTCAATACCCACCATCAGGCTATATCTGGGTTTGGCGGGAAGATGCGCATTTTGCCCCCAATTCCCTATCAGTTTGATAACAGTCAACTCTAGCTGAATTGTGGCTTTGGTAACACTGCTTCTGAACTAGAATTCTTTGAACTCTTTATTTTTATGAACCCCTGATGCAAATGATAGTGAGGAAAACCAGTATACTACTTGTAAACAATGGCAAGTTTCTACTTTTGTATTTTGTAATTTTGGGGGGTTTTCTATTTTTTACATATTACAGTACTTTTATGGCCCTTGAAACCCATATCATGCACAGTGAACATACTATATCCACCCATTGTTTGCAACATTAATAGTGTCATCTGTACATTGTTTACAAAATGTGTTTACACAGTGTAAACACTCACAGGTACAAATGTTTAACATTTGTGCTGTTCTAACATTCATGTACAGTGGACCCTCGGTTATCAGCCGTAATCCGTTCCAGGTCGGCCAATAACCAAAATGGCCAAAACCCACTGAGGCAGGGTGACCCCAAAAAAGAAAGAAATATTTCTCATAAGAATTAATGGAAACACAATTTATCCGTTCCAGACAAAAATATTCACAAAAAAATAATTTTTTTAACAATTATATAAATATTACTTACCTTTATTGAAAGCCAATGCTGGCTTCTGGAAGATAGGGAAGAGGAAAGGGAGAGGAGTTAGTGTTTGGAAGGGGAATCCCCCTCTGTAAAGACTTTATTTAGCAAAGCCTTCTCTGGGGTTACTTCCCTTCTTTGTTTTTTAATGCCACTAGGACCAGCTTGAGAGTCACTAGACCCCTGTCGCACAACAAATCTGTCCATAGAGGTCTGTTTCTGCCATTTCTTTAAGATTTCCCTGAAGTGAGACAGGGTTTTGTCACTGAACATGTTGCAGATGTGGCTTGTTTCAGCTTGGTCAGGGTGGTGTTCCTCTACAAAAGCTTGCGCCCTAGCCCACATTGCACACACCTCTTTAATCTCTGTCATTTACTGCTACAGTACATTCATTACTTACCTTAAAATATTTGTAGTCTTAACCCTTTGAATGTTTTGGTCGTATATATATGTCTTACGAGCCACCGTTTTTGACGTATACATACTCATAAATTCTAGCAGCTTCAAATCAAGCAGGAGAAAGCTAGTAGGCCCACATGTGAGAGAATGGGTCTGTGTGGTCAGTGTGCACCATATAAAAAAAATCCTGCAGCACGCAGTGCATAATGAGAAAAAAAAACTCCGTCCGTTTTTTTTTTTAATTAAAATGCCGACTTTGTGGTCTATTTTCGTGTAGTATTTATGGTTGTATTCTCATTTTCCTGGTCTCATTTGATAGAATGGAAAACATATTATAGAAATAGCAGTGATTTTGATTGTTTTTACTATTAAAAGAACCTTGAAATGGAGCTCAAAGTATGAGAAATGTTTGATTTTTGCCAATGTTCAAAAGTAAACAAATGATGTCGTTTTCCAATAAATGTCCAAGTAGTCATTCTGATATGCAGTCATGAATGGGTTGACATTATTTATACAATTATTACAATATTGCAGTAGTCTGCATAACAGTAAATCTTCTATTTTTTGTTTGAATAAAAATTCAAAATAGAGAGCAAGAGTAATATCAGAGGGGCCTGGAGACGTGACTGATGAACAAAGAAAATGTTATTTTAGAGCCAGGAATGTCTGCATTGTTCATTCTGGACCCTATTTTGAAATTATCATATTTTTTAATTTTCGTGAAATTGGCCAAATTGCAAATTTCTGACCACGTTATTGGGTAGTTGAAATTAGTAAATGGGCAGTTTCTTGTACTCAATCGATGGACAACATGGAGTTCTAAGGAAATAGCTGAGTGCGGTCGACTGGAACAAAGGAATTAGCCAAAAATAGGGCTCAAAGTGGGCGAAATCGCCGATTCGTAAATATCGACGAAGTCACTAACTTTGCAAGAGCATAATTCCATCAGTTTTCCATCAAATTTTGTTCTTTTAGTGTCATTACAATCGGAAAAAGATTCTCCATCATTTCATAAGATTTTTTTTTTTTTTTTTTTTATGACACCAGGAGACAACTCAGGATTTGGGATTGCAACAGTCAAGGGGTTAATGTAGGGCAAGAGATGAGTAGTATTTATTTGTAGGAAGTCAGTGTAGGTAGCGGTAGAAGTAGGTACAGTACACGTATGTAGCCTCCCCCCCTGGGCTACACTACACAGCTATATTATTACACTACACAGCCATGTTATTACACTACACAGCCATGTTATTACACTACACAGCCATGTTATTACCATGTTCACTGATTTTAGTCATTTCTAACAACTGCCTTTAGATGCCATCATAAACAAAGGGAGAAGTAATGAATAATTCATGCCGAGAATTGTAAACAAATGCATATGAAGGGCAGTTACTGAACTAGTCGCCAGATTCACAGTTTTCTCTAATGCTGCATCAGAGAAAACATAATGTTTACTCTCCATCCGATTCTCCACTCAATGACATATAAACATTGCATGTTTATATGCTACATGATATGTTACGTGTTTCTTATATAATTTTGGAGAAAATATCATAGATGGATTAATGAAAATGTCTATATTAACATAAAATAGTACATTTAACCCTTTCAGGGTCCATGCCATAGATCTACGCCATGAGCTCAGCTCACTCTGATAAGCTGTGAGCGGTAAATTTGGGCCTAGATATGAGAGAATCTATCTATCTGGTATATGTGCACCACGTAAAACAAATCCTGCAGCACACATTACATAATGAGAGAAAGAAAACTGAGACCATAATTTTCGATTAAAACAGCAACTTTGCAGTGTTTTTTCGTATGTTTTTTTATAGTTGTATTTGCGATTTCTTGGTCTCATTTGATAGAATGAAAGGTATATTACAGAAATAGAGATGATTTTGATTGGCTTTAGTACTGAAAATGGCTTGAAACAGAGCTCAGAGTAGCAGAAATGTTCAATTTTTGCCGATGTTCAAGAGGAAACAAATGACCTCACACATCTAATGCACGCTAGCTGGTGGGTCTAATATGTGTTCACAAATGTGGTGATATTATTTATTCAATTATTACAATATTTCATAACAGTAAATCTTCTATTTATTGGTTTGAATAAAAATTTATTATGTGAATAAAAAATCAAAATGGAATTCATTTGTACAGCCTGAAACTGTAACTAACGAACAGAGGAAATGTTAGTTTAGTGCCAGGAATGCTTGTATTGTTTATTTTGGACCCTATTTTGAAATTGGAATATTTTGAACTTTGCATTAAATTGGCCAAATTTCCAATCACTTTATTTTGTAGTTGAAACAGCTGAGCTGGCGATTTCTTGTGCTCAATCGATAGAATAGAAGTAATACTAGTGAAATAGCTAAGAATTTGGTCTACTGGAATAATATAATTGGCCTAAAATGGGAGTCAAAGTCGTCAAAATCACCAATATGTACATATCGCTGACACATCAAAATTTGCGAGAGCATAATTTCGTCAATTTTCCATCAAATTTCGTACTTTTTGTCTTATTACCTTCAGAAAAAGATTCTCTATGATTTCGTAAGAAAAAATAACAAAATTATTTTTTGAAAATTCTTGGACCCTGATGCGCACTTTGAAATTTGGCCTCTGGGCCCTGAAGGGGTTAATGTACCAGTGATTATTATTAAATATACATCGCAAATAAACATTACATATTTTTATATACTATGTAACCTGTTTCTTTGGGCCCATGGTTGCTTATTTTGCAATTGCACTCAATCAATAACCACAAAAAACAATGGATTATAGCAAAATGTTTGGATGAATGAGCAGAAGCTTCCTCGCTCGCCCAGAGACACAGCCAAACTGATGCTCAAGCGGCTGGGGCCGGCAGAAACACATCCCAAATGGCCCATCACCAAATTAATGGCCAATAACCGGGCGCCGAAAAATGGCTGATCACCGAGTTGGCCGATAACAGAACCGGCCGATCACCGAGTTGGCCATTAACAGAACCAGCTGATAATCGGGGCTCCACTGTATATTCATTCAGGCAGTGGTCATGTACCTAGAGTTGTTAGTGGAAGTCTGTGAAACACTATTCCACATCTCTACACATACAACACATGTGTCTGCACTTTGCTTGGTACCTTATTATGTGTGCACAGACATAACATCTCTTCTGAGCTTATTTCATCTTTTCTGTAGCAGGAATTGATCACCAAACAAGAAGGTATTCGATAATCATCTTTCAGAAGTATTGGGTAATAAAACTTGTTCAGTTTGCCTGGGAGTGAGGCCTTGGCATCTGTGCAGCATGGTGAACATTCCCACAAGGCAATGTGAGGGGGCCCTGCTTTTTTGTATTCTGTACACACTGGTCATGAGCATCCATTCTCTCATATGTGGGCCTCTCAGGCCTCTCCCAGTAAGTTTAACCCTTAAACGGTTCAAACGTACATATATGATCACTCGCGCCCCCGAATATTTTGAATTTTTTTTTTTTTTGGAGATAAAAAAGAGCACATTTTTTTAAGTGTTTTACAATAAAAAAAAATTAGGGTTAGTACTTACAGAGATATGAGGCAGAGAAGTTGGCACTGGATGCTCACGTGACGGCAACATGGAGTCCTGCCGCTTGCAGAAGTGTTGCCGATATACCTTTTTCATATTATTTTATATAATTTTTATGTTCTAATAATTGCAATTTATAGTAGTTCTTGTCATTTCATAACCAATCTTTGTTCTGACACTAGTATTAGGTACTGAAATTGTACTCAAATTATCACAAACACATTGACAGGTGGACATTTACTATTGGTCATTTACTATTGTTTTGGAATATATACAAAGTATTTATAGGTCCCAGCAATGTTTTGGATATGTGGAAGTATATAATAATAATGAGGAGCAGGAGGAGGAGGAGGAGGAGGAAAAGGAGGGGGAGGAGGAGTAGGAGGAGGAGGAGAAGGAGGAGGAGGAAGAAAAGGAGGGGGAGGAGGAGGAGGAGAAGAAGAATACATAATAATAATATTAGGTAACAATAAGTTTCCTTGAAGCATGAAAAACAAAGTCGACCCCTGACAGTGACATGATAAGATGAGATAACATATGATAAGAGCTGGAGTTTACCTGGAGAGAGTTCCGGGGGTCAACGCCCCCGCGGCCCGGTCTGTGACCAGGTCTCCTGGTGGATCAGAGCCTGATCAACCAGGCTGTTGCTGCTGGCTGCACGCAAACCAACGTACGAGCCACAGCCCGGCTGGTCAGGAACCGACTTTAGGTGCATGTCCAGTGCAAGCTTGAAGACTGCCAGGGGTCTGTTGGTAATCCCCCTTATGTATGCTGGGAGGCAGTTGAACAGTCTCGGGCCCCTGACACTTATTGTATGGTCTCTTAACGTGCTAGTGACACCCCTGCTTTTCATTGGGGGGATGTTGCATCGTCTGCCAAGTCTTTTGCTTTCGTAGTGAGTGATTTTCGTGTGCAAGTTCGGTACTAGTCCCTCTAGGATTTTCCAGGGGTATATAATCATGTATCTCTCCCGCCTGCGTTACAGGGAATACAGTTTTAGGAACCTCAAGCGCTCCCAGTAATTGAGGTGTTTTATCTCCGTTATGCGCGCCGTGAAGGTTCTCTGTACATTTTCTAGGTCAGCAATTTCACCTGCCTTGAAAGGTGCTGTTAGTGTGCAGCATTGTTCCAGCCTAGATAGAACAAGTGACCTGAAGAGTGTCATCATGGGCTTGGCCTCCCCTAGTTTTGAAGTTCTCATTATCCATCCTGTCATTTTTCTAGCAGATGCGATTGATACAATGTTATGGTCCTTGAAGGTGAGATCCTCCGACATGATCACTCCCAGGTCTTTGACGTTGGTGTTTCGCTCTATTTGGTGGCCAGAATTTGTTTTGTACTCTGATGAAGATTTAATTTCCTCGTGTTTACCATATCTGAGTAATTGAAATTTCTCATCGTTGAACTTCATATTGTTTTCTGCAGCCCACTGAAAGATTCGGTTGATGTCCGCCTGGAGCCTTGCAGTGTCTGCAATGGAAGACACTGTCATGCAGATTCGGGTGTCATCTGCAAAGGAAGACACGGTGCTGTGGCTGACATCCTTGTCTATGTCGGATATGAGGATGAGGAACAAGATGGGAGCGAGTACTGTGCCTTGTGGAACAGAGCTTTTCACCATAGCTGCCTCGGACTTTACTCTGTTTGATGAGCATACGCCAGGGTGCAGCAGATAAGAAAAGATTAGAGGTGACATTTGATGAGCATCACCCTTGCTTTGTTTTCGCTGGTACACAAACATTTCTGTCTGTCTATTTGTCTGTCAAGTTCCCTGTCTATCTGTCTAGCTCTCTGTCTCAGAGAGAGCCACAAGACTGCATCATGTTTATTCACATCTTCAAGCAGAGTATAGCACTTTGTCTGTTTTTTTGGTTACCCTAGGTAATTTATACTACGTATACTTGTATTTATGTGTACCTGTGAGACAGAGATTGACAAAGACAGATTGAAAGAGATAGACAGAGACAGACAATGGCAGAGACAGACAAACAGACAGAGACAGACAGAGATAGAGACAGATAGAGAGACAGAGACAGATAGACGGAGACAGATAGACAGAGATCGACAGACCCTAAACTTGGGGTTAACATCACTTTCCTCTTAAAAGAGGAGTGTTAATATGACAGTACATCAGTGAATCCTTGGTGTTTGCCGCACTGTTTGCTCTAGCTGGGGCTCAATTTAACTGGCGATCCCACAAGGTACTAAGTGGTCCCAGATTTTTTTTAATTCTGTGCACACCGAGTGGTAAGATCCATTCTGTGCTGACCAGGCATCTCGCGCCAATCGCGCCAAATTTGGAGGCAGGAAAATTAAAATGTATATATACGAGTACATATGTGATTAAGCTACTCAAGCTAGCAAGCTGCTAACCAGACTGAGAGTCGAAGATCTAAATGAATATTTTATGAGAGAGCCTCAGAATTTGGTAAACACAAGCCTATCTGATGTTATCCTGATGCCAAATGACTTCGAACAGGCGATAAATGACATTCCCATGCACTCTGCCCCAGGGCCAGACTCATGGAACTCTGTGGTCATCAAGAACTGCAGGAAGCCCCTATCACGTGCTTTTACCATCCTATGGAGATGGAACATGGACACCACTTTACTCTTAAAAGAGGAGTGGTAATATGACATTACATCAGTGAATCCTTGGTGTTTGCTGTAGCTGGCACTCAGTTTAACTGGCGCTCCCACAAGTTACTAAGCGGTCCCAGATTTTTTTTTAATATGGTGCACACCGAGGGTTAAGACGCATTCTATGCTGACCAGGCATCTCAAGGCAATCGTGACAGATTTGAAGGCAGGAAAATTAACCCTTTGACTGTTTACGCCATATATATACATCTTACGCGCCACTGTTTCTGACATATTTATACGCATAAATTCTAGCAGCTTCAAATCAAGCAGGAGAAAGCTGGTAGGCCCACATGTGAGAGAATGGGTCTCCATGGTCAGTGTGCACCATATAAAAAAAATTGGGGAGCCAGTGGTGCATTGTGGGAATGCCATTTCAGTCATCCTTTTTCAGCATGCTTATCGGTAAGAAATATGTGACTCCCCAGCAAATCTGGGACTCTTCTCTTTCCAAGTGATGCTCTAACACAGATGGAAGTGTCAGTGAAGATCAATTTCATGATTTCCCGGAGTTTGAGACCAAAAGCAATGGAGGAGGAGGAAGAGGAAGAAGATGTAATAATATTGTTCCCTTGAAGCAAGAAAAAAAAAAGTTAGCCCCATGACAGTGACAAGATAAGGGGAGATAACATCTGATAAGAGCTGATGTTTGATGAGCGTAAACGAGGTGTAGGGGAGGGTGCAGCTGATAAGAAAAGATTAGATGACCATCGCCCTCCCTTTGTTTTTGCTGGTACACAAACATTTCTGTCTGTCTATTTGTCTGTCTACCAACCTCTCTGTCTGTCCTTCTACCTCTCTGTCTCAGAGAGAGCCACAAGACTGTGTCATCATCACGTTTACTCACATCTTCAAGGAGAGTATAGCACTTTGTCTGGATTTCTTGGGTTATCCTAGGTAATTTACACTATGTATACTTGTACTTATGTGTACCTGTGAGACAGATGCACAGATAGAAAGAGAGAGACAGATTGAAAGAGATAGAATGAGGGAGAAAGATAATTAGATAGAATGGAGGGGAAGCAGCATCCGACCCCATTGTTTTGACAGGCAGTAGGGGGAGTGAGTAATGAGATAATATATCATTTTGACAGCTGCTGACTCCCGACTCAAAACAGTTATAAGCCACACACTCGCACACAAGACAAGCTTGATGAATGAAGATAATAGCAGTTATATGAAAGTATCCAGTGACTATATATGTGTATATATATTATAGAAACCAGAAGGAAGGAAGAATGGAAGGCAGGAATGAAGGAAGGACGAGATGAAAGGAAGGAAAAAAGTAAGGAAAGACGAAAGAATGTTGAAAGGAAGGTAGGAAAGGAATGCAGGAAGGTAGGAATGATGACACACGACCATTTACCTAGGATAACTACATAACACAACTGCCTGCTAATACTTTGAAGAAAACTGCTCAGACGAGGTGTTTTGTCTTTGCACATAAAAAAAAAAAGTCCACAAAAATGCACACACACTCGTTTTATGTGTGAGGAGTGTAAAACGCCATTTTGTATGAAAACATGTTTCAAAGAGTTACACAAGCTGCAGAACTTATAGAAATATGTTCGGTGACTGTACATTGGTATATATATATTATAGAACAATAGTAATAAAAAAATTTTTGTTTGTTTTTGTAAACAAGTTTTGTAAACAATATATTGGTAATTATGTTTGTGTGCTTATCGTGTTGTATACAATGAGTGTATATATGTACATTGCACCTTACTTTGGTCTCACAGGCCACATAAGTTATGTGTAAAAATAAAATAGCGAAAAAAACAACAAACCTTCAAATACAAGTAAACCAAAGTTTACCGGGTGAGCGGCAGTCGCCGCTGTTGCCATACGTGGCTCATTTTCTGCCAACTTCACGCCTCTATATCTCGGTAAGTACTGATGGCAAAAATTTTTTTTTGGACTAAAACACTCAGAAAAATAATCTTAACATTTTCATAAGAAAAATAATTTTTTTTTTTCGAATATTTTGCGACATAGAATGACAGTTTCAGAAAGGGGCCTGCGACAGTCAAAGGGTTAAAATGTATGTATATGTTTGGGGCGCTATGCTTCAGAACATATATGTTTGGACCGTTTAGGGGTTAAACACTGTGCTGGCATGCAGGTACACGCTAAAATCTCCGAGAGTGTCTTATTAATAAGTCTTGACGATGCCATGTTAATAATACAGTGGACCCGCACCTTATGATGGCATCATGTTACGTTAAAACCACCATACTATACATTTTAACGCAAAAATTTGGCTTGCCTCACGCTAAAAAACTCGCCTCACGCGATTTGTCCCGGTCCGAGACGTGTCCCACGTGTGGCCTGAGCGCTCCTCAGCTGCCCCGTGGGGGTCAGTGTTTACAAGCCAGCCAGTGCGGTCGCATCCACGCATACAATCGGTAGATTTCATATTATCACAGCATTTTTAGTGATTGTACCTGCAAAATAAGTCACCATTGGCCCCAAAAAAGCTTCTAGTGCCAACTGTGTGGTAAAAACGGTGAAAATGCTATGGAAATGAAGAAAGAGATAATTTCTAAGTATGAAAGTGGAGTGTGTGTCTCTGAGCTGGCCAGGTTGTATACCAAACCGCAATCAAGGAAGCTGTTCTTGCAAAAGGTGCAGGTTTGTTTTCGATACAGAGATTGCAAGTACTCAAAGATGTTGAGAGACTGTTATTGGTGTGGATAAATGAAAACCAGATAGCAGGAGATACCATCTCTCAAGCGATCATATGTAAAAAGGGTGAGAAATACGTACTATCGTACCATGGTCAGTTGCTGCTGCACCACGGTCAGCTGTTTTGCTGCACCACCGTCAGCTGTTGCTGAACCACAGTCAGCTCCTGCTGCACCACCATCAGCTGTTGCTGCACCACAGTCATCTGTTGCTGAACCACGGTCAGCTGCTGCTGCACCACAGTCAGCTGCTGCTACACGACCATCAGCTGTTGCTGCACCAGTCAGCTGTTGCTGAACCATGGTGAACTGCTGTTGCACCATGGTGAGCTGCTGCTGCTACACCACAGTCAGCTACTGCTACACCATCATCTGTTGCTGCACCATGGTCAGCTGCTGCTACACCAAAGTCAGCTGTTGCTGCACCGTGGTCAGCTGGTCCTAGTGGCATTAAAAGAAGAAGGGAAGTAACCCCAGAAAACGACGTGCTACCTAAAGTCTTAATGGAAGGGGATTCCCCTTCTAAACATTAAAATTATATAATAAACATGCTATGTAACTTATAGACATCATCAATACATCCACAGTATAATAAATTAACATAAATACGAGATGTTTTTCCATTTGTCTTGTCGGAGTGTTTTCTCTAGCTCAACACCAATGAAAATGTGTACACAATAGTATTACTTCGAGTTACTATAGAAAATTATTCCTTTTGTATGCCTTCACTCAGAGCATCATTACTTCTAAAAATGGTGTTACATGAGAATGGGAGTGTTGTTCTTTATTTATTCTGCTTTACCAATGTGGAGACAATTTGTACACAATGTAAAGTGTAGGTAGGGTTGCTCGAAAAACAAAAACTTTCATCGTCATTCACTCCATCACTGTCTTGCCAGAGGGGTGCTTTACACTACAGTTATAAAACTGCAACATTAACACCCTTCCTTCAGAGTGTAGACACTGTACTTCCCATCTCCAGGACTCAGGTCAGGCCTGCCGGTTTCCCTGAATCCCTTCATAAATGTTACTTTGCTCACACTCCAACAGCACATCAAGTATTAAAAACCATTTGTTTCCATTCACTCCTATCAAATACTCTCATGCACGCTTCCTGGAAGTCCAAGCCACTCGCACACAAAACCTCCTTTACCCCCTCCCTCCAACTATACTCTCATACATTCCTCTTTTTGCTTCCACGGACAACGTTCTTTGTCTCCACAGACTCCTAAGTGCACCACTCGCCCTTTTTCCCTCATCAGTTCTGTGATTCACCTCATCCTTCATAGACCCATCTGCTGACACATCCATTCCTAATTACAGTGGAACCTCTACTTGCAAGTTTAATCCATTCCATGACCTTGCTTGCAACTGGATTTGCTCATTTGCAGAGTCAATTTTCCTCATTTAAATTAACTGAAATGCAATTAATCCGTTCCAGTGGAATTCAATAATTCAATAATTCAGTAATTCAATAATTCCGCTAATGTCAACTCTACGGCTTATTTATCTTTCACTTCATCTAATATGACATAATAAACAATATAAATAACATACAAACCTGATATATACTCTAAAATGAATAAAATATATTCATGTGGTGGTATGGGCGGTGTCGGCGGTTGATGAGTTTGTCTGGAGACCGGGCAAAATACTTCATGAATAATTTAGCTAATATCATCTATATGGCTTATTTATCTATCACAGTTCATCTTATATGACACAACAAACAATAAAAATAACATAGAAACCTGATATATACTCTAGAATGAATAAAATATGTCATTATGTAACAGGTGGAGGCGGCCACAACCGCTCCCTCTTTCTTGTGGTAAACACTGCCATCTAGTGATGGCCTTTTGAAGCCATCTGTTATAATTGTTATATGTAGTACATTATTATTATATATGTATTATTATTATACATATTATATTATTATTATTATTATTATTATTATTATTATTATTATTATTATTGTATTATATTATTATACTATTATTATTATATGTATTATTATTATACATATGTGAAGGCTTACTCAGCCCTGTAATAACTTCAGACAGTATTACCAAGGCTGGCTCCTCCTCAGGAAAATTAATGAATAGAAAAAGAAATAATAACAGACAAACATAAACACTTTATTATATAGAAAATATAAAATATAAAACACTTAAATATGAAATGTTAATCCTACATTAAAGAAAATGAAAAATGAAAAATATAAATGATAACTGAATTCAACGCTAATATATACAGTGGACCCCCGCATAACGGACGCCTTGCATAACGGACAATCCGCATAGCGGACGCTTTGATCGCTAAAATTTTGCCCCGCATACCGCCCAAAAACCCGCTCAGCGGCCTTCGTCCGAGACGCGTCCAATGTGCGGCCTGAGCCACGCTCACATGTTCCGCGGGTGGCATTGTTTACCAGCCAGCCTCCGCGGTAACATCCAAGCATACAATCGGAACATTTTGTATTATTACAGTGTTTTTGGTGATTTTTTTCTGGAAAATAAGTGACCATGGGCCCCAAGAAAGCTTCTAGTGCCAACCCTACAGCAATAAGGGTGAGAATTACTATGGAGATGAAGAAAAAGATCATTGATAAGTATGAAAGTGGAGTGCGTGTCTCCGAGCTGGCCAGGTTTGTATAATAAACCCCAATCAACCATCGCTACTATTGGTGGTACAGCTGCTGCTGCTGCTGTATCACCGTCAGCTGCTGCTGCACTGTCAGCTGCTGCTGCTGTACCACCGTCAGCTGCTCCTGCTGCTGTAGTACCGTCTGCTGCTGCTGTAGCATCATCTGCTGCTGCTGTAGCATCGTCTGCTGCTGCTGTAGCATCGTCTGCTGCTGCTGTAGCATCGTCTGCTGCTGCTGTAGCATCGTCTGCTGCTGCTGTAACATCGTCAGTTGCTGCTGTAGCATCGTCTGCTGCTGCTGTAGCATCGTCTGTTGCTGCTGTAGCATCGTCTGTTGCTGCTGTACCACCGTCAGCTGCTGCTGCTGCTGTAGCATCGTCTGCTGCTGCTGCTGCTGTAGCATCGTCTGCTGCTGCTGTAACATCATCAGTTGCTGCTGTAGCATCGTCTGCTGCTGCTGTAACATCGTCAGTTGCTGCTGTAGCATCGTCTGCTGCTGCTGTAGCATCGTCTGTTGCTGCTGTACCACCGTCAGCTGCTGCTGCTGCTGCTGTAGCACCGTTGTTGGTGTGGCTTATTGAGAATACCAAGAAACAATTAACCCCAGAGGATTTGCCACCCAGGATAGCCCAAAAAAGTCAGTGTCATCGAAGACTGTCTAACTTATTTCCATTGGGGTCCTTAATCTTGTCTCCCAGGATGCAACCCACACCAGTCGACTAACACCCAGGTGAACAGGGAAAATGCCTGGAACTAGTGCTCATATTGGTGAATTTAGAGCCAGCAAAGGTTGGTTTGAGAGATTTAAGAATCGTAGTGACATACACAGTGTGATAAGGCCTGTTCTGGAAGAAAATACCAAACAGGACCTACAGTACTCAGGAGGAAAAGGCACTCCCAGGACACAGTGTCTCATCAGTCATTGCTGCATCTTCAATAAAGGTAAGTGTCATTTATTCTTCATTTAGTAGAGTAATACATGCACAATATATATTGTGCATGTACTACTCTACTATTGTGCATGTATCCTTCTCTTTGTGTGTAGGAAAATGTATATTTCATGTGGTAAAATTTTTATTTTCAAACTTTTGGGTGTCTTGCACGGATTAATTTGATTTCCATTATTTCTTATGGGGAAAATTCATTCGCATACCGAACATTTCGCATAACAGCCAGCCCTCTTGCACGGATTAAGGTCGCTATGCGGGGGTCCACTGTATAGGGGTGTCTGGTGTTGGTGACACTGTGCTGTTGAAATCGTAGCCGTTGCTGATGATGGGGGGGGGGGTTGCAGGTGTTGGTTACGACCCACTGGCTAGTTCTTCACAGTATAGCCTTGAGTATTATATCCTGATGACAGGAAAGCAGGTTCTTTACTGCTGCAATGATGAGGGGTTATGTCCTGCAATTTCATACAGGTGCACAGGTAATTAAATCCAATATGGGACGTCTCCAGGACGTTAGTCCGTCTCCGTCAGTTCTTCTCGTTGATTGACAAGTGACCCTCTCTGTCATCCAAACTGAAAAGATAGACAGGTTACCCACTGCTTAAATAATCACTCTCCATGATAAGTACAATACCTAAAAGATGTGGTGATTATTACAACAGTCAACATAGAGCAAGGCTGAAAAGACTAAGTTTATTATTGGTCAAAAGTGAAGCTTTCAACCCATAAATCCACTAGAATACAAGGCAGGCATGTACTTACAGTAGTGCTGGGAGCTGTGAGTCTAGTGATTACTGTTTGGACCAGAGCCCCACACTTCAACTTTCGGGGGGGGGGGGGGGGAAGGAGGAGGGGAAGGGATAGCGGGAGCTAGACTGACCCTACCTTAACAAGCAGCCGGCAGTCAAACTATCACTTTCGGGGTGGGGGAAAAAGGCGGGAATAGCGGGAGCTTGACTTACCCTACCTTAACAAGTAGCCGGCAATGAAACTATTGTTACTATATACTCCCTCGCTACTCCTATCTATTGAACTTTTCCCTCACACTCCCCCTTACCAAGACTTATAGTCAAGGAGTATAAGAAGAATAGGCGAGGAAAAAGTTCTAACATGTGGAAGTCGCGTAAGGCAACAAATCTTCTACTGACTTAACCAGTCAGAGAAATAATTGGATGAACCATTGATATACACAATATGGAACTTAAAAGCCTGGAGTGCCAATGTCCACCTCAAGAGGCGACTGTTGGTTCCCTTAAAAGTTTCTAGGTATATCAAAGGTTTGTGGTCCGTTTCTAAAATGAATTCTTTTCCCAGCAGATAAAATTTAAGTTTGGAGATACCCCACACAAGGGCTAAACATTCCTTTTCTATTGTGGAGTATCTTGTTTCTGCGGGAAGGAGTTTCCGGCTTAGGAAGCATACAGGGAAGGGAGTACCATCATGGTATTGTAGTAACACCGCACCTAAGCCAGTATTGGAGGCATCAGTTCTTAAGCAAAATGTTTTATTAATATCTGGAATCTTAAGTATAGGGTCTTTCGAAAAGATACTTTTAATCTCATTAAACTTTTCCCGAGCTACGTCGGAAAGTTCAAGAGGTTCCTTCACAGACTTTTTTAAGGAAGTCGGATAAGATGCCTGTAAGATCAGTAAGGTTCGGGATAAACCGTGCATAAAAATTTACAGAGCTAAGAAAGCTACGCATGAGCTTCTTGGTTTTGGGGAATTTAAATTCTAATAAAGCTTTGATCTTACTGGGGAGAGGCTGCAGAGAGTTATTAGAAAGTATCAGTCCAAGATATCTAATCTTGTTATACCCAAGGAAGCATTTCTTCGGCTTGGCAGTGAGGCCATGTGAGCGTAACCTACGCAAAACTGATGTTAATGTTTGGATATGTTCGCCCCACGTAGATGTCATTGCGTAAATGTTATCAAAATAAACTGAAACATTTGGCATATTACCCAAGACCTTTCTCATCAGTCTCACGTAGGTAGCACAGGCAGTTACCAAAACCGAAAGGGCAAGTTCTATATTGCATCAGTCCTTGGTGTGTAGGAAAAGCGGTGTACTGCTTAGAAGAAGGATCTAACATTACTTGATGATATGCCTGTGCAATATCAATCTCTGAAAAGAAGGAAGCGTCATAAAATTTGTGTAGATCGCTATCTATTAAGGGCATAGGCTCAGCATCCCACCGAGTTATAGCATTAAGGCCTCTGAAGTCAATAGCAAGTCTATATGAATTATCCTCCTTCTTAACCATGACTACTGGTGAACAATATGAAGATACTGAAGGTTCAATGATCTTTAGTTTTAATAATTTGTCTACCTCTCGGTCAAATGCATCCCTAAGGTGAGCTGGAACTGGGTATAATTTTCGTTTGACAGGATTGTCCGTCACTAAGTCAATCTTATGGACTACCGTGGAGGTAACACCTGGAATATCAGTAAAGACGTCTGAAAAGTTACTCACACATTGAAGTAGTTCATGTCTGTTATGGTCATCCAAAGATTCATTAATATTAATGTTGGTTGCGCCCGAGTGGTCAAGAGTCACCAAGTCATGTAGTTCTTCATCATAGTCTAAGTTAGAGGTGTCAATTACGCACACTTTACATTCTTCGGTTGTCTTATCAAGTTTCGTGTGAAAAAACTAAGTCAAAGTTATTAAGGCAGTTAACTGAATTTCTTCGGTAATATTTCTTAAGGATGTTGATATGATAAAGCTTAGGTTTCCCCTTGACTTCTATGAGGTAATCAACTTTCCCACAAATTTTTAATACTTTATATGGACCTTTCCATGCTACTAATAATTTATTTGACTTGATCGGCAAAAGTACAAGAACTTCATCCCCTACTTTAAAACTTCTCCTCTGACTTTTGGAATCAAAATATGTTTTGTACTGGTCCATTGACAAACTTAAGTTTTTCGAAACTATGTCAGAGGTCTCCTCAAGTTTGGATCTAAGGTCAAGGAGAAACTGGTAAGAAGACTGAACCTCAGCATTTACCTCCTCTTTAGTCCATAAGTCATGAAGGATGGACAATGGGCCTCTGGCCTGTCTACCATAGAGAAGTTCAAAAGGTGAAAACCCCAAAGAGTCACTGGGAAGTTCCCTCATGGCAAACAAAGCACAGGGTAGGTAACGATGCCACTCCTTAGGTTTCTCGTTGATTGACAAGTGACCCTCTGTCATCAAAACTGAAAAGATACAGGTTACCCACTGGTTAAATAATCACTCTCCATGATAAGTACAATACCTAAAAGATGTGGTGATTATTACAACAGTCAACATAGAGCAAGGCTGAAAAGACTAAGTTTATTATTGGTCAAAAGTGAAGCTTTCAACCCATAAATCCACTAGAATACAAGGCAGGCATGTACTTACAATAGTGCTGGGAGCTGTGAGTCTAGTGATTACTGTTTGGACCAGAGCCCCACACATCACCTTTCGGGGAAGGGGGGGAGGAGGGGAAGGGATAGCAGGAGCTAGACTGACCCTACCTTAACCCTTTGAGGGTTTTGGTCGTACTAGTACGTCTTACGCGTAGGGGTTTTTGACTCTATACGATAAATTCTAGGGGCCTCAAATCTCCAGGAAAAGTGAAAGCCTAGATGTGAAGAAGGGGGTCTGGGGGGGTGGGTGTGCCATAGGAAAAAAATCTGGACCCGTGGTGCATTGGGAATGCCATCATAGTACAAAATTTTTCCACCTTCCCCTGCGGTAAGAAGTTCCTCACTCCTCGGGGAATTGGACACTTTGTTCCCAGTGACAGTTCAATACAATGGAAGGACAGTGAAGATGATTTCAAGGGTTTTCTGGTGGGTTTTGACCGAAACTAATGACCAAAAAATATGAGTAAAGTGGGAAACCCAGCAACCCACACCCTTCCACCTCTGGTGCGGGGCCGTCGTTCATTTGTACCAGAATCAAAGAGGAAACTCCTTTTTTTTTTTTCCAAAATCCCCAAATCGATGTAGCATTGGGTGATGATAATGATATGATTATGAATACAAGCTCTTCAAACTTTTTCCAAGAAAAGGGGGAGGAGGGGGAGGGAGAGGAGGGGGAGGCAAGGAGGAGGAGGCAAAAAGGAGGAGGAGGGAAGTGGGGAGGAGGGAGAGGGGGAGGAAGGAGGGGGAGGAGGAAGAAGAAGAGGAGGAGGAAGAAGAGGGGGAGGAGGAGGGAAAAAGAGGAGGGGGGGAGGAGAAGGAGGAAGAGGGGGAGGGGGAGGAGGAAGAAGAAGTACGTAATGAAACAATAATACATAAAATAAAACATAATAATAATAATACATAATAATAATAAACATAATTTAATAATCATAATAATAAAAATAGGTAAAATAATAAAATTTAAAAATAAATGTTCACCCATGACATAAAAGATAAGGGGGTAACATCTGATAAGGCTGACGTTTTATGAGGGGAAAAAGGGGTAGAGCTGATGCCCCAAAAAATAGTGAACATCCCCCCCCCTTTGTTTTTGCTGGGATACTAACATTTCTGCTGTCATTTGCCTGTCTGTAAACTCCCTGTCTATCCATCTAGCTCCTGCTCAGAGAGCCACAAAACTGCGTCACATTTTTCTCACATCTTCAAGCAGAGTAAAAAGCACTTTGTCTGGGGTTTTTTTGGGGTTTTCCTGGAATTTAACTAGTATACTTGTATTTATGTGTACCCGTGAGACAGAGATAACAGGGCGATAAATGAGGGGGAAAGATAATTAGAAAAATGGAGGGGGGGAACAGCATCCCCACCCCCCTTTTTTTTTGACAGGGCCCCGGGGGGGGAAAAAAGTAATTGCCATATGTCACTTTTACAGTCCGATCCTTGTAATTTACACATGGGGCAGGGGGAGAAGGGGAAGGAGGAAGAAGGGGGGGAGGAGGAAGAGGAAAAAGAGAAGAGGGGGGGAAGAGGAAAAATAGGAGGAGATTAGGGGGGAAAAGGAGGAAGAGGAAAAGAGGAGGAGGAGGGAAAAGTAGGGGAAAAAGGAAAAGAGGGGGGAGGAAGAGGAGGAGAGGAAGAGGAAGAAAGAGGAGGAGGAAAGGGGGAGGAGAAGAAAGAAGGAGGGAAAAGGAAGAGGAGGGAAAAGGGAAAAGGGTTTAGGAAGAGTGGGGGAAAAGGGGGAAGATAGGGGGGGAGGAGGGGAGGAAGAAGAGGAGGAGGGGGGTGGAACACTAGTACACTGGGACTGGTACAAAACATTTTTTGTCTGTCTTTTGTCTGTCTTCAAGCTCCCTGTCTATTGCATCCATTTTGCTCTCTGTCTCAAGAGCCCAAACTGTATCATTTTACTCACTCTTCAAGCAGAGTATAGCACTTTGTCTGGATTTTTTGGGGGTTTTCCTAGTAATTTTTTACTATGTATACTTGTATTTATTGTACCTGTGAGACAGAGATAGACAGACAATAGAAAGAGAGAGCAGATTGAAAGAGATAAATAGGGGGAAAAATAAAAAAACCCCTTTTTGTATGAAACCTGTTTTTAGGTTCCCAAGCTGCAGAACAATAGGAATATTTTCAGTGACTGATATTGGGATATAATTAAGAACAAAAATAAAAAACATGTTTTGTATTTTTTTTTTTGTAAACAATTTTTTAAACAATATATTTAAATTATGTTTGTGTTCTTATTTTGTTGTAACAACGAGGTATATTGTAATTGCACCTTACTTGGTCTCATGGCCACATATGTTAGTGAAAAAAAAAAATAGTGAAAAAAAAAAAAAAACCTTTAAATACAAGTAAATCAAAGTTTCCCGGGGTGAGCGGCAGTCGCCCCTGTTGCCCTACGGGCCATTTTCTGCAAACTTTATGCTCCCAAACTCCGTAATTTTGATGTAAAATTTCTTTGTTTTTCCCAAATGTTTTTGAAAAAAAAAATCTATTTTTTTATAAAAAAAAATAATTTTTTTTTTTTTTGAAATTTGGCCGGTTTCGGAGAGGGCCTGTCGCCCCCAAAGGGTTAATAAACAGCCGGGGAGTAAAAATATCACTTTCAGGGGGGGGAAAAAGGCGGGAATAGCGGGGCTTGACTTACCCCACCCTTAACAAGTAGCCGGCAATGAAATATTTTTACTATATATCCCCACTACTCCTACTTTGAACTTTTTTCCCCCACAAATATTATTATTGGGAGTGGACTGTCACAGATGGGGCTATGAAAAATGAAGGTGAATCATAGAATTGATAGGGAAAAGGGGGAGGTGCACTTAGGAGTCTGTGGAGACAAAGAACTTTGTCCTTGGGGCAAAAAGGGGGAATGTATGAGAGAAGTTTTTTCCAAACCCCTTTTTGGGGGTGAAGCATGGGTGAGAATGTTGCAGTGAGGAGAAGGCGGAGGGAGTGGAGATTCATGTCTAAAGGGGAATGTGTGGTGTGAATTTAATGCAGAGAATTCGTAGCTTGGAAGTTGGAGGAGTGCGAGATACCAAAAATGTTGTCCAGGGGCTGGGAAGGGGTTTTTTAAGGGGGTTTTGGGCATGTAAGAGAATGGAGCAAAACAGAAGCTTCAAGATGTATCCGTTGTGGGAAGGGAAGGCGGGTAGGGGCGGCCTAGGAAAGTTGAAGGGGGGGAAAGGAAGTTTTGTGTGCGAGGGGGTTGGACTTTCCCGCGGGGATGCGTGAGTGTGTTTTTTAGGAGTGAATGGGGGACAAATGGTTTTTTTAAAACTTGACGTTTTCTGTTTTGGGGTGTGGCAAAGTAACATTTTTAAGGGATTCAGGGGAAACCGGCAGGCCGGATTGGCCGGAGATGGGAATACAGTGCCTGCACCCTTTTAAGGAGGGGGGTTAATGTTGCAGTTTAAAAACTGTAGTGTAAAACACCCTTCTGGCAAGACAGTATGGGGTGAAAGATGGGGAAAGTTTTTCTTTTCAGGCCACCCCCGCCTTGGGGGGGAATCAGCCAGTGTTTAAAAAAAAATAAAATAATAATAATAAAATTATTTTATAAAAAATTGTAATTTTTATTCACACAAAAAAATAAGATTTTTCTGTTATTCCCTTTTTGCAATAATTTTATAAATAAAGTCAACCCATTCACACTGCAGATTGGAATGGACAGTGGGATCATTTTTTTACCGAAACAGCCAAGGCAATTGGGCCCCTTTCTCCTAGGTTGAGCCAATTCAAGGCACTTTTTTGTCGGAAAACAACCAAAAACATATCTATTTCTGTAATATACTTCCCCTTCTATCAAAAAAGACCAAAAAAAAAAAACGAGAATACAACCATAAAAAAACCCTTCAAAATTCCCCAAGGGGGGCTAATTTGTGAGAAGTTTAATCCATTTTTTATGCTTTTTCTTACATTTTATTATTATTTTTATTATTTTATAAAAAATAATTTGTAATTTTTTTCAAACAAATATAAAACTTTACTGTTTTCCTTATTACAATAAATTTTATAAATGTCAACCCATTCACGACTGCATATTGGAATGGTCAATGATGTCATTTGTTTACTCTGAAGCAGCCAAGCAATGGACCATTTCTCCTAGGTTGAGCTCTTTTCAAGGTACTTTTGTCGTGAAGGGGAAATTAAAAAACATATCATTTCTGGTATATCTTCCATTCTATCAAATGAGACCAAACAAACGAGAATGCAACCAAAAAAACATTTGAAATTATTGCTAAGGAGTGGTTAATTGCTGAGAAGTGAACTCCATTATTTATGCTTAGATTTCTTTCATTTTTGGTGTATGTTAAGAAGCATCTTTCCATCATACATTTCCCAAGTTTCAATAAGATAGTCCAACAAACAAATGAGATACAATTCCCGAGATGAAGAGCAAGAGCCCCTCACCATTGTCAAGGAACCTGCCTTCAGGTCTGCTCACTTGTGGAAATTTTGCTCGCATATGGAAGCAAAAAATCGACCCATCGACTGCTCATATTTGGAAAAACTCGCACGTGGACACACTCGCAAGTAGAGGTTCCACTGTATTTGAATGCATTCACCTCCTCCATACTCTCTCCCTCCAATCTGATATCCAGTCTTTCGTCACCTAATGTTTTTGTTATCCTCATAACCTTACTCTTTCCTATACTATTCACTTTTAATTTTCTTCTTTTACATACCCTACCAAATTCATCCACCAACCTCTGCAACTTCTCTTCAGAATCTCCCAAAAGCACTGTGTCATCAGCAAAGAGCAACTGTGACAACTCCCACTTTGTGTTTGATTCTTTATCTTTTAACTCTGCACCTCTTGCCAAGACCCTAGCATTCACTTCTCTTACAACCCCATCTGTAAATATATTGAACAACCACAGTGACATCACATATCCTTGTCTAAGGCCTACTTTTACTGGGAAATAATCTCCCTCTCTCCTACATACTCTATCCTGAGCCTCACTATCCTTGTAAAAATTCTTCACTGCTTTCAGTAACCTACCTCCTATACCATACACCTGCAACATCTGCCACATTGACCCCCCTATCCACCATGTCATATGCCTTTTCGAAATTCATAAATGTCACAAAAACCTCTTTACCCTTATCTAAATACTGTTCACCTGTGTGTGTTCATCTGCTATCCTACTCTCTGTCTTACTCTCAATTGTTTCAATAATAACTCTACCATATACTTTACCAGGTATACTCAACAGACTTATTCCCCTATAATTTTTGCACTCTCTTTTATCCCCTTTGCCTTTATACAAAGGAACTATGCATGCTCTCTGCCCATCCCTAGGTACCTTACCCTCTTCCATACATTTATTAAATAATAGCACCAGCCATTCCAAAACTATGAACGTGTATGAACCTAAACCAGACGCGTTCGTCTGTTTACATACTCTACAGCTCTGTCTTCTCTCATTTACTTGTTCTCTTTCTTATTTATAAGTTTTTATACCATTTACTCACTTTTCACCCTACATTAATACTACAAATATTTTAAGTTAAGTACTGAGTGTACTGTATATGCATATTATCACTCTGGGGCGCTTTAAATGTCATAGTACAGTGGACCCTCGACCAACGATATTAATCCGTTCCTGAGAGCTCATCGTTAGTCGAAATTATCCTTAGTCGAGTTAATTTTCCGCATAAGTAATAATGGAAATCAAATTCATCCGTTCCTGACACCCCAAAGTATTGAAAAAAAAAAATCTTACCACATGAAATATTAATTTTAATATGCACAAACTGAAGAAGACATGTACAATTACATGACACTTACCTTTATTGAAGATCTGGTGATGATTGATGGGATGGGAGGAGGGGAGAGTGTGGATGGTGTTAGTGTTTAGAAGGGGAATCCCCTTCCATTAGGACTTGAGGTGTCAAGTCCGAGTTACTGGACCTCTGTCGCACAACATATCTGTCCATAGAGCTCTATACAGTGGACCCCCGCATAGCGACTTTAATCCGTGCAAGAGGGCTGATTGTTATGCGAAATGTTCGGTATGCGAATGAATTTTCCCCATCAGAAATAATGGAAATCAAATTAATCCGTGCAAGACACCCAAAAGTATGAAAAAAAAAAATTTTACCACATGAAATGTTAATTTTAATACACACAAACTGAAAAAGGCATGCACAATTGCATGACACTTACTTTTATTGAAGATCTGGTGATGATTGATGGGATGGGAGGAGGGGAGAGAGAGTGTTAGTGTTTAGAAGGGGAATCCCCTTCCATTAAGACTTGAGGTGTCGAGTCTTTTTCTGGGGTTACTTCCCTTCTTCTTTTAATGCCACTAGGACCAGCTTCAGAGTCACTGGACTTCTTTCGCACAACATATCTGTCCATAGTGGCCTGTACCTCTCGTTCCTTTATGACTTCCCTAAAGTGTTTCACAACATTGTCAGTGTACAGGTTGCCAACACGGCTTGCAATAGCTGTGTGAGGGTGATTTTCATCCATGAAGGTTTGCACTTCAAGCCACTTTGCACAGATTTCCTTAATCTTTGTAGTAGGCAACTTCTTCAATTTCTCTCTCCCCTCCTCTGAACCAGTTTCCTCAGGTCTGGCCTCTTGCTGTTGAAGTTGATCTATCAGCTCATCAGTGGTTAGTTCTTCATTGTCCTCCTCCACCAACTCTTCCACATCATCCCACTAACCTCCAACCCTAAGGACTTTCCCAATGCCACAATGGATTCCTCAACTGGCATAATCCTCTCAGGGTTAGCCTCAAACCCTTCAAAATCCCTTTTGTCTACACATTCTGGCCACAGTTTCTTCCAAGCAGAGTTCAAGGTCTTCTTAGTCACTCCCTCCCAAGCCTTACCTATAAGGTTTACACAATTGAGGATATTAAAGTGCTCTCTCCAAAGTCTCTTAGAGTCAGTTGAGTTTCTGAGGTCACTACAAAGCACCTTTCAAACAGAGCTTTTGTGTACAGTTTTTTGAAGTTTGCAATAACCTGCTGGTCCATGGGCTGCAGGAGAGGAGTGGTATTAGGAGGCAAAAACTTCACCTTAATGAATTTCATGTCCCCATAAAGTCACTCTGCCACGTCTGTAGGATGACCAGGGGCATTGTCCCAACACCAGGAGGCACTTAAGTTCTAATTTCTTTTCAGTTAAGTAATCTTTCACATTGGGGGCAAATGCAGGTGTAACCAGTCATAGAAAAAGTCCCTAGTGACCCATGCCTTACTGTTTGCCCTCCACAGCACACACAAATTCTCCTTGAGGACATTCTTTTGCCTGAACGGTCTGGGAGTTTCAGAGTGATACACTAATAAAGGCTTCACTTTGCAATCACCAGTAGCATTGGAACACATCAACAAAGTAAGCCTGTCTTTCATAGGCTTATGTCCTGGGAGTGCCTTTTCCTCCTCAGTAATGTAGGTCCTGCTTGGCATTTTTTCCAAAACAGGCCTGTTTCATCACAATTAAACACTTGTTCAGGTTTCAGTCCTTCACTGTCTATGTACTCCTTGAATTCCTGCACATATTTTTCAGCTGCTTTGTGGTCCGAACTGGCAGCCTCACCATGCCTAATCACACTATGTATGCCACTATGCTTCTTAAATCTCTCAAACCAACCTTTGCTGGCCTTAAATTCACTCACATCATCACTAGTTTGCAGGCATTTTTTAATTAAATCCTCATGCAACTTCCTAGCCTTTTCGCTTATGATCGCTTGAGAAACGCTATCTCCTGCTAGCTGTTTTTCATTTATCCACACCTATAAGAGTCTCTCAACATCTTCCATCACTTGCGATCTCTGTTTCGAAAACACAGTTAAACCTTTGGCAAGAAACAGCTTCCTTGATTGCCTTTCTGTTGCCCACAATAGTAGCGATGGTTGATTTGGGTTTCTGTACAACCTGGCCAGGTCGGCAACACGCACTCCACTTTCATACTTATCAATGATCTCTTTCTTCATCTCTATTGTAATTCTCACCCTTATTGCTGTAGGGTTGGCACTAGAAGCTTTCTTGGGGCCCATGGTCACTTATTTGGCTGATAAAATCACCAAAAACACTGTAATAATACGAAATGTTCCGATTGTATGCTTGGATGTTACCGCGGAGGCAGGCTGGTAAACAATGCCACCAGCGGCACATGTGAGGCTGGCTAAGGGCGCACATTGGACGCGTCTCGGACGAAGAGCGGTGAGCGGGTTTTTGAGCGGTATGCGAGGCAAAATTTTTGCGATAAAAGCAAGCGGTATGCGGATTGTACGTTATGTGATGGCGACGGTATGCGGGGGTCCACTGTACCTCCTGTTCCTTTATGATTTGTCTAAAATGGACCACAACATTGTCATTGTAATAGTCACCAGCACGGCTTGCAATAGCTGTGTTAGGGTGATTTTCATCCATAAAGGTTTGCAGTTCAACCCACTTTGCACACATTTCCTTAATCTTTGAAGCAGGCACAATGGATTCCACAACTGGCATAGGCGTCTCAGGGTTAGCCCCAAACCCTTCAAAATCTTTCTTAATTTCCATACTAATTGTCACCCTTTTTATCACATGGATGGCACTAGAAGCTTTCTTGGGGCCCAGGGTGACTTACAGTATTTTGCAGGTGCAATTACTAAAAACACTGTGATAATATGAAATGTTCCGATTGTGTGTTTGGATGCGACCTTGGTGGCTGGCTTGTAAACACTGCAAAGGCCACACGTGGACGCGTCTCAAACGGAACGAATCGCATTGGTCGAGTTTTTTAGCGCAAGTCAAGGCAAAAATTTTACGTTAAAATGTATTGCTAGTCAGATTTAACGTTATACGATGCCATCGTTGGTCGAGGGTCCACTGTATATTATATGTGGGTGGGTTGGCCAGGAGGGCTACCATACCTACCACACCTGGCTTCTTACAATAAATACTATTCACCTCTCACCCTATATTAAGACTATGAATATTTTGAGGTAAGTAATGAGTGTACTGTGTGTGTATTTTCCTTTTTTTTTTTGTTTTATAATGCCTAGTTCTATTGCCAACTTAATATATGTTAGTGTTAACTTATCTTGCATTTATAAGTGGAAAAAATGGCATTCTGCTTTCCAGCGATGTCTGCTTTCCAGCGGTAGCCTGGAATGTAACCTGCCATATAAGTGGGGCCCTACTGTATATTGGAAGCAACTTTCACACACATATTACAGAGAATGACATTATTGTATGAGTGCACTCTTAATAATTTTAGCCACATCCATTACACAAAGTATAAATATTTAGTTTTTATTTTTTTGCATAGATTGGGTGCAAAAGTAAAATGGACTGTTGTTTTTTATCTAACTTTTTAGATTTTACACGATTCTTAAATTTATGTGCCATACACCTATATTCAGGTATATAGGTTTCAGTATATTATTGGTCTCATAGAGTATGGTATTAATAATTTTCTTCTGTGGTTAAACAGTATAAATTTCCATTGAAAAGCAAGTAATGTTGGTTCTTAGAAAGCTTAAGCTTCATGCATAAATTACTTTTACTAGTTTATGAATAAAACACGTGTGTAACATCTGGGCACCTCTCGTTGAAGATGCTCAGATGATGCGCATTGGCTTGTTGGTATTATATACCCTTGCTCTACAGTAATCATATTACTAGTTGAATTGCATGTCCAGACTATGAGATATTAGCCTCAGAATTTTAATTAATTTTTATTATTATTTTTAATTATGTAAGGCAAGTTAGTAATTTGATAAACATTTCCCATAAAGTAACTGGATCCTTTTTTCTTTCAGCCAGTGAGTTTATGTGTGGAGGTACCTATTGGAGCAGGTATAGTGATGTGTTGCTCTCCTCATGCACCATGTCGTAACTTTGTGCATGATCCTGACGCTCACTGTTTTGTGCAGGCTGGTTGGTGCCTGTGTCAGTCCTACCCACCTTGCCCAAGACCTGTAGTAACACCTGTGTGTCCCATCAGTAGTACCCTGTCCTCCCTTCCAGGCCAGGTCATCCCAGTCACCCCAGCTGCTGCATGTCTCTCCCCTGTAAGGGTAGATGTGGCTCCTGCTCCAGGTAGTGTCAGCAGTCATGGGCCATGTTTATTGCCTCAGTGTGTGTGTAGTGCTGGTGCTAGCGAAGAGAAAATTAGCCAACATTGTCAGTGTTGCTACCCAACCAGAGAACCTCATCAAAGATTTGAAAGTGGGGTGAAATCTAGAGACCTTTTACGAAACCTTTTGTTACTTGGTGGAGCTGCTGCAGAAGGAGCGAGTGTAAATGGCCATGAACAGCTACTGAAACGAGTCAATTCTGCACCAAACACCAGCTTTGTTGCCATAAAACCTCATTGGCATGTGCCTTTAGCCTCTTCTCATTCACTAGACACTGGGCGCTGCATCCATCAGACGTACCCACCATCTAAGCTCCGTTTGCGAGCCTCTTCCTCCAGGTTAATCTCCCATCATAGCTCTTCCACAGAAGAATGGTTTGAAGAGGTTCCTGTGCATCTAGACTCTGACAGTATGCCTATTTCTTCACAACTTCTGAAGCCCGCTCAGGAAATTAGCCCTCCCTCTACACCAAAACTTTGTGAGAGTGGAGACAAACCACCACCTTCTCCACCATCAGGAGGGTTTCCGGACATGGACGCAGGAGCTTGGTTGCCCTCCAGCCTGACAGCAGAGGAGTCTGGAGAAAGTGTTGGTGCGTGTAGTATGGGTGAAAGTGGAGGTGCAGACAGCAGAGGTGAAGGTGAATGCCATAGTACAAAGGGAACACTTGGAGTAGTCCACAGACAATTGAGCACTGAACAGCACTCTCTCAATAATCTCCTTCTTGCTGATAGTTGTGACCAACTTTCTGCTAAACATCTAACACAGTCAGAATCGAGTTTAAGTGTGCATTACAGTGAAGATAGTGTTTCCAGTATGGGAAGGCAACTCAAAGATGGAGAGACAGTTTCACAGGCTCCCACATTTGACATTGCTGATGTAGATCCCAGCGATGTTATCTCTCCAAAACCCAATATTAAGTGCCAAAAGTCTAGCCACAAGCCCAATGCTGATTTATCTGAGCAGCCACCTGGCCAGTGCTGTTGTGTTGTGTCTTAACCTAGACTCCGTAGTGCTTCTCTTAGTGCTCAGTAAGTTAAGTGTATTGTTTGTTTTTACATTTTCTGAAGTGAGTACCATTGTGTATTTTTTTGGAAGTAAGATTCTTATCTGGAACTCAAGAGTTTTCTTAAATTTGTGTGCATTGTTCTGTATAAATTTCTTGCATAAAGATTTGTTCTAGTTTACTTTATGATGTGCAAGATATTAAAACCTGCTTCAATTTTGAGATTGGTCTTTTTTCCACATTTTCTCCATAGTATTTTATATTGTACACATACTGAAACATAACTTGAAGTGTAATAGGTGTTACTGTGCTGTTTTTGTACTATACTCAATATTAGCCTGCCCTGGACCTCACTGGGACCAATTCCACACCAAACAATGAGATGAGGATAATTGAAAGAAATAATTATTTTCCTGTATTATCTTAGTAAAAAGTATTTATTGTAGCTGCTCTTTTTAATAGTACTGCTTTGTGATTCTCTTACATTCCACTGTTATACAGACCTCAGTACAGTGGAACCTCTACTTGCGAGTGCATCCACGTGCGAGTTTTTCCAAATACGAGCAGTCGATCGGTCAGTTTTTTGCTTCCATGTGCAAGCAAAATTTCCATAAGCGAGCGGGCCTCGAGGGAGGTTCCTTGATGCTGGTGAGGGGCTCTTGCTCTTGATCTAGGGAATTGGATCTCATTTATTTGTTGGACTATCTTATTGAAACTTGTGCAATGTATGATGGAAAGAAACTTCTTAACGTACACATTAAATGAAAGAAATCGAACCATAAAAAATGAAGTTCACTTCTCAGAAATTAGCCTCCCCTTAGCGGTAGTTTTGTATGTTTTTTATGGTTGTATTCTCTCTTTTTTTTTTGTGGTTTCATTTGATAGAATGGAAGATATATTACATAAAAAGATATGATTTTGATTGGTTTCACGACGGAAAGTACCTTGAAATTGAGCTCAAAGTAGGAGAAATATTTGCTTCTTTGGCGATGTTAAGAGTAAGCAAATTATGTCACTGTCCATTCCAATATGCAGTTGTGAATTGGTTGACATTATTTATACAATTATTACAATAATGCAATTGTCTGCATAACAGTAAATCTTCAGTTTTTTGTGTGAATAAAAATTACAAATTATTTATATTGTAATAATAATAATAAGAATATATATAATAATAATAATATATGTAATAATATTAACCCTTTGACTGTCGAAAGGCCCAATCCTGAAGTGTCTTCTGGTGCCACAAAATATTTGAAAAAAAAAAAAAAAATTTTCTTATGAAAATGTTGAGATTATTTTTCTGACTGTTTTAGTCCAAAAAAAAAAAAATCCCATCAGTACTTGCCGAGATATAGAGGTGTGAAGTTTGCTGAAAATGATCTGTGAACGGCAACAGTGGCGACTGCCGCTCACCCGGTAAACTTTGATTTACTTGTATTTGATGGTTTCTTGTTTTTTTCACTATTTTATTTTTTCACATAACTTTTGTGGCCTGTGAGACCAAATTATTGTGCAATGTTAAAATATACACTCTTTGAATGTAACACAATCTTAGCAAAAACACTCGTATCATTATAATGTTGCTAAAACTTGTTTACACAAACAAACAATATAAAACATTATTTATTACGATTGTTCTATAATATATATACATATGTACAATCACTGGACACTTTTCTAGAACTGCTGCAGCTTGTGGAATTCTTTGAAACATGGGTATAAGCACAATGGTGTTTTACACTCCTCACACATAAAACGAGTGTCTGCGTTTTTGTGGGTGTTTTGTGGTATGTCCACAAACAAAACACCTCTTCTGAGCATTTTTCTTGAGAGCAGTAGCAGGCAGTGGTATGGGGTAGTGATCACCAGGCCTCAGACGAGAGGGCATGTGTTGATAATTTCGTGGGCGCTGGTCTATTGCAAGTGTTGTTCCTAGGTACTTCATTATTATTTGTCTGATGTCTGACAAACAAAATTCACCATATTTGGGTTTGTTCTTGGTCTTCAACTTATACATATTATAAGCATTCAGCATGGAAATGTCAAGTAGATGGAAAAACAGTTTTATGTACCACTTATAACTCTTGCGAACACAGTCAGCAAACCCAATCTGCATGTCACATTTGTCCACTAAGCGCATATTGAGGTTGTAATCCATCACAGCTGCAGGTTTTACAATGGGTTCATTGGTCTCTCTAGTCTGCTTGCCAGTGTCTACCATTTCGTGTCGGTGAACTGATGTCAGCAGTGTGACATCAAGTTTGTCATGCCACCGAAATGCCATGATGTCATTGGCAGCAAACACCTGCACTTCACCTCTACGACTGCCAGCATCGAACCTAGGCATATGTTTACGATTTCCAAGCACTGTGCAACACACATCTGTCATGTTCACTTGCAAGAAATCACTGAGTATAGGGCTTGTGTACCAGTTGTCAGTATATAAAATATGCCCCTTGCCTTACCAAGATATGGCTCCATCATTGTTCTAACCACATCACCAGAGATACCCAGTAACTTTCTGGTATCTTCCAGTGTTTTGTCGCCAGTGTACAAAATTATATCCAAAACCAGACCAGTTTTGCAATCACACAGAACAAATAACTTTATACCAAAGCATTTCCTCTTGCTTGGTATATACTGTTTGAATGAAAGTCTTCCTTTGAACAAAATCAAAGACTCATCAATAACAAGCTTCCTGAAGGGATAAAAATACATACAGCACTTTTGTTTCAGGTACATAAACACACGTCTGATCTTATATAACCTGTCGCTTCTGTCAGGCCTTGTTTTGTCTGAAAAATGTAACATACGTAACAGTAACACAAATCTATTCACTGGTATAATGTCACTGAAAGCTGGGGTTGAAATCAGGCAGTCTGTCATCCAGTATGTGTTGACACTGTGCTTATACACATGTGGCATAAGCATTATTGTGGCAAAGAACAGATACATCTCTGCCACAGTTGTGTCCTTCCACTGGTGTAGGCGTGATCTTGGTGACAGAATATTGTTTGCCATGGTGTACTCAAAGTATGTATTGCTTTCCCTGACAATAATGTCCATCAGGGGTTCATCGAAGAACAACTGAAAGCATTCCAGTTCAGTGGGATTGTTACCAAATGTACATGATGGCCGTATTCCACTTTTTCCTCCATCAAAGTCATGGGGACTGGGAACAAACTCGTCATCTTGCTGCCAATCCCAGATGCGGTCAGCTGGTGGGTTCTGGATATTGTTATGTGGTTGTGGTTGTGGTTGTGGTTGTTGTGGGAGTGTGGGGCTGGTTGTAGTTGTGCAGAGTCAGCAGCGTGGGTAGTAGCGTGGCCCGCTGCTGGTGTCACATGACTCGTGCTACCATCACTATCACCACCACTGCCTGCTGCCTCACTTGCATCATTGATACCCATCGTAACAATATTGTCATCTTCACTATCAGGTCGTGGTGTAGGGCCACGGGATGTGCTCCGAGATGTACTCCTTCCTCTTGGAAGAGCATATGGCACACTACCAGACCACATGCGACGTCGTATATACTGCCGCTTCACCGGGGAATATTCACCCTCAATGTCACAACTGGAACTGCTTTCAGTAACCTTGAAATCACTATCACTATCACTTACACTGCTCACATCTGAGTCTTGTACACGGGCAAATAGTTTCCTCTTTCGTCCTGGTACAGGTGAACATGAACGAGCCGGCCCAGCACCAGAGGTGGAAGGTTGTGGGTCATCTGGGTTTTCATCACTAATTACATTATCCTGGGCACTTTTTTCGGTCACCCTCACTTCAAAACCAGGGAATTCGGTTTCACCGACACTTTCATCACTGTTTGAGCTATCACTTGGGAACAAAAGACCTCCAATCCGCCGAGGAGTGAGGAACTTCTTACCACGAGACATGGTGAAAATGGACTCCCAAGATGGCGTTCCCATAATGCACCGCTGAGTCCCAGATTTTTTTCACAGGGTGCACACCCACCACTGAGACCCATTCTCTCTCATGTAGGCCTACCAGCCCTCTCCTGCTTGATTTAAAACTGCTAGAATTTATGCGTATAGGTACGTCAAACACGGTATCTCCCATGACGTATATATACGACCGCGACAGTCAAGGGGTTAATATAATACATATAATAATAATACATGTATAATATATAATAATTATAATAATAGACAGCTTCAAAAGGCTGTCACTAGATGGCATTGTTTACCACAACAAAGCGGGAGCAGTTGCTGCCGCCTCCACCTGCTACATAATGACATTTTATTTATTCTAGAATAAATATCTAGGTTATTTATATTATTATGTCATATTAGACGAACTGTGATAGATAAATAAGCTGTATAGATGATATTAGTGAAGTTATTCAAGGAGTATTTTGTCCTGTCTCCATACAAACTCTCGTCCCCCGACGATACCACTACATGAATGACATATTTTATTCATTTGAGAGTATGTATCAGGTTTCTATGTTATCTACATTGTTTATTATATCATATTAGATGAATTGTGATAGATAAATAAGCCATAAAGTTGATATCAGGGATATTATTGAAGTACAGAATTCCACTGGAATGGATTAATTGAATTTCAGTTACTTTAAATGAGGAATATTGACTCTGCAAACAAGCAAATCCAGATGTGAGCAAGGTCATGGAACAGATTAAACTCGTGATTAGACGTTCCACTGTATTTGATGTTTCTCCATGTTGCTTTGTGCTTAATCTTCTTTACTTTTTTTACTGCTTATGACCCATGTGAGTTTAGTGTTTCCCTATAAATATAATGATAATTGTCTTTTTCATGTTCGATGTCAATCTGCATGCCTTTTTATTTGTTATTATATGGATTGCTCATTGCTTTAAAATTACTAATAGTTTTCATTATAAAAATTTTGGAAACATACGTGATGCTTGTATTTTCAGAAATAGTTCTGTTAGTTATTGTTAGAAATAGTTATTGTTAGACAGTGAAAACATAAATTTATTAGATATAATTTAAAGAAATGTAAGATAGTATGTTTAGATGTAATTTCCATTCATAAATACAGGTTTTTATGTAATGTATATATATTTATATTTCTGCTGTGTGATCTTGGTGCCTCACCTGGAATATGTCATACCTCAGTCATACCATTGCTCATCTCTCTGGGCTTTATACACATGCTGTTTCCTCATGTGATATTTTCTCATGGTTGATGTCAGTAGGGGATTCCATAATCTTCCAGACCTTAGTTGTCAACTTTGGCCAGTGGTACAAATGTCACACACTCATCTCTCATCATCTCTTCTATAGAGGATGGCCATCTGCTTTGCCAGGCACATAGCACTTGTGATAATCATAGTGACTGTTCATTGTGCACTTTGTCAAGTCTCTCTTGTGGGAATGTCTGTGTGTTTAGTATTGGATGGTCACACTGTGTTTGACCACTCCTTCTCTTATACTGGGGACCCCAGGCACCTTCTGCTTACAGGTTGAGTTGAAGGACCCAGGAGCTTCTCTAGCCTGTGGTTCTCCTAGACCAGGCCCCTATAACTTGTCTACATACTTAGTGGCCAATACTGACCCCAGTGACTTTACTGCCAAACAAATGGTTAACAAGCTGGCACCTCATTTGATGTCAGAAGCATCTCATATATTTTTTGACATCTTCCCTAAAGGATGAGTCCAAGTTATGGTGGGTGTTTTTATATACTGTATTTTTCTTTTTTCAACAAGTTGGCTGTCTCCCACCGAGGCAGGGTGATCCAAAAAAGAAAGAAAATCCCCAAAAAGAAAATACTTTCATCATCATTCAACACTTTCACCACACTCGCACATTATCACTGTTTTTGCAGAGGTGCACAGAATACAACAGTCTAGAAGCATACACATATAAAGATACACAACATATCCCTCCAAACTGCCAATATCCCAAACCCCTCCTTTAAAGTGCAGGCATTGTACTTCCCATTTCCAGGACTCAAGTCCAACTATATGAAAATAACCGGTTTCCCTGAATCCCTTCACTAAATATTACCCTGCTCACACTCCAACATATCGTCAGGTCCCAAGTACCATTCATCTCCATTCACTCCTATCTAACATGCTTACGCACGCTTGCTGGAAGTCCAAGCCCCTTGCCCACAAAACCTCCTTTACCCCCTCTCTCCAACCCTTTCGAGGACGACCCCTACCCCGCCTTCCTTCCCCTATAGATTTATATGCTTTCCATGTCATTCTACTTTGATCCATTCTCTCTAAATGACCAAACCACCTCAACAACCCCTCTTCTGCCCTCTGACTAATACTTTTATTAACTCCACACCTTCTCCTAATTTCCACACTCCGAATTTTCTGCATAATATTTACACCACACATTGCCCTTAAACAGGACATCTCCACTGCCTCCAACCGTCTCCTCGCTGCTGCATTTACTGTATGTCTGCTGTAAATATGAGAAATAGTATTGGTGCCAGGACTGTGCTGTGGGGTACTGAATTTTTTACTTTGCTAAAACTGGACTTTGTCTTAATTTACTACAACTTTTTGTGACCTGCTTGTTAGATATATTCATATTCATTTTACAAGCTGTTATTTGCAAAATCCGTGGATCTTGTCAGCATTTTGTTTTCTTTCCATTCCTTAGTAATTTTGTCATAATGATTTAACCCCTTGACTGTTGCAACCCCAAATCCTGAGGTGTCTCCTGATGTTGCAAAATTTCCAAAAAAAAAAATTATTTTTTCTTATGAAATGATAGAGAATCTTTTCCTGATTGTAATGACACCAAGAGAATGAAATTTGATGGAAAACTGACGGAATTACACTCTCGCGAAGTTAGCAACCTCGGCGATATTTACAAATCGGTTATTTCGCCCACTTTGAGCCCTATTTTCGGCTAATTCCATTGTTCCAGTCAGCCAAACTCATGGCTATTTCTTTAGAACTCCATTTTTCCTATCGATTGAGTACAAGAAACTGCCCATATACCAATTTCAACTACCCAATAACGTGGTCAGAAATTTGCAATTTGGCCAATTTCACAAAAATTAAAAAATATGACAATTTCAAAATAGGGTCCAGAATGAACAATGCAGACATTCCTGGCTCTAAAATAACATTTTCTTTGTTCATCAGTCACGTCTGCAGGCTCCTCTGATATTACTCTTGCTTTCTATTTTGAATTTTTTCTTCAAACAAAAAATGGAAGATATTGTAATAATTGTATAAATAATGTCAACCCATTCATGACTGCATATTAGAATGGCTAGTTGGACATTTATTGGAAAATGACATCATTTGTTTACTTTTGAACATCAGCAAAAATCAAACATTTCCCCTACTTTGAGCTCCATTTCAAGGTTCTTTTCATAGTAAAACCAATCAAAATCACCTCTATTTCTATAATATGTTTTCCATTCTATCAAATGAGACCAAGAAAATGAGAATACAACTATAAATACTATACAAAAATAACCACAAAATCGGCATTTTAATAAAAAAAAAAACGGTCAGTTTTTTTTTTCTCATTATGCACTGCGTGCTGCAAGATTTTTTTTATATGGTGCACACTGACCACACAGACCCATTCTCTCACATGTGGGCCTACTAGCTTTCTACTGCTTGATTTGAAGCCGCTAGAATCTATGAGTATATATACGTCAAAAGCAGTGGCTCGTAAGGTGTATATATATATACGACCAAAACAGTCAAAGGGTTAATAGGGATGATATTTCTGCTCACAAGTTATGTTGACATCAGATGCATAGCTCGCATTTCTCCATAAAATCAGTATGTTGGTGTCTTAGTGCAATGTAAGTTTCTACTGGTCTGTAATTTGTTGCCTCCTTTGTAAAGTAGGGCTATGTCTTTCTAATTCTTTCAACAAACCGGCAATATCCCACTGAGGCAGGGTGGCCCAAAAGGAAAACCAGAAGTTTCTTCTTTTAAATTTAGTAATATACAGTAGGGCCCCACTTATACAGGTTCCAGGCTACTACCGGAAAGAGGACATCCCCGGAAAGCAGAATGCTATTGTTTTCCACATATTAATGCCATATAACAAGTTTACACTAACATATTAAGTTAGCAATAGATCTAGGCACTAAAAACACTAAAAAGTTAAATACATACACAGTTCACTCATTACTTACCTTAAAATATTTGTAGTTTTAACCCTTAAACGGTCCAAAGAGATCGACGTTCAAATTTGTAGTGCTACAAAAGTAGATCTACTTTTTTTTACATATTTTCAAATATAACAAGAAAAATGTAGATAAAAGTTTTTTTACACGTTTTCAAATGTAAAACAAAAAAGAAGATCTACAATTTTTTTAAATACTTCCAGATGTTGAGAAAACATACATATACGTTTGGACCATTTAAGGGTTAATGTAGGGTGAGAGGTGAGTAGTATTCATTGTAAGAAATCGGGTGTGGGACGTATGATAGCCATCCAGGCCACCCCACCCACACACAATATACTACGACATTTAAAATGCCTCAGAGCAATGAAATGCATATACAATGGAACCTCGGTTTTAGTGATTAAGCCTTAAACTGTCCAAACATAGATCTACATTTTTTTCAACATTTGAAAGTATGTAAAAAAACGTAGATTTTTTTCTTTTACATTTGAAAGTGTGTAAAAAAACTTTAATCTATATTTTTTTTATATTTAACCCTTTGACTGTCGCGGCTGTATATATACGTTTACGAGGTACCGTGTTTGATGTATATATACTCATAAATTCTAGCGGCTTCAAATCAGGCAGGAGAAAGCTGGTAGGCCCACATGTGAGAGAATGGGTCTTTGTGGTCAGTGTGCACCATATCAAAAAAAATCCTGGAGCACGCAGTGCTTAATGAGAAAAAAAAACTCCGACCGTTTTTTTTAATTAAAATGCCGACTTTGTGGTCTATTTTCGTATAGTATTTGTGGTTGTATTCTCGTTTTCTTGGTCTCATTTGATAGAATGGAAACTATATTATAGAAATAGAGGTGATTTTGATTAATTTTACTATGAAAAGAACCTGGAAATGGAGCACAAAGTACGGGAAATGTTTGATTTTTGCCGATGTTCAAAAGTAAACAAATAATGTCATTGTCCAATAAATGTCCAAATAGCCATTCTAATATGCAGTCATGAATGGGTTGATGTAATTTTTACAATTACTACAGTATTGCAGTAGTCTGCATAACAGTAAATCTTCTATTTTTTGTTTGAATAAAATTTCAAAATAAAAAGCAAGAGTAATATCACAGGGGCCTGGAGACATGACTGATGAACAAAGAAAATGTTATTTTAGAGCCAGAAATGTCTGCATTGTTCATTCTGGTCCTTATTTTGAAATTGTCATATTTTTTAATTTTCGTGAAATTGGCCAAATTGCAAATTTCTGACCATGTTATTAGGTAATTGAAATCGGTAAATGGGCAGTTTTTTGTACTCAATCGATGGAAAAAATGGAGTTCTGAAGAAATAGCTATGAGTTTGGTTGACTGGAATAATGGAATTAGCCGAAAATAGGGCTGAAAGTGGGCGAAATCACCGATTTGTAAATATCGCCAAGGTTGCTAACTTCGCGAGAGCGTAATTCCGTCAGTTTTCCATCAAATTTCGTTTTTTTTGGTGTCTTTACAATCGGGAAAAGATTCTCTATCATTTCATAAGAAATTTTTTTTTTTTTTTTTTTTAAATTTTGCGACACCAGGAGACACCTCAGGATTGGGGGTTGCGACAGTCAAAGGGTTAAAAATATGTAAAAAAAAACATAGATCTATTTTTGGAGCACTACACATGTGAACATAGATCTATGTTTGGACAGTTTAAGGGTTAATCCATTCTAAAAAGTCTGACGAAAACTGAATCGTACGAAAACTGAAGCTGAGGTCAGTGGTCACCTGCGGTCCTCCCTGCCTAAGCTCTTGGGAGTTAGCGTGGGCTGTTACCAAGCACCATGGCTTGTTGTAGTGTTTTAGAATCTCAGGTTCAAGTGTTGAAGAAGGAGATTCTACTTCTTCAGGAGGAAAATAGGAGGCTGAAGCTTCGCATAGATGAGTTTGGGAGCGAGTGTGAGAAGGATTTAGCTGGTAAGGAAGGAATGGTCGCCAGCAGTGATAGTGGCAGCCGCTCTAAGTGGCAAGTGGTTCACAGTTCAGGAAGAAGGAAGATGAGAGCTAATAGAGAAGATGTGAAGGTAGGAAATCGATTCTCTGTTCTCCAAGACGAGTGTACTTCAGTGGTTAGTGAGGTTGAAGTTACCACTGATTCCCCTGCTAATCAAGGTAAGAATATTTTAATAGTAGGTGATTCTCAGGTAAGATATATGGACCGTGCATTTTGTAACAGAGACAGAAAGGTCAGACAGAGAGTGTGTCTTCCTGGAGCTGGTGTTGGTGACATAGTCAGCAGGTTGGATAATATTATGGCAGGTAATGGGAACAAGCCCATTATCTGTCTTAGTGCTGGGGGTAATGACATTGGGAAGGGCAAGAGACAGGAGCTGCTGGATAAGTACAGGTCAGCCATAGAAGTAGTTAGGTCTAAGGGAGGGATCCCAGTCATATGTAGCATCTTGCCTAGAAAGGGAGTGGGCAATGAATGGATGTCTAGGGCATTTGGTATAAACTGCTGGCTAGACAGGTACTGCAAGGAACTTGCAATCCCATTTATTGATAACTGGGACCTATTCTTTGACAAACGTGCTATGTATGCAAGGGATGGGGTTCATCTCTCTGGGGATGGAGTGGTTGCATTAGCCAATTTAATCGAGAGGGTAATTGATGACTTGTCTTGGAATTTAAACTGATAGATTATAGAGGTATGGGTGTTTGTGGGAGACAATCAGGCTGCAGCATTAGGGTTAAAAACAGAAGTTATTACTGGGATACCTCAGGGATATGTTTAAAAGACAATATTCAAAATAAAGTTGCTAGTAATGGCAAATCAATTGATCAACAAACAAAGAGGGATAGTAGAGGGCAATGAGTGACTAGCTCCCTTAAAGTTTACTATACAAATAGTAGGAGTCTAAGAAATAAGATAGATGAGCTAAGATCATTTGCAAGCGTAGGTAATATAGATATTATTGGTATAACAGAGACCTGGTTCAACCTGAAAGTTAGAGAAATGCCTTCTGAATGCAACATACAGGGTTATAAACTATTCCACACTGACAGGGTCAACAGGAAGGGTGGTGGGGTGGCGATGTATGTCAGAGAAAATTTAAATTGTTGTCTTAGACATGATATAAGATTAGAGACATCGAACACAGAATCTGTTTGGCTACAGTTTCTCGAGGGACACGACACATTAATTTTGGGTGTGATTTATAGGCCCCCAAACCTTGATAGGGAAGGCAGTAAGCTGTTATGGGATGAAATTCATAAGGCATCTAGATATGAAAATGTTGTTATAATGGGAGATTTTAACTTTAGACAAATTGATTGGAACAATATGACAGGAAATCTTGAGTCTAGTGACTTTCTTGATATGGTTCAGGATTGCTTTTTAGAACAGGTTATGACAGAACCAACTAGGGAAACAATCTGCTTGACTTGGTTCTTGCCAACAAAGATTCACTAATTAATAATCTTAAGGTTAATGATGAGCTTGGGGCAAGTGATCACAAATCACTTAGTTTTAATGTATCATGGAATTACCCAGATAACTGCAATCAAATCTCTGTCCCAGATTTTCGCTTGCCCGACTTCATAGGACTGAAAAATTATCTGGGTGGGCTAAATTGGGATGTCCTGACTATGGGTCAGGTAGGTGATCTTGGTTGCCAATATGACGTTTTTCAGAGCATAGTTCTAGCTGCCCAGACAACTTTTGTTCCGAGTAGGGAAATTAGATATAACAAAAATGATCCCAAATGGATGAACAATAGATTAAAACATCTCATTGGTCAAAAGAGAGGCATATATAGGCGTATCAAAAGAGGGGATGGGCAGTTAAGAAATCAATATATTCAATTAAAGAGAGAAATAAAGAAAGGAATAAGAAAAGCAAAAAGGGATTATGAGGCTAAGGTCGCAAGGGATTCAAAGATTAACCCTAAAGGATTCTTTCAGGTGTACAGAAGTCAGAAGTGAGATTAGGGACAAGATTGGCCCATTTAAGAGTAACTCTGGTCAGATCACTGACAGTGATAAGGATATGTATGAAATTCTAAATACCTACTTCCTCTCAGTTTTCACCCAGGAAAATACTAGTGATATTCCTGAAATAATAGATTATGTAGAACAGGATGATAATATACTATGTACGATTGCAGTAACTAGTGACATGGTCCTCAGACAAATAGAGAAACTAAAACCTAACAAATCCCCAGGCCCTGATGAACTGTTTGCAAGGGTGTTAAAAGAATGTAAAGAGGAACTTAGCATACCTTTGGCTAATCTTTTTAACATATCACTACAAACTGGCATAGTGCCTGATAAGTGGAAAATGGCAAATGTAATACCTTACCTATTTACAAGGCAGGTGGCAGGTCCTTGGCTTCGAACTATAGACCAATAAGCCTTACCTCCATAGTGAGAAAATTTATGGAATCAATAATTGCCGAAGCAATTCATAGCCATCTTGACAGGCACAGATTGATTAATGAATCTCAACATGGTTTTACAAAGGGGCATTCCTGTCTTATGAATTTACTAACTTTTTTCACTAAGGTGCTTGAGGAGGTAGATCATGGTAATGAATATGATATTGTGTATATGGACTTCAGTAAGGCTTTCGATAGAGTTCCACACCAGAGGCTATTGAGGAAACTTAAGGCACACGGAATAGGAGGAGAAATTTTTTCCTGGGTAGAGGCATGGCTGACAAATAGACAGCAGAGAGTTTGCATAAATGGGGAGAAATCAGAATGGGGGCACGTCACAAGCGGTGTTTCTCAGGGGTCAATGCTGGGCCCCTTGTTGTTCACAATTTACATAAACGACATAGATGAGGGAATAAATAGCGACATAAGCAAATTTGCTGATGACACCAAAATAGGCCGTCCAATTCATTCTAATGAGGACACTAGAGCACTCCAGGATGATCTGAATAGACTGATGCAATGGTCTGAGAAGTGGCAGATGCAGTTTAATATTGACAAATGCAAAGTTCTAAATGTTGGACAGGTAAATAACCATGCCACATAAACTAAATGATGTAGATCTTAATACTACTGATTGCAAAGAGGATTTAGGAGTTCTGGTTAGCAGTAATTTAAAACCAAGACAACAGTGCATTAGTGTTCGCAATAAAGCTAACAGAATTCTTGGCTTCATATCTAGAAGTATAAATAATAAAAGTCCTCAGGTGGTTCTTCAACTCTATATATCCTTGGTTAGGACTTATTTAGACTATGCTGCTCAGTTCTTGTCACCATATTACAGAATGGATATAAATGCTCTGGAAAACGTACAGAGGAGGATGACAAAGATGATCCCATGTATCAGAAATCTTTCCTATGAAGATAGACTGAGGGCCCTGAATCTGCACTCTCTCGAAAGGCATAGAATTAGGGGGGATATGATCGAGGTGTATAAATGGAAAACAGGAATAAATAAAGGGGATGTGAATAGCGTGCTGAAAATTTCCAGCCAAGACAGGACTCGCAGCAATGGTTTCAAGTTGGAAAAATTCAGATTCGGGAAGGATATAGGAAAGCACTGGTTTGGTAATAGAGTTGTGGATGAGTGGAACAAACTCCTGAGTACAGTTATTCAGGCTAAAATGTTGTGTAGTTTTAAAAATAGGTTAGATAAATACATGAGTGGGTGTGGGTGGGTGTGAGTTGAACCTGACTAGCTTGTACTGCTGGGTCTGGTGCAGTGCTCCATCATTGAGTGGAGATGATCAGACTGGGTGGGTCATTGGGCTAATCCGGGGGGGTTGGGGACGTGGACCTGCTCCGCATGGGTCAGTAGGCCTGTTGCAGTGTTCCTTCTTTCTTATGTTCTTATAAGAAATAATGTAAATCCAATTAGTCCATTCCAGACACCCAAAAATATTAACAAAAATTACATTTTATAGAGAATAACTAGTTTTTTTTTTTTCCAAACCGGCCATATCCCACCAAGGCAGGGTGGCCCAAAAAGAAAAACAAAAGAACTGTAGTTTTACATATAGAAAGCAATGAGTAATAAATGTAAATGACTAATGAAATGGGTAAATGAACATTCAACATCACTTTTACCTCTATTGAAGACTCTTGTTGGCATATGGAAGACGGAAAGCAAGGGAGAGGAAGGAGGAGAGGTCATTGTTTGGAAAGGGAATCCCCTTCCATAAGGACTTCAGGTATCAGGCCATATCCTGGGTTACTTCCCTTCTTTGTCTTTTACTGGCACTATGACCAGCTTGAGAGTCACTGTACCCCTGTTGCACAAAAAATTTTCCAGAGGTCTGTTTCTTGCATCTCTTTAACCCTTAAACGGTCCAAATGTATATATACGTTCCCTCGCGTAGAGCCCCAAACATGTACAGTGGACCCCCGCATAACGATTACCTCCGAATGCGACCAATTATGTAAGTGTATTTATGTAAGTGCGTTTGTACATGTATGTTTGGGGGTCTGAAATGGACTAATCTACTTCACAATATTTCTTATGGGAACAAATTCGGTCAGTACTGGCACCTGAACATACTTCTGGAGTGAAAAAATATCGTTAACCGGGGGTCCACTGTATATACATTTCTTTTGTCATTCATTCAACATTGGCACGATAGGCCTGAGTCACCTAGACGTGAGAGAATGGGTGTGCGTACTCAGTGTGCACCACATGAAAAAAATTGGGGATTCCTGGGTACCACATGCTCTTCTTTCCTATAATTTTTTTTTTTCTCAAAATATTCGGGGGCGTTGCACAGGTGAATGTACATATACGTCTTTTACCATTTAAGGGTTAAGATTTGCCTAAAATGGGACAAGGCATTGTCATTGAACATGTTGCAGACACAGCTTGCAATAGCTTTGTTAAGGTGATATTTCTCCACAAAACTTTGCAACTCACTCCACTTTGCACACATGTCCTTAACCCTTTGACTGTTTACGCCGTATAAATACATCTTGGGCGCCACTGTTTCTGACGTATCTATACGCATAAATTCTAGCGGCTTCAAATCAAGCAGGAGAAAGCTGGTAGGCCCACATGTGAGAGAATGGGTCTCCATGGTCAGTGTGCACCATATAAAAAAAATCAGGGAGCCAGTGGTGCATTGTGGGAATGCCATTTCTGTTGTCCTTTTTCAGCATGCCTAGCAGTAAGAAATATGTGATTCCCCAGCAAATCTGGGACTCTTCTCTTCCCAAGTGATGCTCTAACACAGATGGAAGTGTCAGTGAAGATCAGTTTCATGGTTTTGAGGAGTTTGAGACCAAAAGCAATGCCCAGGATACCAGAAGAATGGAGGAGGAGGAGGAGAAAGAAGAAGGAAGAAAGGAAGAAGGAAGGAGGAAGGAAGGAAGAAGGAAGGAGGATGGAAGGAAGAAGGAAGGAGGAAGGAAGGAGGAAGGAGGAGGAGAAAGAAGGAAGGAGGAAGAAGATGATGATGTTCCCTTGAAGCATGGAAAACAGTTCACCCCATGACAGTGACAAGATAAGGGGAGATAACATCTGATAAGAGCTGACCTTTGATGAGCGTGAACGAGGGTGGAGGGAGGGTGCAGCTGATAAGGAAAGGTTAGATGACCATCCCCCTCACTTTGTTTTTGCTGGTACACAAACATTTCTGTCTGTCTGCCAAGCTCCCTGTCTATCCGTCTAGCTCTCTGTCTCAGAGAGAGCCACAAGACTGTGTCATCATCACGTTTACTCACATCTTCAAGCAGAGTATAGCACTTGGTCTGGATTTCTTGGGTTATCCTAGGTAATTTACACTATGTATACTTGTATTTAAGTGTACCTGTGAGACAGAGATAGACAGATAGAAAGAGAGACAGATTGAAAGAGATAGAATGTGGGAGAAAGATAATTAGATAATGGAGGGGAAGCAGCATCCGACCCCATTGTTTTGACAGGCAGTAGGGGGAGTGAGTAATGAGATAATATGTCATTTTGACAGCTGCTGACTCCCGACTCAAAACAATTATAAGCCACACACTGGCACACAAGAAAAGCTTGCTGAATGGAGATAATAGCAGTTATATGAAAGTATCTAGTGACTATATATGTGTATATATATTATAGAAACCAAAAGCAAGAAGGGAAGGCAGGAATGAAGGAAGGACAGATGAAAGAATGTAGGGAGAGGTAGGAAAGGAATAGAGGAGAGTAGGAAGGAAGGAATGATGACACACGACCATTTACCTAGGATAACTACCTAACACAACTGCCTGCTAATACTTTGAAGAAAACTGCTCAGACGAGGTGTTTTGTCTTTGCACATAAAAAAAAAAGTCCACAAAAATGCACACACACTGGTTTTATGTGTGAGGAGTGTAAAACACCATTGTGTATGACACCATGTTTTATGTGTGAGGAGTGTAAAACACCACTGTGTATGACACCATGTTTCAAAGAGTTCCACAAGCTGCAGAACTTCTAGTAATATGTTCGGTGACTGTACATTGGTATATATATTATAGAACAATAGTAATAAACAACTTTTTGTATTGTTTGTTTTTGTAAACAAGTTTTGTAAACAATATATTGATAATTATGTTTGTGTGCTTATTGTGTTGTATACAACGAGTGTATATATGTACAGTGCACCTTACTTTGGTCTCACAGGCCACATAAGTTATGTGAAAAAATAAAATAGTGAAAAAAACAAAAAACCTTCAAATACAAGTAAACTAAAGTTTACCGGGTGAGCGGCAGTCGCCGCTGTTGCCATACGCGGCTCATTTTCTGCAAACTTCATGCCTCTATATCTCAGTAAGTACTGATGGCAAAATTTTTTTTTTTTGGACTAAAACACTCAGAAAAATAATCTTAACCTTTTCATAAGAATTTTTTTTTTTTCGAATATTTTGCGACATAGAATGACAGTTTCAGAAAGGGGCCTGCGACAGTCAAAGGGTTAATCACTGAAGAAGGCACATTCTCCCCTCTCTCTTCCTACTCCTCTGAAGCAATATCCTCAGCTGCAGTATGTTGCTGTTTCAGTTGAAGGTCTTGCAGCTCTTCAGTGGTTAGCTCTTCCCTGTGGTCGTCCACCAACTCTTCCACATCCTGGCCACTCACATCCAACCCCTTGGATTTTCCCAAAGACACAGTAGATTCCACAATAGGCATAGGGTCATCAGGGTCAACCTCAAACCCTTCAAAATCCTGGCTTATTACAAAATGTTTCGGATATAGTCACGTGGTGATGCTCACTCAACAAGAAACAAAGGCAGACTGAGTCACAAACACATGGGATGCTTTGTGTGGGCGCCTGAGTGGCCAAGTCATGCAGATGTATTTGGTACGGACCATTTTCAACTCTACAAAAACCAAGTGGATGTACAAAAACTGGGACAAAATTTTGACGCAAAAAGTCGTCGAAAACTGAATCCTACAAAAATTGGGGCGTGCACTCATTAAGTACCTTAAAATATCTGTAGTCTTCATGTAGGGTGAGTAATATTTATTTTTAGGAAGTCAGGTGTGGGATGTATGGTAGCCAGCCAGGCCAGGCTACCCCACCAACTTGTAATATACGTACAGTGGACCCCCGCATACCGATTTTAATCCGTGCAAGAGGGGTCATTGTTATGCGAAATAATCGGTATGCGAATGAATTTTCCCCATAAGAAATAATGGAAATCAAATTAATCCGTGCAAGACACCCAAAAGTATGAAAAAAAATTTTTTACGACGTGAAATATACATTTTCCTACACACAAAGAGAAGGATACATGCACAATAGTAGAGTAGTACATGCACAGTATATATTGTGCATGTACTAGTCTACTAAATGAAGAATAAATGACACTTACCTTTATTGAAGATGCAGCAATGACTGATGAGACACTGTGTCCTGGGAGTGCCTTTTCCTCCTGAGTACTGTAGGTCCTGTTTGGTATTTTCTTCCAGAACATGCCTTATCACACTGTGTATGTCACTACGATTCTTAAATCTCTCAAACCAACCTTTGCTGGCTTTAAATTCACCAATATGAGCACTAGTTCCAGGCATTTTTCCCTGTTCACCTGGGTGTTAGTCGACTGGTGTGGGTTGCATCCTGGGAGACAAGATAAAGGACCCCAATGGAAATAAGTTAGACAGTCTTCGATGACACTGACTTTTTTGGGTTATCCTGGGTGGCAAATCCTCTGGGGTTAATTGTTTCTTGGTATATTCTCAATAAGCCACACCAACAACAGTGCTACAGCAGCAGCAGACGATGCTACAGCAGCAGCAGCAGCTGACAGTGCTACACCAGCAGCAGACGATGCTACAGCAGCAGCAGCAGCAGCAGCAGCAGCAGACGATGCTACAGCAGCAGCAGACAATGCTACAGCAGCAGCAGACGATGCTACAGCAGCAGCAGACGATGCTACAGCAGCAGCAGCAGCTGACAGTGCAGCAGCAGCAGCTGTACCACCAATAGTAGCGATGGTTGATTGGGGTTTCTTGTACAACCTGGCCAGGTCGGCGATACGCACTCCACTTTCATACTTATCAATGATCTCTTTCTTCGTCTCTATTGGAATTCTCACCCTTATTGCTGTAGGGTTGGCACTAGAAGCTTTCTTGGGGCCCATGGTCACTTATTTTCCAGAAAAAGCACCGAAAACACTGTAATAATACGAAATATTCCGATTGTATGCTTGGATATTACCGCGGAGGCTGGCTGGTAAACAATGCCACCGGCGGCACATGTGAGGCTGGCTGAGGGCGCACATTGGACGCGTCTCGGACGAACATCGGTGAGCGGGTTTTTAAGCGGTATGCGAGGCAAAATTTTTGCAATTAAAGCAAGCGGTATGCGGATTAATCGTTATGTGATGCCATCGGTATGCGGGGCTTCACTGTACTATATTATTTAAAGTGCCCTAGAGCAATAAAATGCATATACAGTACACTCATTACTTACTTTAGTCTTAATGTAGGGTTAGAGGTGTGTAAACAAGGTAAAATGAATAAACGAGAAAAACAATGAGTAAATGAGATAGGAGAGAGACGCAAAGGATATAAACTGACGAACTCATCTAGTTTTGGTTGATACACGTTCATCTGCACCTAACAGATCATATTTATGTTAATTTATTATTCTACTGTGGGGTGTATTTATCATGTTATATGTTATGTAGCATGTTTGTTATATAATTTTGAAAAAAATATCATTGATGGATTAATGAAAGTGCATTATGCCGGGTGAGTGCCCCGGTATCATGCCGTGATGAAAATGAAAGCCTGCCATACAAGGGGGTCTTTTTTCATCAGTGCATTATGCTGGGTAGCAGCCATTAGCATGACGTCACGGCCCGCCGCCACACTCCTCAGTGCTCACATGGCTGCCATGGTGAGAGGAAGTGTTGCACTTTTGTCTCTCATCCAGTGGCATGCAGAAGTCTGGTGATGCCCAGGGCAAACTCTTTGATTGTATGCCCCAAAGACTCAAGTATAAGGCCTCGTACTGAGAAATATTATGAGAAAGGGAGATACAGTGGAACCTCTACTTGAGAGCGTGTCCACGTGCGAGTTTTTCCAAATACAAGCAGTCGATGGGTCGATTTTTTCCTTCCATATGCGAGCAAAATTTCCAAAAGCGAGCAGACCTCAAGGCAGGTTCCTTGACACTGGTGAGGGGCTCTTGCTCTTGATCTCTTGAATTGTATCTCATTTGTTTGTTGGACTATCTTATTGAAACTTGGGCAATGTATGATGGAAAGATGCTTCTTAAAGTACTCCAAAAATGAAAGAAATCTAAGCATAAATAATGGAGTTCACTTCTCAGCAATTAGCCAGCCCTTAGTGGTAATTTCGAATGGTTTTTATGGTTGTATTCTCGTTTTTTTGGTCTCATTTGATAGAATGGAAGATATATTACAGAAATAGATATGATTTTGATTGCTTTCATGATGAAAAGTACCTTGAAATAGAGCTCAACCTAGGAGAAATGGTCCATTGCTTGGCTGTTTCAGTGTAAGCAAATGATGTCACAGTAAATCTTATATTTTGTGTGAATAAAAATTACAAATTATTTATATAATAATAATAATAATAATAATAATAATAATAATAATGAAAGAAATCTAAGCATAAATAATGGAGTTCAGGGGCCCCCCCCTTTTTTTTAAAAAGAAAAAAAAAAATTTTTTTTTTAAAAGGGGGTTTTTGGAACCCTTTTTCCCCCCCCCCCCCAGTTTTTTTCCCGGGGGGGGTTTTTTTTTTTTTCCCCCAAAAATTTAAAAGGGCGGTTTGGGGGGGGCCCCCCCCCCCCCCTTTTTAAATTTTTTTTTTTTTGGAAAAAAAGGGGGGGCCTTTTGGGGGGGGTTTTTTTTTTAAAAAAAGGGGGGCCTTTTTTTTTTCCCCAAAATTAAAACCCGGGGGGGGGTTTTTTCCGGGGGGGCCTTTTTTTTTTTTTAAAAAATTTTTTTTAAAAAAAAAAATTTTTTTTTGGGGGTTTTTAAAAAATTTTAAAAACCCCAAAAAAAAAAAAAAAAGGGGCCTTTTGGAAAAAACCCCAAGTTTTTTTAAATTTTTTTTTTTCCTTTTTTTTTTTTTTTTAAAAAAAAAAAATTTTTAAAAAAAAAAATTTTTTTTTTTAAAAGTTTTTTTGGGTTCCCCCCTTTTTTTTTTCCCTTTTCAAAAAAAAAATTTAAACAAAATTTTTATTTTTTAAAAAAAATTTTTAAAAATTTTTTTTTTTTTTAAAAAAATTAAAAAAAAAAAATTTAAAAAAAAAAAAAAAGGACCAATTTTGGGGCCCCCCTTTTTAAAATTTAAAAATTTTTTTTTTTTTTAAAAGGTTTTTTTGGGTTTAAAAGGGGGGGGGTTTTTTTTTAAAATTTTAAAATTTTTTTGGATTTCCCCCAAAATTTAATTTCTTTGGGGGGTTTTTTTTAAAATTTTTTTTAAAGGGTTAAAATTTGGGGTTTTTTTTCCCCGGGGAAAATTTTTTGGGTTTTTTTTTGGGGAAAAATTTTTTTTTTTTCCTTTTTTTTTTGGGGTTTGGTTTTTTTTTTTTTGGGGAAAAAAAGTTTTAAAATTTTGTTTTTGGTTTTTTTAAAAAAAAGGGGGGCCCCATTTTTTTTTTTTTTGGGGGTTTGGGGAAAAAAATTTTCCTGTTTTTTTTGGGGGGTTTTTTTTTTTCCCTTTTTAAAAGGGAAAAATTAAAAAATTTTTGGTTTTTTTAAAAAAAAAATTTTTTTAAAATTAAAAAAAATAAAAAATTTTTTTTTTAAAATAAAAAGGAAAAAAATTTTTTAAAAAATTTAAAAAAATTTTTTTTTTTTTTAAAAAAGGGTTTTTTTTTTGGGGGGAAAAAAAAAATTTTTTTTTTTAAAAAATTTTTTTTAAAAAAATAATTTTTTTTTTAAATAAAAAAAAAATTAAAATACTTTTTTTTAAAAAAAAAAAATTTAAAAAAAAATTTTTTTTTGTTTTTTTTTTTTCCTTTTTAAATTAAAAAAACCCCCCCCCCCCAAAAAAAAAAATTTTTAAAATTTTTTTTTTTAACCGGCCCTTTTTTTTTGGGGTTTTTTTTTTCCCCCCCCCCCCTTTTTTTTAAATTTTTTTTTCCCAAAAAAAAAAAAAACCCTTTTTCCCCCCCTTTTTTTCCCAAAAATTTTCCCCCCCCCCCAAAAATCCCCCCCCCCCCTTTTTTAACCCCCCCCCCTTTTCCCCCCTTTTAAATTTGGAAAACCCCCCCCCCAAAAAAAAAACCCCCCCCCACCCCCCCGGGGTTTAACCCCCCCCCAAAAAAAAATTCCTTTCCCCCCCAAACCCCCCCCCCCCCCCCCCCCCCCCTTTTTAAACCCTTTCCCCACCCTTTAAAAAACCCCCCAAAAAATTTTTCCTTAAACCCTTTTTTTTAAAAACCCCCCTTTTTTTTCCCCCCAAAAAAACCCCTTTTTCCCCAAAAAACCCCCCCCCAAAAATTTTTTTCCCCCCTTCCCCCCTTTCCCAAAATTTAAACCCACCCAAAAATTTTTTTTTAAAAAAAAATTTTTTTTCCCCCTTTTTTTTCCCCTTCCTTTTTCCCAAATTTCCTTTTCCCCAAAAATTTTTTTTTAAAACCCTTTTTTTTTTCCCCCCCCCCCCCCCCCCCTTTTTTTTAAAACCAAAAAAAAACCCCCCCCTTTTTTGGTTTTTTTTTTTTTTTTCCCCCCAAATTTTTCATTTTTTTTTTCCCCCCTTTTTTTAAAATTTTTTTTCCCCCCCCAAATTTTTTAAAAAATTTTTTCCCCCCAAAAATTCCCCCCAAGGCCCCAACAAAACCCGGAAAAAACTTTTTTTTTTTTTTAAAAAAACCCCCTTTTTTCCCAAAACCCCCCGGGTTTTTTTTCCCCTTCCCCCCTTTAAAAAAAAAAAACCCCCCAAAAAAAAAACCCCTTTTCCCCCTTTTTTTAAAAATTTTCCCTTTTTTTTTAAAAAAAGGGCCCCCCCCCCTTTTTAAAAACCTTTTTTTTTTTTTTTCCCCCCCCTTTTTTTTTTCCCCTTTTTTTTAAAAACCCCCCCCCTTTTTTTAAATTTTCCCCAAACCCCCCAAAAAATTTTTGACCTTTTTTTTTCCTTTTTTTTAAAAAAAATTTTTTCCCCCCCCCCCTTTTTAAAAAACCCCCTTTTTTTTTTAAAAAATTTTTTCCCCCCAAAAATTTTCCCCCAAAAATTTCCCCCTTTTGGTTTCCTCCCCCCCCCCCCTTTTTTTTTTTTTTTTTTTTGGGCCCCCCCTTTTTCCCAAAAAATTTTTAAATTTAAAAAAAAATTTTTTCCCCCCCTTTTTTAAATTTAATTTCCCCCCAAATTTTTTTAACCCCCCCCCCCCCCCCTTTTTTTTTTTCCCCCCAAAAATTTTTTTTTTTTAAAAAAATTTTTTAAAAATTCCCCCTTTTCCCCAAATTTTTCCTTTTTTGTTCCCCCTTTTTTTTTTCCCCCAATTTCCCTTTTTTTTTTTTTTAAATGAAAAAATTTTTTGGGTTTTTAATTTTTTCCCCCCTTTTTTGGGGGGTTTTAACCTTTTTTTAAACCTCCCCCTTTTCTCCCTTTTTTTTTACATTTTTTTCCCAAACCTTTCCCTTTTTTTCCCCCCCCCCTTTTTTTTTTTTTAAAAAAAAAAAATTTTTAAAACTTCCCAAAGGGGGCCCCCCCTTTTTGGGGTTTTTTTCCCCCTTTCCTTTTTTTTTTTCCCCCCCCCCCCCCTTTTTTTTTTCCCCCCCCCCGCCCCCTTTTCCCAAAAAAAAAACCCCAAAAAGGGGTTTTAAAAAAATTTTTTCCCCCCCGGGAAAAATTTTTTGGGGGTTTCCCCCCCCCCTTTTCCCCCTTTTACCTTCCAAAAATTTTTTGGGGGGGGCCCCCCCCCCCCCCCTTTTTTTTGGGGGGGTTTTTTTTTTTTTTTAAAAAAGGGGGCCCCCTTTTCCCCTTTTTTTTTTTTTCCCCCTTTTTTTTTTTTTTCCCCCCCCCCCCGGGGGGGTTTTTTTTTGGGTTTTTTTCCCCCCCTTTTTTTTAAAAAAAATTTTATTTTCCCTTTCCAAATTTTTTTTTCCCTTTTTTCCCCTTTTTTAACCCCCTTTTTTTTTTTAAAAATTTTTAAAAATTAAACCTTTTTTAAAAAAAATTTTTTTTTTCCCCCCAAAACCCCCCCCCGCCCCCTTTTTTTTTTTTTTCCCCTTTTTTTTAAAATTAGGGCCCCTAAACCCCTTTTTTTTTTCCTTTAAAGGGCCCCCCCCCCGGCCCCGGGGCCCAACCCCCCCAAAAAAAAAATTTTTTTTTAAAAAATTTTTTTTTTTTTTTTAAAAAAAAAATTTTAAAAACCCCCCCAAAAAGGGGGGGTTTAAAAAAAAAAAAAACCCCCCCCCTTTTTTTTTAAAAAAACGGGCCCCCCCGGAAAAAAATTTTTTTTTAAGGGTTTTTTTTTTTTTTTTAAAAAACCGGGGGCCCCGGGGGGGGGGCCCCCAAAATTTTTTTTGTTTTTTTTTTTTTCCCCCAAAATTTTTTTTTTTTTTTTTTTGGGGGGGGAAAAAAAAACCCAAAAAAAATTTTTTTTTTTTTTTTTAAAAAAACCAATTTTTTTTTTTAAAAAAAAAATTTTTTTTTTTCCCCCAAAAAAAAAAAGGGGTTTTTTTTTTTTTTTTCCCCCTTAAAAAAAATTTTTTTTTATTTTTGGGGTTTTTAAAAAAAAAAAATTTTTTTCTTTTTTTTTTAAAAAAAAGCCCCCCGGTTTTTTTCCCCCGGGGGAAAAAAAATTTTGGGGTTTTTAAAAAGGGGAAACCAAAAAAGGGTTTTTTTTGGGGGGGGAAAAGGTTTTTAAAAAGGGGGTTTGGGCGGGAAGGGGGTGGGGGCCCGGGGCCCCCCGGGGGCCCCCAAAAAAAAATTTTTGGGGGGGGTTTTGGGCCACCCCCCTTTTTTCCCAAACCCCCCCCTTCCCCCTTTCCCCCTTTTTCCCCCCCCTTTTTCCCCTTTTTTTCCCCTCCTCCTCCTTCCCCCCCCCCTTTTTCCCCTTTTTTTTTTTTTTTTTTTCCCCCCCCCTTTTCCCCCCAAATCCCCCTTCCTCCTATTTTTTTTTTCCCCCTTTTTTTTCCCCCCTTTCCCCCCTTTTTTTTTTTTTCCCCCTTCTTTCCCCCCCCCCCCCCCCCTTTTTTTTTTAAAATGAAATTTTAAACCTTAAAAAACCCCTTTTTTAAAATTTTTTCCCCCCCCCCCCAAAAACCTTTTTTTTCCCCTTCCTTTTTTTTTTTTTTTCCCCAAAAACCCCCCTTTAAAATTCCCAAAATAAAAAACCCCAAAAAATTTAAAAAAAAAAAAAAAGGGGGAATTTTTTTGGGGGGGAAAAAAAGGGGGGTTTTGGGGGGGAAAAAGGGGAAGGAAAAAGGGGGGTTTTTTTTAAAAAAAAAAGGGGGGAAAAAAAAACCCCCCAAAACAAAACCCTTTTTTTTTTTTAAAAAAACCCCCCTTTACCCCCCTTTTTTTTAATTTTGGGGGTTTTTTTTAAATCTTTTTTTTTTAAAAACCCTTTTTTTTTTTAAAAATTTTTTTTAATTTTTTTTAATTTTATTTTTAAATTTTTTTTTTTAAAATTTTTTTTATTTTTTTTTTTTCCCCCCCTTTCCTCCTTTTCCCCCCCCCCCCCCCCCCCCCCCCCCTTTTTTTCCCCCCCCCTTTTTCCTCCTCCCCCCCCCCCCCCCCCCCCCCCCCCCCCTTCCTCCTCCCCCCCCCCCCTCCCCCTCCTCCCTCCTCCCCCTTTTCCCCCTCCTTTTTCCCCCCCCCTTCCCCCTTTTCCCCCCCCCCCCCCCCCCCTTCTTTTTTTTTTGGAAAAATTTTTTTTAAAAAAAATTTTTTAAAAATTTTTTGGGTTTTTAAAAAGGGGGGGGGGGGGGGGGGGCCCCGGGGTTTTTAATTTTTTTGGGTATTTTTTCCCAAATTTTTTTGGGAAACCCCCCCCTTTTCCCTTTTTGGTTTTTTTAAAAATTTCCCAAAAAAAATTTTTTTTAAGGGGGAAAAAAGGGGGGGGGGGGGTTTTTTTTTAACCCTTTCCCAATTTTTTTTTCCCGGCCCCCCCCGGCCCCCCCCAAAAACCCCCCCCAATTTTTTTTTTGGGCATTTTTTGGGGGTTTTTGGAAAAAAAAAAAAAGGGGGGGAAAAAAAAAAAATTTTTTTTTTTTTTCCCTTTTCCCCCTTTTTTCCCCTTTTTTTCCCCCCCCTTTTTTTTTTCCCCCTTTTTTAAAAACCTTTAATTTTAATTTTAAAACCCTTTTTTTTCCCTTTTTTTTTTCCCCTTAATTTCCCCTTTTTTTTTCCCCCCCCTTCCTTTTTTCCCCCCTTTTTTTTTAAAAAAAACCCCCCCCCCAAAATTTTCCCCCCCCTTTGAAAAAACCTTTAAAATTTTTTTTTTAAACACCAAATTTTTTTTTTCCACACACCCCCCTTTTTTAAAATTTTTTTTTTTTTTTAGTAAATGTCTACAGGAGGAAGGGGTTACTAATAATAAAAATTTATAAAAATGTATTAAAATTTAAAAATAAATAAAAATTAAATAAAAGTGCTACATATAATAATTATAATAATAGACGGGGTTCCCAAAAAGGGGGTCACTAGTGGCGTGTTTACCCCCAAAAAAAGGGGAGCAGTTGTGGCTCCCCCACCTTTTTACATTATGACATATTTTTTCATTTTGAGTATTATTGTGTTTCTAAGTTATTTAAAAAAATTTTCTGTTATGTCATATTAGATGAAAATGTGATATTTTAAATAAAGCCCCTATAGCTGTATTAACCAAATTTTTTCAGGGAAAAATTTGCCCGGTCTCCAGGGCAAACCCCTTTTTTTTCCCCCCACCGGGCCCCCGCCCATACCACTACGTGAAAGACGTATTTTATTCATTCTAGAGTATATATATGTTTTTATGTTTTTTCTATTTTTTGTTGTGTCATTCTGATGAACTGTGATGGGTAAGTAAGCAGTATAGATGATAAATTTGCAAAAAATTTTTATTTAAATATTTTTTCCGGTGTCCCGGGCAAAAAACCCCTCCACCGCCCAACCGCCCATACCCCCCTACATGACTTCATATTTTATTCATTTTTGGGGGTAAAAATAGGTTTCTATGTTATTTTTTTGTTTATTTTGTCATATTAGATTTAAGTGAGAAAAATAAATAAGCTGGAGAGTTTATATTACGAAAATTATTGAAAGGGGAGAATTCCACTGGAAAAAGGGTTAATTTCATTTCCAAATTTTAAATTTTTTTTTTTTTTAAAAACCCCTACCCAAAGAATACTCCCTTCGACTGAAAAGTACAGGGAATGCCAAACAAAACCCCCTGACCTGTCTTTGTAAACTATTTGGTTTTTTATTTATTGTTTAAAAATAAAGTTTTTCATTTATTTCATATTGCTTAGTTTAATTTAAATTTTAAACCCCTTTTAGGGGTTTCCCGGGGCCCCAAAACTGGAGTCAGCACCGTGTTTCCCAAAAATTTTTAAAAAAAAAATTTTTAATTTTTTTTTTATGAAATCGTAGGAATTTTTTGTGAAGGTAATTTTAAAAAAAAAAGTACGAAATTTTTTGGAAAATTTACGAAATTTTTGCTCTCGCAAATTTTTAGTGTAAACGTATTTACGGAAAACGGGGTTTTGCCCCACCCTTTTACTCCCCTTTTAGGCCAATTTTCTTTTTTCCAATCAAACCCAAAATTTTTAGCTTTTTCACTAGTTTTTACTTCTTTCTATCATTTAGCACAAGAAATCGCCCAAATCAACTGTTACAATACAAAATAAAGTGGTCGGAAATTTAAATTTTGGCCCTTTAACACAAAGTTTTAAAAAAAATTTTAATTTCAAAAAAGGGTCCAGAAAGAAAAAATAGGGATTTTTGGGACTAAAAATAACATTTCCTTGATCATTTGTTTGGTTTTTAGGTTTCAAATAAATTTCCCTTTTTATTTTTTTTTACATAATGAATTTTTATTAAAACCAAAAAATAGAAGTTTACTGTTTTCAATTTCTTAAAAAAAAAAAAAAAAAATTGGGAAAATTTCATCCCCCATATTTGTGAATGTATATTAGACCCACCCGCTGACGTGATTAGAGTGTGAGGGCGTTTGTTTACTCTTGAATATCGGGAAAAATTTAAAAATTTCTGCTACTTTTAGCTCGTTTCAAGCCCTTTCCAGTGCTAAAAACCAATCAAAATCATCTCTATTTTTAAAAAGTCTTCCATTTTATCCCAAAAGAGACCAAAAAATCGCAAATACAACTATAAAAAACTCGAAAAAACACTGCCCAAAGTTTCTGTTTTAATCGAAAAATCATGATTTAATTTTTTTTTTTCTCTTTTTACACAGTGGCTGCGGATTGTTTTTTTGTGGTTTCACACATACCCCATAGATGTATTCTCTCATTCTAGGCCCAAAAGTTCCATCACGTTTTTCGAGTGAGCCTTTAGCTCATGGGGTAGTTTTTACGGGTTTTGGGCCCCGAACATTTAAACCCCTAGATCTTCGGGACGGGGAAACCCCGAAAGGGGTTTTTTTTAAGGGAGCCCCTAATTTCTTTTGCTTTTAAGTGGCTTTGGCTGTTTCTCTTACCGGGAAATTTTTTTTACCTCTGATGTATGCTTAAATTAAATAAAAAAAATTTAAATGAGGAAAAAATTTACTCTGCAAAAAGAAACAAATCCAGTTGCGGTAAGGTCTGGAACGTTTAAAAATCGCAAGGGAGAGGTTCCACTTTTATTTTTTTAAAATGTTTAAAAAAGATGAAATCGAAAAGAACTTTATTTGGGTTTAAAAAAATTAAAAACCAAATTTTTTTAAATTCTTTTCCCCCAAAAGATTTCCTGTCACCAAAAAAACTTAAAATACTTCACTTTTTACATCGCTGTGAGAAAATTCTTTTTCAATGAATTAAAGCCAGGGGGTTTGGGCAGTCATCCTGTGAAAATTTAAGACCTCTGAGTTTTTTTTTTTAACTTCAATTTTTAAAAAGTCTTTTCACAACTTGCGGGGGAAAATGCATTTGTAAAACCCGTAAAGGGGTTTGAAAAACCAAAACATTGGAAAGCATCCCTCTCATACTGTAGTTTAAAAAATTCAGAGAAACTTTAGGATCCAAAGGGGGAAATTTTTTCCCTTTCCAAATCGAAGGAGCACCAAAATCAAAAATTTCTCATATAAATGAATGGTGCCCATCAAATTTTCATAATTTAAAATTTCAAAATCTGGGCATTTTCCTTTTTTAATTTTCTCTTGTTCATCTTCAATTTGGGGGGGGGGGACCAATTTTTTTTTGGCGAAAGGGTACTCCTGTTAAAAAAATAAAGGGAAAACCCCTTTCCCCAGTTGTGTTTTGGCCTCCCAAAAAATTTTTTTAAACACGCTGGGAAATTTTGAAATCACTATCTTATTTTTCCCCCTTTACTTTGGTGCCCCTTTCACCCCCCCCTCCCTTTTGGGTGCCCGGGGCCCTCCCCTTTGGTCCCCCCTTGGGGATGCCCCTGGGGCTCATTTTCTCCATCTTTTGTCCCGTGTTTCCTTGTTTTAGGGCTCCTAAATATTTGATTATTGGGTTAAAAAGGGAAAACTTTTTAAAACATTTAAAAAAATAGCTCCCCAAAACATAAGGTTTTGCAAAGCTGGGCCAAAACGAAAGAAATAATGGAGAATGTTTTTTGTGAGCGTTAGCGAGGAATGGGTGCGCATTTTAAGGCTGGTGGCGGTGCTAGTTTCCAAAGTTTAGCTGGCCCCCCGAAGAAGAAAATTTGTTCCTATTTTCCCTTTAATGTTTTTAAGAAACAGCTCGGGGAGTCCCTAAAAATTTTGATAGAGAACTAAAAAAAAACCCAATTTTCTCTCAGAGGTGTTTGTAAGAAAATGTTAACAGATGCATGTCAAAACTGGGTACGTAGTCACTGAGGTTTTGGAAAAATTTTTCCTCTCCAAGGGCCAAAAGAAGAAACCTGGGTGGGGTTTGCAAAGGGTTTTTCTTAATGGAATCCTCAGCAGTGGTCTGAAGTACTTTGGAGTGTTGTAGCAAAACCCCCTTTAAACCCCTTTAAACCCTGGGGAAATTTTTGTACCAGCCCGGTAGTGACCCCCTGACCCACGCTACTTGTCATGGTTTTTTAGAGTATTTCAGTGCTCGAGTGTTGATGAATCATTTGCTTCCCCAAAAAAAAATATTTAAAACCCGTATAATTTTCCCGGGGGTTTTTGTGTAACAATTTTTCCGAGGGTTTTTACAAGGGTGGGGGGTATGGTTTTTAGCGGTTTGGGGCAAATTTTGTGTTCGTGGCCTTTAAAGGCTGTGAAGTGAGGTTCTTTAAGGCTGGCCGGCAAAATTCCCCCCGACCTAAAAACCCCATTGGAACCTGGGGCAATATTTTTTTTTTATTATAAAACCCCGGCCCTTTCCCCCCAAGGAGGGGGGGCCGAAAAAGAAAAAATTTCACCTTTATTCACTCCATCACTGTTTTTGCCAGAAGGGTGCTTTCATACAGTTTTAAATGGGAACTTAAAAACCCCCCCCTTCAGAGTGCAGGCACTGTAATTCCCATCTCCCGGACTCAAATCCGGGCCCCGCCGGTTTCCCCGGGAAAACCCCTTTATTTAAAAGTTACTTTGCTCCCACTCCCAAAAGTGTCAAATATTTAAAAACCCCTTTGTTTTCCTTCATCCTATTTAAAAAGCTCCGCATCCTTCTGGAAGTCCCAAACCCCCCGGGGCCCCCAAAAACCCCCCCTTTACCCCCCTCCAACCCCTTTCCCGGCCGACCCCTCCCCCGCCCTTCCCCTTTCCCCTACGGACTGAAAACCTTTTTGAAGTCTTTTTGTTTCGCTCCATTCTCTCTTTCTGTCCGAACCCCCTCAAAAAACCCTTTCCCCAGCCCTTGGACAAAAGTTTTGGGGGCCCCCACCCCCTCCTTCCAAACTACGAATTTGGTCAAAAGTGAAAAGAAATTTAGGGGGAGGGTATCGGTTCCCCCCCTGCAGCTGGGGGGGGCTGCTTACATGAGGGGAGGGTTTAATATACCCCCTAAACCCTTTTTAAATTTTTGGGGGGAGGGGCTTCCCACATGGCTTTAGGGGCGTGATTAAGCGTAAAGGGCGCAACACCAAGTATTAAAACCCCGGTTAAAGGGGCAAAACAGTGGGGCCCCCGGTTTCCATCAAATCCCAATAAGACCCAATTTTTTTAAGTGTATTTTTGTAAAATGCCCTTTGTACAAAGTTTGGGGGGGGGGGTTTAAAAGGGCTAATCTAATTCACCAATTTTTCCTTATGGGAACAAAATTTTTCGTAATGGCACCTGAACATACCCCTGGAGTGAAATAATTTCGAAAGCCGGGGGTCCACCTTTTTCATATTATAACTTTCATGGTTTATGTTTGTGTTTTGGTATGTGTGTTGGGGGGGGGCAGATAAAGCCATGATAGCACTGTTTAGTATAATTTTTTTTTTTTTTTATTTTACTTTCCCCATTGGCCATCACCCGTCTTACCAGAGGCATGCTTCCCCTTTCAGTTAAAAAAGCTGCCCAAAATTTTTAAAACCCCTCCCTTTAGGTGCAGAACTTTTACTTCCCTTTTCCCGGGCTCAAGTCTGGCCTGCCGGTTTCCCCAATCCCTTCATAAAAGTTACCTGCTCCGCTCTAACAGCCCCGGAAGTATTTAAAAAACCCTTTATCTCCATTCACTCCCATCAATTAAGCCGTGTTTGGTTTTGGGGGAAGTACAAACCCCCTTTCAACAAAACCTCCCTTTTCCCCTCCCTCCAATTTTTTTCCTTTAAACCAAAAATTTCCTATCCCGCCTTCCCTCCCCTTCAGATTTTTTACACCAAAAATATTCTATTTGTTCCCCCCTCTCACATGTCCGAACCCCTCAATCACTCTTCCCCAGCCCCCCCGGGTTTAGTTTTGGTAATCCCAAATCTCCCGAAATTTTAAAAATTTCAAATTCTCGCATTTTATTTTACCCAACACTTTTCCCTCAGCATGACATCTCCTCTTTCCCCCAGCCTCTTTTTGTTGCAACTTCCCCCACCCTGGGTTCACAAAACCTTTTATAAGAGTGTTGGGGAAAAAAACTATACTCTTTATTCATTCCCTCTTTGCTTCCAGGAAAAAAGTTCTTCGTCCCCCACAGCCCCCTAATGCAAACCCCCTCACCCTTTTCCCCCCTTTTTTTCTTTGATCCACCTCATCCCTTTATTGCCCATTGGGTGACAAAGTCCCCCTCCCAAAAATCTGAATACATTCCCCTCCTTCCTACTCTTCCCTCCAATTTTGATATTCCCCAAACTTTCTTTACCAAATTTTTTTGTTATCCTCATCACCCTTTTCTCTTTTTAACAGTGGTCCCTCAATTTTTCGTCCCTAAACCCTTCCCGGAAAATGGGGAAATATTATCGAAATAGACGGAAATTTTTGAATCAATTTTCCCCCTAAGGGAAAAAATGTAAATACAATTAAACCATTTTTGACACCCGAATTTTAAAAAAAAAAATTTTTGACATGAAATATTTGATGTAAATACATAAAAAAAATACTTTTTGGGGGGCATGTGAATTTAAACCCGTAACAGCATAAACTTTACCTTTATTTTGGGGATTTTTTCTTAGTGTATGGAAGAATGGAGGAGGAGGAGATTGAAATTGTGTTTTGGGAAAGGGGAAACCCCTTTCTACAGCAAACCCCAGGTACCAAGTGCTTTTCTGGGGGTTACTTTCTTCCGTTTCTTTAAAGCCACTAGGGCCCGCTTTGGGTCACTGGGGGTCCCGTCTTTCAAAAAAAACTGTCCGAGAGGGGGTTTTTTCTTTGGCCCTCTCTTTAAAACTTTTCCCTAAAAAGGGCCAAAAAAATCTGTCGTGGGACAAAATTGCCAATATGGCTTGCAGTATTTTTCCTCAGGTTTTTGTTTCTCCAAAATCTTTAAACCTTCCCCAAAAATTTCAAAAATCTCCTTAAAAATTTTGAAGAAGGAACCCCTTCCATCTCTCTTTCCCCCTCCTCTTTCGAAAATTCTGGGGCTGCGATCTGTTGCGGTTCCCGCTGAAGGGTCTTGCAAACTCCCCCAGTGGTTTGCTTTTCTTGTGGTCCTCCCCAACTCTTCCACTTTATCCAAACTCACATCCAAACCCCCTGGAAATCCCCGGGCCACAATATTTGTCCACAACCCGAATAGGGGTCATCAGGGGGCCCCCTCAAAACCCCCAAAATCCCCCCTTTTTGGACACAATCTGGCCAATTTTTCTCCAAGCAGAGTTCGAAGGGCCTGGTAGTCACTCCCCCCCCAAACCTTACCTGAAGGGTTTAAGAATGGAGGATACTTTAATGTTCTTTTTCCCAAAAAACTCTTAGGGTCAAGTGAGTGTCTGAGGTCACTTTAAAGCATTTGAAACATTGCTTTGGTTTTTAGAGGTTTTTTTTAAAATTTGAAATTTACCTGCTGGTCTATGGGTGGAGGGGGGAGTAGTATTCGGGGGGCAAAAACTTTACTGGATGAACCCCGGGTCCTCAGAATTTTGGTCATCCAAGTTTGGAGGGTGGGAAAAGGTGCATTGTCTATTTCTAGCAGGCCTTTAGGGTCCAAATTTTTTTTCCAGGAGGTTAAATTTTTCACTAAAAGCCAAAACTTCATTGGAAATTTCGGAAAAAAGTCCCCGTGACCCATGCCTTTTATTTGATCTACAAAAAACCAATTTTTCTCTTCATAACATTGTTTTTCTTGAAAACCCCTGGGATTTTCAGAAAGGGGACACTAATAATGGTTCACTTTGAAAACCCCACAAACTTAGCCGAACATGAGCATAAACCCGGTTTTATGGCTTGTGCTGGCAGTGCCTTTTCTTCCTGGTTATGTAAAGGGCCTCTTTGGGATTTTCTTTTCCCAAAAAAAAGGCCGGGTTTTGTCACAATTTTAAAACTTGTTTAAAAAGGGTTTTAGTCCTTAGCCTCTAAATTTTCTCCTTTAATTCCCGGGGCCCTATTTTTCACCCATTTTTTTATTCGAACTGCAGCCCCCCATGCCCTTTTCACATGTGTATGCCAGTACGCTTCTTAAACCCTCAAACCCGCCTTTGTTGGGCCCTTTAATTTCCAAATCACATCACCACTAGTTCAGGCCCAAATTTTTTTACAAATGTCATGCAACTGGGCCTTTGCCTTTTTTCAAATTTAAACAAAATTCCCTTCAACTCTTTCCCGCTAATTGTTTTCTTTTATCCACACCAAAAAAACTTTTTAAAAACCCTTGGTATGGTGATTCATTTTTGTTTAGCATATTTACCCCCTTTTTCCCAAAAACAGTTCCCTTGGGTTTCCCTTTTTCTTGGCTTTAAGGGGAAAATTGGTCGTTTCAGGATTTGTTATACATCCTGGGCCAGTTGCCCCCTTGAATTTACACATTCATTTCTTTTTTCGCCTTCCATAACTGATCTTTCAACATTACTGCTACCCCTTCCTTAGCTCTCTCTCATATACTCCAGATTTAATCCCATTTATTTCCCCCCACCGAAACTCCCCTACCCCCTTCAGCTTTGTTTCACTTAGGGCCATGACATCCAACTTCTTTTCATTCATAACATCAGCAATCATCTGTTTCTTGTCATCCACACACATTCAAGCATCCCAGTTTTATAAAGTTTTTCTTCTCTTTTTTAGTAAATGTCTACAGGAGAAGGGGTTACTAATAATAATAATTTATAATATGTATAATAATAATAATAATATAATAATAATAATGTGCTACATATAATAATTATAATAATAGACGGCTTCAAAAGGCGGTCACTAGATGGCAGTGTTTACCACAACAAAGAGGGAGCAGTTGTGGCTCCCCCCACCTGTTACATAATGACATATTTTATTCATTCTAGAGTATATATTGTGTTTCTATGTTATTTATATTGTCTGTTATGTCATATTAGATGAACTGTGATATATAAATAAGCCGTATAGCTGATATTAACCAAATTATTCATGAAATATTTTGCCCGGTCTCCAGACAAACTCTCGTCCACCACCGACACCGCCCATACCACTACGTGAATGACGTATTTTATTCATTCTAGAGTATATATCATGTTTCTATGTTATTCATATTGTTTGTTGTGTCATTCTAGATGAACTGTGATAGATAAGTAAGCAGTATAGATGATATTAGCGAAATTATTCATTAAGTATTTTGCCTGGTGTCCAGACAAACTCCCATCCACCGCCGACACCGCCCATACCACTACATGACTGACATATTTTATTCATTTTAGAGTATATATCAGGTTTCTATGTTATTTATATTGTTTATTATGTCATATTAGATGAAGTGAGAAAGATAAATAAGCTGTAGAGTTGATATTAGCGAAATTATTGAAGTGCAGAATTCCACTGGAATGGATTAATTGCATTTCAATTTAACTTTATTATTTTTTTAAATACACTACCTAACAGAATACTCCATTCGACTGAATGTACAGCAATGCAAGCAACCATATGACCTGTCTTTGTAATACTCATTTGTGCTTTATAGTTATCTGTTTACAATAATGTTTTATCACTGATTTCATCATTGCTTAGTTAATCTTAAGTTAACCCTTTCAGGGTCCAAGGCCCAAATCTGGAGTCACGCACCAGTGTCCAAGAATTTTCAAAAAAAAAATTTGTTATTTTTTCTTATGAAATCGTAGAGAATCTTTTTGTGAAGGTAATAAAACAAAAAGTACGAAATTTGGTGGAAAATTTACGAAATTATGCTCTCGCAAATTTTGATGTGTCAGCGATATTTACGAATCGGCGATTTTGGGGACTTTGACTCCCATTTTAGCCCAATTACATTATTCCAATCAACCAAATTCTAGCTATTTCACTATATTACTTCTATTCTATCGATTGAGCACAAGAAATCGCCAAGTCAACTGTTACAACTACAAAATAAAGTGATCGGAAATTGTTAATTTGGCCAATTTAAACACAAAGTTCAAAATTTTCCCAAATTTTCCCAAAATAGGGTCCAGAAAAAAAATGTAGGCATTCCTGGCACTAAACTAACTTTTTCCTCTGTTCATTAGTATGTTTGAGGCTTTACAAATAAATTCCTTTTTGATTTTTTATTCACATAATGAATTTTTTTTCACACCAAAAAATAGAAGATTTACTGTTATGCAAACTGTAATAATGTATAAAATCATCACCATTTTGTGAATGTATATTAGACCCACCACTGACGTGAAATTAGACGTGTGAGGTCGTTTGTTTACTCTGAATATCGGCAAAAATTTAACTTTTCTGCTACTTTGAGCTCTTTTCCCAAGCCTTTTTCCAGTGCTAAAAAAAAAAATCAAAATCATCTCTATTTCTGTAATATGTCTTCCATTCTATCAAATGAGACCAAAAATCGCAAATAAAAACTATAAAAAACATACGAAAAAACACTGCAAAGTTGCTGTTTTAATCGAAAATCATGATTTAATTTTTTTTCTCTCATTATACACAGTGTGCTGCAGGATCTGTTTTATGTGGTGCACACATACCACATAGATGTATTCTCTCATATCTAGGCCCAAATGTACCACTCACAGTTTATCAGAGTGAGCTGAGCTCATGGCGTAGATCTACGGTTTGGACCCTTTAACATAAAACCGTAGATCTACGGACGGACCCTGAAAGGGGTTAAATTTTAAGGCCCGCCCGTAATGCTATGCATATAAGTGGCTTTGGCATGCTGCTCTTACCTGTATTTTTTGTACCTCTGTATGTATGCTTAAATTACTAAATAAATTTAAATGAGGAAAATTGACTCTGCAAATGAGCAAATCCAGTTGCGAGTAAGGTCATGGAACAGATTAAACTCGCAAGTAGAGGTTTTCCCCTGTATTTTGAATATGTAAACACAGATGAAATCTGAAAAAGCACTTTATTTGATTTAAATATAAATCAACACAAATTTGTTAAGTTCTTTTTCCCCCAAATGATACCTCCTGTCACAAAACACTTGAACTACTTCACTTTTACATCAGCTGTGAGAAATTCTTTTTCAATGCTTATTAAAACCAGGTTTTGGGCAGTCACTCCTGTGCATTCAAGCCTCTGAGTGTTTTTATTAACTTCAATTTTGAAAATGGCTTTTCACAACTTGCGACTGAAAAATGCATTTGTAAGCAGTAATGTGTATGAAACACACAGCATTGGGAAAAACATCCCTCTCATACTGTAGTAAAGACTTCAGAGCATCTTTAGGATCCAAGGGAATTCTATTCCTTTTTAACTCGAAGGAGCATCACAAAATCAATAATTTCGTCATATAAATGAAATGGCGGGCCCCATCATTATCATAATAAATTGCAAAATCTGGACATTCCTTTTTTTAATTTCTCTCTTGTTCATCTTCAATTGGGGGGGGGGCACCATTTTCTCTGGACAGAAAGGGTACTCCCTGTTAAAGAAATAAAGGGCTAACCACTGCCTCAGTAGTTTTTTGTGAGCCTCCAAAAATTTATTTATCACCGCTGAAATTTCGAAATCACTATCTTATTTCCCTCTCTACTTGGATGCCCCTTTTCACCCCCCCCTCCTTTGGATGCCTGGGGCCACTGCCCCTTTGGTCCCCCCTCTGTATGCCACTGGTCTCATTTGCCCCTCTTTTTGTCCAGTGTTTCCTTTTGGTTTTTTGGGCTATACATATTTGATTATGGGGAAAAGGAAATCTTTAACACATGAAACTATAGCTCAAATCATAAGGTTTCGCAAAGCTGGGCACCAGACGAAAGAAATAATGGAGAATGTTTGTGTGAGCGTTCAGCGAGGAACTGGGTGCAGCATTTCAAGGCTGGTGGCGGTGTCTAGTTACCAAACGTCAGCCTGGCCCCTCGAAGAAGATATCTGTTCCTATCCTAACTGTGTTTAAGAAGCAGCTCGAGAGTACACCTAAGATAACTGATAGAGAACTAAAAGAAAACCCACATTTTCTCTCAGAGGTGTTTGTAAGAACTGTTAACAGATGCATGTCAGAACTGGGCTACAGTAGTCACTGCCAGGTTTAGAAATTGATCCTCTCCAAGCCACAGAAGAAACATAGGCTGGATTATGCAAAGAATATATCTTCACTGGAATCCTCAGCAGTGGTCTGAAGTACTTTGGAGTGTTGTAGCAACCTTCACTGTTACCTATAACCGTGGGGAATATGTGTACCAGCCCAGAGATAGTGACCCGCTAGACCCACGCTACTTGCTCATGGTTTGAGAGTATTTCAGTGCTCAGAGTGTTGATGAACTCATTGTGCTTCCCAAAAACCAGTATATAAACCAGTATAATTACCTGGAGTTATTGTGTAACAATTTTACCTGAGGCGTTTGACAAGTGTGGGGCTATGGTTTTTATGCAGGATGGTGCAAATCTGTAGTTCAGTGGCTTAAGGACTGTGAAGTGAGGTTCTTTAATGGCTGGCCAGGCAATTCCCCAGACCTAAACCCTATTGAGAACCTCTGGTCAATATTTTTTTTTTATCACACGGATCGATTCCCACCCAAGCAGGAGTGGCCCGAAAAGAAAAAAACTTCACCATCAATTCACTCCATCAACTGTCTTGCCAGAAGGGTGCTTTTACACTAAGTTTTAAACTGCAACATTAACACCCATCCTCAGAGTGCAGGCACGTACTCCCATCTCCAGGATCAAGTCCGGCCTGCCGGTTTTCCTGAATCCCTTATAAAGCTACTTTCTCACGACTCCATACTGCAACGTAGTATTAAAAACTTTTACATTTGTTTTCCTATTCACTCCTATCAACACGCTTCACAATGCATTCCTTGGGAAGTCCAACCTCTCGCACCAAAACTCCTTACACCCCTCCCTCCAACCTTCCTAGGCCGCCCTACCCCGCCTCCTTTCCACTACAACTGATACACTCTTGATCAAATTTTGTTTCGCTCCATTCCCTACATGTCCGAACCACCTCAAAAACCTTTCCTCATGCCCTCTGGACAACTGAGTTTTGTAATTCCCGCAACCTCCCTCCTAACTCCAATATACGAATCTGGTCAATAGTGAAACGAAATTTACTGGGCAAGGTATCAGTTCCATCCTGCAGCTGGAGGCTGCTCTACATGAGGCATGGAATAATATACCTCCCTAAACCCTTAAGAATTTGTGTGAGAGTCTTCCTACATGGCTGAGAGACGTGATTAAGCGTAAAGGGCGCAACACCAAGTATTAAAAACCTCGGTAAGTGTGCAAATACAGTGGACCTCCGGTTTTACGATCAGCTCCCAATAAGACCAATTATGTAAGTGTATTTATGTAAGTGCGTTTGTACATGTATGTTTGGGGGGTCTGAAATGGACTAATCTAATTCACAATATTCCTTTATGGGAACAAATTCGTTCAGTAATGGCACCTGAACATACCTCTGGAGTGAAATAATATCGTAAGCCGGGGGTCCACTGTATACATATTATAATCTTCATGGTATATGTTTGTGTTTTGGTATGTGTGTTGGGGAGGGGCAGCATAATGCCATGACTAGCACTGTGAGTATAATTTTTTTACTTTTTATTTTACTAACACATTGGCCATCACTGTCTTACCAGAGGCATGCTTACACTACAGTTATAAAGCTGCAATATTAACACCCGTCCTTCAGAGTGCAGACACTGTACTTCCCATCTCCAGGACTCAAGTCTGGCCTGCCGGTTTTCCCGAATCCCTTCATAAATGTTACCCTGCTCACGCTCTAACAGCACGTCAAGTATTAAAAACCATTTATCTCCATTCACTCCTATCAAATACGCTCGTGCATGGTTGGTGGAAGTACAAGCCCCTTGCACACAAAACCTCCTTTACCCCTCCCTCCAATTTTTCCTAAGCCAACTCCTATCCTGCCTTCCCTCCACTACAGATTTATACACTCAAAGTCATTCTATTTTGTTCCATTCTCTCTACATGTCCGAACCACCTCAATCACTCTTCCTCAGCCCTCTCGATAATAGTTTTGGTAATCCCACATCTCCTGATTTCCAAACTACAAATTCTCTGCATTATATTCACACCACACATTGCCCTCAGACATGACATCTCCTCTGCCTCCAGCCTTCTTCTTGTTGCAACATTCACCACCCATGCTTCACACCTATATAAGAGTGTTGGAATAACTATACTCTCATACATTCCCGTCTTTGCTTCCACGGACAAAGTTCTTCGTCTCCACAGACTCCTAAGTGCACCACTCACCCTTTTCCCCTCATCAATTCTATGATCCACCTCATCCTTCATAGACCCATCTGCTGACACGTCCACTCCCAAATATCTGAATACATTCACCTCCTCCATACTCTCTCTCCCTCCAATCTGATATCCAATCTTCATCACCAAATTTTTTTGTTATCCTCATCACCTTACTCTTTCCTATACAGTGGTCCCTCAATTATCGTCCATAATCCATTCCTGGAAGTGGGACTATTATCGAAATAGACGATTTTCGAATCAATTTTCCCCATAAGAAATAATGTAAATACAATTAATCCATTCCTGACACCCAGAAGTATTAAAACAAAAAATTTTTGTACATGAAATATAGATGTAGTACATAAACAATACTAATAGGACATGATGAATGAAACAGTAACAGCATAACACTTACCTTTATTGGAGATTCTTCTTAGTGTATGGAAGACTGGAGGAGGAGAGAGATTGAATTAGTGTTTGGAAGGGGAATCCCCTTCTATCAGCACCTCAGGTACCAAGTGCTTTTCTGGGATTACTTCTCTTCTCTGTTTCTTAATGCCACTAGGACCAGCTTGAGAGTCACTGGAGATCCTGTCTTGCAAAAAAAAACTGTCCAGAGAGCTTGTTTCTGGCATCTCTTTAAAAACTTCCCTAAAATGGGCCAAAACTCTGTCGCTGTACAAGTTGCCAATATGGCTTGCAGTATCCTTCTCAGGATGTTGTTTCTCCATAAATCTTTCCATCCTTCCCCACATTTCAAAAGTCTCCTTAATTTCTGAAGAAGGCACCTTCTTCCATCTCTCTTCCTCCTCCTCTGCAGCAAGATTCTGAGCTGCGATCTGTTGCTGTTCCTGCTGAAGCTCTTGCAGCTCCTCAGTGGTTAGCTCTTTCTTGTGGTCCTCCACCAACTCTTCCACATCATCCAAACTCACATCCAACCCCATGGAACTCCCCAGTGCCACAATATAGTCCACAACTGACATAGGCTCATCAGGGGCCACCTCAAACCCTTCAAAATCCCTCTTGTGGACACAATCTGGCCACAATTTTCTCCAAGCAGAGTTCGAAGTCCTGGTAGTCACTCCCTCCCAAGCCTTACCTAGAAGGTTTAAGCAATGGAGGATACTGAAGTGTTCTTTCCAAAAATCTCTTAGGGTCAAGTGAGTGTCTGAGGTCACTTTAAAGCACCTTTGAAACATTGCTTTGGTGTAGAGTTTTTTAAAGTTTGAAATGACCTGCTGGTCTATGGGCTGGAGGAGGGGAGTAGTATTCGGGGGCAAAAACTTTACTGTGATGAACCCAAGCTCCTTCAGAATTAGGTCATCCAAGTTTGGAGGATGAACAGGTGCATTGTCTATTACTAGCAGGCACTTGAGATCCAATTTCTTTTCCAGGAGGTAATTCTTCACACTAGAGCCAAACACTTCATTGAATCACTCGACGAAAATGTCCCTCGTGACCCATGCCTTATTATTAGATCTACAAAACACACACAATTTACTCTTCATAACATTGTTTTTCTTGAACACACTGGGATTTTCAGAATGGTACACTAATAATGGCTTCACTTTGAAATCCCCACTAGCATTAGCACAGAACATGAGCATCAGCCTGTCTTTCATAGGCTTGTGTCCTGGCAGTGCCTTTTCTTCCTGAGTAATGTAGGTCCTCTTTGGCATTTTCTTCCAAAAGAGGCCTGTTTCGTCACAATTGAACACTTGTTAAGGTTTCAGTCCTTCAGCCTCTAAGTACTCCTTGAATTCCTGCACATATTTTTCAGCCACTTTTTGATTCGAACTGACAGCCTCACCATGCCTTATCACACTGTGTATGCCAGTACGCTTCTTAAATCCATCAAACCAGCCTTTGTTGGCCTTGAATTCACTCACATCACCACTAGTTGCAGGCAATTTCTTTACCAAATCGTCATGCAACTGCCTAGCCTTTTCACAAATAATCAAAATCATACAACTCTCCTGCTAATTGTTTCTCATTTATCCACACCAATAATAACTTTTCAACATCTTCGAGTACTGGTGATCTCATTTTTGTCAGCATATTTACCCCCTTTGCAACAACAGCTTCCTTGATTTCCTTTTGCTTGGCTATAATGGAAGATATGGTCGTACAGGATTTGTTATACATCCTGGCCAGTTCGCCCACACGTACTCCACTTTCGTATTGTTCAATGATGGTTTTCTTAAATTCATTCGTATTTCTCACCTTCTTTACCAAAGGCTTGGCACTAGGAGCTTTCTTTGGAGCCATGGTAGCTTATTTAGCACTTAAAAGCACTAAAATGAATGGAATCTTATGAAATATTTCGTATGAACACGTGAGGGGACCGTCGCTCACTGGTAAACAATGGCACACTGGCTGGGAAGGGAGGCCGAGGCGGCTCAGAGCGTGAGTACTCGTCCAACACGAAAGACGAATAGCGAGTTAACGGACCATTTGCTAGCCAATGTTTAGATGAAACAACGGGACTATTTCCGAAATGGACGACTTTCAGGCCGGACGATTATTGAGGGACCACTGTATTCACTTTTAATTTCCTTCTTTTACATACCCTACCAAACTCATCCACCAACCTCTGCAACTTCTCTTCAGAGTCTCCCAAAAGCACAATGTCATCAGCAAAGAGCAGCTGTGACAACTCCCACTTTGTGTTAGATTCTTTATCTTTTCAAATCAAATCAAATCAGTTTATTCTCTATAAGGATTACAATGCGGGGTTTACAGATTTTGGTTATTGTTTGGTTTACACGTAGTAAAATACTAATTACAGAGGGGGCCACTAGAACACCTAGCACGGCTAGGCATTTCGGGCAAACTTAGATTAACCCTTTGACTGTAGGTTAACCCTTTGACTGTCGCAGGCCCCTTTCTGAAACTGTCATTCTATGTCGCAAAATATTAAAAAACAAAATTATTTTTTCCTATGAAAATGTTGAGATTATTTTTCTGATTGTTTAAGGAAAAAAAAAAAAACTTTTGCCATCAGTATTTACCGAGATATAGAGGCATGAAGTTTGCAGAAAATGAGCCATGTACGGCAACAGCGGCAGCTGCCGCTCACCCGGTAAACTATGGTTTACTTGTATTTGAAGGTTTGTTGTTTTTTCCCTATTTTATTTTTTCACATAACTTATGTGGCCTGTGAGACCAAAGTAAGGTGCAATGTACATATATACACTCGTTGTGTACAACACAATAAGCACACAAACATAATTATCAATATATTGTTTACAAAACTTGTTGACAAAAACAAACAATATAAAAAATTGTTTATTACTATTGTTCTATAATATGTATACCAATATTCAGTCACTGGACATATTCCTAGAAGTTCTGCAGCTTGTGTAACTCTTTGAAACATGTTTTCATACACAGTGGTGTTTTATACTCCTCACACATAAAACCAGTGTGTGCGCATTTTTGTGGACGTATTTTATGTGCAAAGACAAAACACCTCGTCTGAGAAGTTTTCCTCAAAGTATTAGCAGGCAGTTGTGTTATGTAGTTATCCTAGGTAAATGGTCATGTGTCATCATTCATTCCTTCCTTCCTACCTTCCTGCATTCCTTTCCTACCTTTCTTCCTGCATTCCTTTCCTACCTTCCTTCCTACCTTCCTGCATTCCTTTCCTACTTTCCTACCTTCTTTCCTGCCTTCCTGCATTCCTTTCCTACTTTCCTGCATTCCTTTCCAACCTTCCTTCCTACCTTCCTGCATTCCTTTCCTACCTTCCTGCATTCCTTTCCTACCTTCCTGCATTCCTTTCCTACCTTCCTGCATTCCTTTCATACCTTCCTGCATTCCTTTCCTACCTTCCTTCCTACCTTCCTGCAATCCTTTCCTACCTACCTTCCTGCATTCCTTTCCTATCTTCCTTCCTACATTCCTTCGTCTTTCCTTCCTTACTTTTTTCCTTCCTTTCATCTCGTCCTTCCTTCATTCCTGCCCTCCATTCTTCCTTCCTTCTGGTTTCTGTAATATATATACACATATATAGTCACTAGATACTTTCATATAACTGCTATTATCTTGTTCGGCAAGCTTGTCTTGTGTGCGAGTGTGTGGCTTATACATGTAATTGTTTTGAGTCAGGAGTTGGCAGCTGTCAAAATGACATATTATCTCATTACTGACTCCCCCTACCACCTGTCAAAACAATGGGGTCAGATGCTGCTTCCCCTCCATTCTATCTGATTATCTTTCTCCCTCATTCTATCTCAATCTGTCTCTCTCTTTCTATCTGTGTCTATCTCTGACTCACAGGTACACATAAATACAAGTATACATAGTGTAAATTACCTAGGATAACCCCAAAAATCCAGACAGTGCTATACTCTGCTTGAAGATGTGAGTAAACATGATGACGCAGTCTTGTGGCTCTCTGAGACAGAGAGCTAGATGGATAGACAGGGAGCTTGGCAGACAGACAAATAGACAGACAGAAATGTTAGTGTACCAGCAAAAGCAAGGGGAGGGCGATGGTCATCTAATCTTTTCTTATCAGCTGCACCCTCCCCCACCCTCATTTACGCTCATCAAAAGTCAGCTCTTATCAGATGTTATCTCCCCTTATCATGTCATTGTCATGGGGTGGACTTTTTTTTTTTTCTTGCTTCAAGGGAACAATATTTCTCCTCCTCTCCTCTCCTCCTCCTCCTCCCCCCTCCTCCTCCCCCCTCCTCCTCCCCCTCCTCCCCCCTCCCTCCTCCCTCCTCCTCCTCCCTCCTCCTCTCCTCTCCCTCCCCTCTCCCTCCTCCTCTCCCTCCTCCTCTCCCTCCTCCTCTCCCTCCTCCTCTCCCTCCTCCTCTCCCTCCTCCTCTCCCTCCTCCTCTCCCTCCTCCTCTCCCTCCTCCTCCCTCCTCCTCTCCCTCCTCCTTCTCCTCCTCTCCCTCCTCCTCTCCCTCCTCCTCCCCTCCTCCTCCCCCTCCTCCTCCTCCTCCTCCTCCCTCCTCAAAACCATGAAATTCATCTTCACAGACACTTCCATCTGTGTTAGAGCATCACTTGGGAAGAGAAGAGTCCCAGATTTGCTCGGAGTCACATATTTCTTACCGCTAAGAATGCTGAAAAAGGACGACTGAGATGGCATTCCCACAATGCATCACTGGCTCCCCGATTTTTTTTATATGGTGCACACTGACGATGGAGATGCATTCTCTCACATGTGGGCCTACCAGCTTTCTCCTGCTTGATTTGAAGCCACTAGAATTTATGTGTATAGATACGTCAGAAACAGTGACGTGTAAGACGTATATATATGATGTAAACAGTCAAAAGGTTAATTCTTTACCCTAAATTATAACAACTTGTGGAGTAAGTTGACTAAATACTAAGTGTCAAATACTAGTTTGTGAGTTTAGCAGTGTGAATGCATTTGTTTTGGCACAATACATAGTTTCTATATTGGAGTATCACAGGCAAACTTATGACTAGTTAGGAATCATTATTTTAAGATTAGGATACATATTTCTGTGCTTATAGTCAAATGGGTGAGTGAGTGAGGGTAAGTGTGGACCACCAGGTGGTTTTTATGTAGTTAGTTGATGGGGTGTATCAGGGAGATAAGATGTTTTCTAACAGTAGTTTTGAAGGTGATGAATGTGTCTGCAGTTCTAAAGTTTTCAGGTAGGGTGTTCCAGATTTTAGGGCCTTTGATGTACATTGAATTTTTGTAAAGGTTTAGTCGGACACGGGGAATGTCGTAGAGATGTTTGTGTCTGGTGTTATGCCTGTGGGTCCTGTCACAACTGTCAAGAAAGCATTTTAGGTCAAGGTTAATATTGGAATTTAAGGTCCTGTAGATATAGATTGCACAGTAGTAAGTGTGGATGTTCTGAACACTAAGTAAGTTTAGATCTATGAAGAATGGGGGGGTGTGTTGCCAGGGATGGGATTTAGTGATGTGAAGGCTTACTCAGCCCTGTAACAAAATTAATGAATAGAAAAAGAAATAATGACTCACAAAAATAAACACTTTATTATTTAGTAATGCAAAGATAAAACAGAGAAACATGAAGGTGTATCCTATTTGAAAGAAAAATGAAAAATGAAATGAAAAAATGACATTTGAATTCAACGCTAATATGTACAAGTATACTGGGGTGTCTGGTGGAGGTTGACACCGTCTTGTAGAAATTGTAGCCGTTACTGATGATGTGGTGGGGTCACAGGTGTTGGTGACAACCCAACGGCTAGTTCTTCACAGAGTCTATAGCCTTGAATAGTCAGTCCGGATGACAGGAAAGCAAGTTCTTTACCACTACAAAGATGAGGTGTTGTTGTCTGCTGTCGCCTACAGTTAATCAGGTAGGTAGATCCAAAAAGTGACGTCTCCGGACTTTTGCAAAAGTCCTTCTCCTTCACCACTTCTCGTTGGTTGGCAGGTGACCCGATCTGTCATTCCAAGCTGGAAAGAGAGACAGGTTACCCACTGCTTAAGAAATCACTCTCCATGATAAGTACAATACCTAAAAGATGTGGTGATTATCAAAACATCTAACATGAAGATCAAGGCTGAAAGGACTAAGTTTATTATTGGTCAAAAGTGAAGCTTTCAACCAATAAGCCAACTAGAATAGGAGCAGGCTTTTACTTACAATTGTGCTGGGAGCTGTGAGTCGAGTGATTACTGTTTGGCCAGTGCCCCACCCGTCACCTTTCGGGGTGGGGAAAAAAGGGGGGGATAGCGGGAGCTAGACTTACCCTACCTTAACAAGCAGCCGGCAGTCAAACTATCGTTACCATATACTCGCTCGCTACTCCTATCTGTTGAACTTTTCCCTCACACTCCCCCTTACCAAGACTTATACTCAAGGAGTATAAGAAGAATAGGTGAGGAAAAAGTTCTAAAATGTGGAAGTCGCGCTACGTAAGGCAACAAATCTTCTACTGACTGTCACGACTTAACCAGCCAGAGAAATAATTGGATGAACCATTGATATACACAATATGGAACTTAAAAGCTTGGAGAGCCAATGTCCACCTCAAAAGGCGACTGTTGGTTCCCTTAAAAGTTTCTAGGTATATCAAAGGTTTGTGATCCGTCTCTAAAATGAATTCTTTTGCCAGTAAATAAAATTTAAGCTTGGAGATACCCCACACAAGGGCCAAACATTCCTTTTCTATGGTGGAGTATCTCGTTTCTGACGGAAGAAGTTTCCGGCTTAGGAAGCATACAGGGAAGGGAGTATTGTCATGGTACTGTAGTAACACCGCACCTAAGCCAGTATTGGAGGCATCAGTTCTTAAGCAAAATGTTTTATTAATATCTGGAATCTTAAGTATAGGGTCTTTTGAGAAGATATTTTTAATCTCATTAAACTTTTCTCGAGCTACGTCGGAAAGTTCAAGAGGTTCCTTCACAGACTTTTTAAGGAAGTCGGATAAGATGCCTGTAAGATCAGTAAGGTTCGGGATAAACCGTGCATAAAAATTTACAGAACCACGAAAGCTACGCACGAGCTTCTTGGTTTTGGGGAATTTAAATTCTAATAAAGCTTTGATCTTACTAGGGAGAGGCTGCAAAGAGTAATTAGAAAGGATCAGTCTGAGATATCTAATCTTGTTATACCCAAGGAAGCATTTCTTCAGCTTGGCAGTGAGGCCATGTGAGCGAAATCTATGTAAAACTGATGTTAATGCTTGGATATGCTTGCCCCACGTGAATGTCATTACGTAAATGTTATCAAAATAAACTGAAACATTTGGCATATTACCCAAGACGTTTCTCATCAGTCTCACGTAGGTAGCACAGACAGTTACCAAACCGAAGGGCATAGTTCTATAGTGCATCAGTCCTTGGTGGGTTGGAAAAGCAGTGTACTGCTTAGAAGAAGGATCTAACATTACTTGATGATATGCCTGCGCAATATCAATCTCTGAAAAGAAGGAAGAGTCATAAAATTTGTGTAGATCGCTATCTATTAAGGGCATAGGCTCAGCATCCCACCGAGTTATAGCATTAAGGCCTCTGAAGTCAATAGCAAGTCTATATGAATTATGCTCCTTCTTAACCATGACTACTGGTGAGCAATATGCAGATACTGAAGGTTCAATGATCTTTAGTTTTAATAATTTGTCTACCTCTCGGTCAAATGCATCTCTAAGGTGAACTGGAACTGGGTATAATTTCCGTTTGATAGGATTTTCCGTGACTAAGTCAATCTTATGGACTACCGTGGAGGTGACACCTGGAATATCAGTAAAAACGTCTGAGAAGTTACTCACATATTGAAGTAGTTCATGTTTCTTATGGTCATCCAAAGACTCATTAATATTAATGTTTGTTGCATCCGAGTGGTCAAGAGTCACCAAGTCATGTAGTTCTCTGTCATAGTCTACGTTAGAGGTGTCAGTTACGCACACCTTACACTCCTCAGTTGTCTTATCAAGTTTGTGTGGAAAAACTAAATCAAAGTTATTCAGGCAGTTAACCAAATTTCTTCGGTAATATTTCTTAAGGATGTTGATATGATAAAGCTTAGGTTTCCCCTTGACTTCTATGAGGTAGTCAACTTTCCCAAAAATTTTTAACACCTTATATGGACCTTTCCATGCTACTAATAATTTATTTGACTTAATAGGCAAAAGTACCAGAACTTCATCCCCTACTTTAAAACTTCTCCTCTGACTTTTGGAATCAAAATAGGTTTTGTACTGGTCCATTGAGAAGCTTAAGTTTTTCGAAACTATGTCAGAGGTCTCCTCAAGTTTGGGTCTAAGGTCAAGGAGAAGCTGATAAGAAGACTGAACCTCAGCCTTTACGTCCTCATTAGTCCATAAGTCATGAAGGATAGACAATGGACCTCTAGCCTGTCTACCATAGAGAAGTTCAAAAGGTGAAAACCCCAAAGAGTCACTGGGAACTTCCCTCATGGCAAACAAAGCACAGGGTAGGTAACGATGCCACTCCTTAGGTTTAAGGGAGCAAAGTTTACTTAAAATGGACTTGAGAACCGAATGCTGGCACTCAATCCTCCCATTACAGCTGGCATGATAGGGTGTTGTGAAGAGAGGCTTCATTCCCAGAAGTTGGTAGAGATGTTGCATTAAGTCAGATGTGAATTGTGTCCCATGGTCAGACAAAATCTCTCCAGGGATGCCAACTCTGGAGAAGATGGACAAAAGGGCTTCAGCCACCTCTGTAGTAGTTATGGACTTTAACCCTTTGAGGGTTTTCGTCGTACTAGTACGTCTTACGCGTAGGGGTTTTTGACGTACTAGTACTCATAAATTCTAGCGGCCTCAAATCTAGTGGGAGAAAGCTGGTAAGCCTTCATATGAAAGAATGGGTCTATGTGGTCAGTGTGCACAGTCTAAAAAAAATCCTGCAGCACACAGTGCATAATGAGAAAAAAATAACTTTGACCATTTTTTTTAATAAATCAGCGACTTTGCAGTGTATTTTCGTATGGTATTTATTGTTGTATTCTAGTTTTCTTGGTCTCATTTTATAGAATGGAAGACATATTACAGAAATTGAGATGATTTTGACTGGTTTTACAATGAAAGGTGCCTTGAAATTGAGCTCAAAGTAGCAGAAATATTCGATTTTTACCAAACTTCAAAAGTAAACAAATCGTGCCAATCGTGCAATACACGTCAACTGGTGAGTCTAATATTCTTTTACAAGTGCACCAATAATATTTATACCATTTTTTACACTAATGCAGTAGTCTGCATAACAGTAAATCTTATATTTTTTGTGAAAATAAAAATTCAAAGTGGAAAGCAAAAGAATATAAGAGGGGCCTTGAGACATGACTAATGACTAGAGGAAATGTCATTTTAGTGCCAGGAATGTCTATCTTGTTTATTCTGGACCCTATTCGGAAATTGGCATCTTTTGAAATTTGTGTGAAATTGGCAAAATTGCTAAATTCTGACCACTGTACTGGATAGTTGAATTTATAAATGGGTGGTTTCTTGCACCCATTCGATAGAAAAAATGGAGTTCCAGCGAAATATTCATGTTTTTTGTCGACTAGTACAGTGAAATTGGCCGAAAATGGGGCTCAAAGTGGGCAAAATCGCCGATGCGTAAACATCGCCGAGACCGCTAACTTTGCGAGAGCATAATTCCGTAAGTTTTCTATCAAATTTCAAACTTTTGGTGTCTTTATGATCGGGAAAAGATTCTCTATCTTTTCATAAGAGAAAATAATTTTTTTTTTTTTTTAAATTTGGCCGACCCTGAGAACGAGTTTCGGAGAGGGCCTGTCGACCCTCAAAGGGTTAAGGGTACAGCTTCAGGGAAACTCGAAGCATAATCAACTAATGTTAATATATATCTATGTCCCCCAGATGAAAGTGGTGATAAAGGACCAACAATGTCAATAGCTACTTTTTCAAACAGTACCGTAAAGATTGACATTTTGACTGTAGGTACTCGCCTGATACCTCGGGAGGATGACAATTGGCAAACTTTACACGATCTACAATAGGTAGTGATATCTGAGGATATTTTGGGCCAAAAATAGGTTTCCCTAATTTTATTTAAGGTTTTACGATGCGAGAAATGTCCGGCCACTGGTAGGTCATGAGCCATTTTAAGAACAGTCTCTCTGCATTGACTTGGAACAACTAAGATGGAATAGTCTATCTCATCTGAATTTAATTTGAATACTGATTTATACAAGATACCTTTTATATGTTCAAATTTATATGAAAAGTTTTTCCTTTGGATAACTTGATTTTGTCTAGCTGCATTATGGCAATTCTGAATAGAAGGGCAATTATGTTGTAAATTGACAAAGGAGTCCTTCAATATATCTAAAGGCTTAAAGTCAGGGAAACTCAAAGGATGGGCAGTAGGAGAAGCCTGGGCTTTAGTCTGAGCCCTAGTCAAGACATTTATAGTATCGGAGGTGATATCCTCACTTTCATCTAACAAGTGAACCGGTGATTCTACTATCTTGCTTTCGAGAGTAGTATCACTGGTTTCTAACCCCACATGAATATTCCGAGACATTGCCTCATCTGAACTTTCAAGGGGCTTCTCTGACTCTACAGGAAGAGGATCTGAAAAGCTAATGTCCATCTTTGGTGATGAAAGGTCAACCTCAGAAGGAAGAATGGCACCTTTTATTTATTTATTTTATTTATTTTATTTATTTATTTAAAAATTTGAGCACACATACAGAGGTACAACAAATACAGGTAAGAGCAGTATGCCAAAGCCACTTATACTATGCATAGCATAACGGGCTGGCTTAAAATTAACTTAAGATTAACTAAGCAATGATGAAATCAGTGATAAAACATTAATGTAAACAGGTTACTATAAAGCACAAGTGAGTATTACAAAGACAGGTCATATGGTTGTATGCATTGTTGTAGATTGAGACACTTATGCAGCATATGGGAATCTTTATTCAGGAAACGTTTCGCCACACAGTGGCTTCATCAGTCCAATACAAAGAGGAAGGCGTAAGGAGAGGAGGAGAATGAGGTAATCAGTCCCTCAAACCATTCATCACATGCATTGTTGTACATTCAGTAGAATGGAGTATTCTGTTAGGTAGTGTATTTAAAAAATAATAAAGTTAGATTGGGTTTTAGGTTTAACATTTATGTGATATAATTGTGAGAAACATTTAAGATATACAATTTATAAGGTTCAGTTATTCAGTATTTATTTGGTTTTGGGTGAGTAAGTGATCTTTGAGAAGAGACTTGAATTTATAAACAGGTAGTGTTTCTTTTATATTTACAGGTAATGAATTCCAGATTTAGGGCCTTTTATGTGCATTGAGTTTTTACATAGTGTGAGATGGACACGAGGAACATCAAAGAGTGATCTGTGCCTTGTGTTATGGTCATGTGTTCTGTTGAGGTTGGCAAGGAGATGTTTGAGGGAAGGGTTAATATCAGAGTTAAGTGTTCTATGTATGTAATAGGTGCAGTAGTAAGTATGGATGTTTTGTATGGTGAGGAGGTTTAGTGTACTGAATATTGGTGGAGTGTGCTGCCTATAGTGAGAATTTGTTATCATTCTAACTGCAGCCTTTTGTTGGGTAATTAGTGGTCTGAGATGGTTACTTGTTGTTGAGCCCCATGCACAAATTCCATAGGTGAGATAGGGGTAAATAAGAGAGTGATATAGGGCCAGAGGGCTGACTGTGGAGCATAGTACCGTATCTTCGATAGTATGCCTACAGTCTTGGAAATTTTCTTAGAAATTTGTTGTATATGTGTATGAAATTTGAGTCTATTATCAAGGTGGATTCCTAAGAATTTTCCCTCTGTTAGCTTTGTGATAGGTGATCCGTTTATCATTATGTTAAGAGGGACATCTGTAGCTCTGTTACCAAACTGAATGAAGTAGGTTTTGTCAATGTTTAGTGTAAGTTTGTTAGTTCTCATCCAGGTAGATATTTTCTGTAATTCGGTATTTACAGTATTGGCTAGCGTGACTGGGCTCGGGTGGGAGAAGACGTATGTAGTGTCATCTGCAAATAGTGTGGGTTTGAGTAATTGCGAAGCATTTGGTAGGTCATTTATGTATAGGAGAAAGAGAAGAGGGCCAAGGACACTTCCCTGTGGGACACCAACTGTAATTGGTTGTGCAGAGGAGTTTGCCCCATTTGCATACACATATTGGCTTCTGTTGCTGAGGTATGACTTGAGGTAGTTGAGGGAGTGCCCTCTTATACCATAGTGTGACAATTTTACGTGGAGCAAGTCATGGTCAACTGTATCAAAAGCTTTACGTAAGTCAATGAAGATCCCCAGTGGGACTTCTTTTTTCTCTATTGCAGTGTATATATGTTCTAGCATGTGTATAATAGCATCATTAGTATTTTTATTAGGCCTGAATCCAAATTGGCAGGGGTTGAGTATGTTTTGGGAGATAAGGTAGGAGTAGATTCGTTTATGAATTAATTTTTCGAAGATTTTTGAGAGAGGGTGTAAGTTGGATATTGGCCTATAGTTATTCAACTCTGTTTGGTCTCCTCCTTTGTGGATCGGGGTGACCCTTGCTATTTTGAGTACTGTAGGGAAGGTGGAGGATTCAATGGATTTGTTAAAGAGTGTTGCAATGATTGGTGATAGCACTTGTGACACTTTTTTGTATATAAAGGGTGGTAAGGTATTTAAATCTCCTGCCTTGTTTTTTTGTGTGTTGATAATAAGGGAGACTTCGTATGGGTTAGTCGGAGCTAGGAACAGTGTGTTCGGGTAGTTGCCGGTGAGGTAGTCATTTGGTGGGGTATCTGAGCTTGGGATTTTATTGGCAAGGTTTTGTCCTATAGTGGAGAAGAAATCATTGAGTCTGTTTGCTGTTTCTGTTGGTGGGAGTTGGGGTTCATCTGATTTTGCTAATTTTATTTCGCTATTTCGTGATATCTTTTTTGTTCCTAGAATTTCTGATAGGGTTTTCCAGGTCTTTTTTATATCACCTCGTAAGTTGGATAATCTGTTCTCATAATACAATTTTTTTGCCCTTCTTATCAGGCTGGTTAGGATTGACGAGTAACGTTTTGTTTGGTCTCTGGTTATGTGACCCATTCTGTACTGTTTTTCATATTGGTGTTTTGTATTTATGGATTTGAGAATGCTGGGTGTTAGCCAGGGACTGTTCAGTCTCTTAGCTGTCATCTGTGTAGTTTTTTTAGGGCAGTGCTTGTTATAGAGGTATTGGGTCTTTTTTAGAAAATTATTAATACATTCGTCAATACATTACCTATTAGTACGGAGCAAGAAGTGATGGGAGCTAGTATGGCTTCAGACCAACCTGTGAACCATTGAGATCTAATGTAACAACAGATGGTAGGAAAAGTGTATGTATGGCCCAAGTAGTCTGAAAGAATAGCAGAGGAATGAGTTTCTTTAAGATTAGGGAACAGCTTATCAGAAATGACTATACATGTGCATCCAGTGTCTCGTAAAATGGTAGATAAATTAAGTCCATTAACTGTTCCTGAACAGAAGGGTGCTTGGTCATTACAGTCTTTAAAACATCTTCCAACTTTTTGGACCTTCTTAGAAGGACAATCGAGACGTTTATGTCCCATAACACCACATAAATGACAAACAGGAATAAAAGAAGTTAGTTTGTTTTCCACTAGAGGCTTTGTTTTCACAATGAGGCAGCCATTAATAACTTCACAACAGCAGTAACAAACATTGACTGGCACACTGAGCTAGAAATCTATACAGATATTGACGAATGTTTTAATAATTTTCTAAAAAAGACCCAATACCTTTATAACAAGCACTGCCCTAAAAAAACTAAACAGATGACAGCTAAGAGACTGAACAGTCCCTGGCTAACACCCAGCATTCAAATCCATAAATACAAAACACCGATATGAAAAACAGTACAGAATGGGTCACATAACCAGAGACCAAACAAAACGTTACTCGTCAATCCTAACCAGCCTGATAAGAAGGGCAAAAAAATTGTATTATGAGAACAGATTATCCAACTTACGAGGTGATATAAAAAAGACCTGGAAGACCCTATCAGAAATTCTGGGAACAAAAAAGATATCACGACATAGCGAAATAAAATTAGCAAATCAGATGAACCCCAACTCCACCAACAGAAAACAGCAAACAGACTCAATGATTTCTTCTCCACTATAGGTCAAAACCTTGCCAATAAAATCCCAAGCTCAGATACCCCACCAAATGACTACCTCACTGGCAACTACCCGAACACACTGTTCCTAGCTCCAACTAACCCATACGAAGTCTCCCTTATTATCAACGCACTGAAAAACAAGGCAGGAGATTTAAATACCTTACCACCCTTTATATACAAAAAGCGTCACAAGTACTTTCACCAATCATTGCAACACTCTTTAACAAATCCATTGAATCCTCCACCTTCCCTACAGTTCTCAAAATAGCAAGGGTCACCCCGATCCATAAAGGAGGAGACCGAACAGAGTTGAATAACTATAGGCCAATATCCAATTTACACCCTCTCTCAAAAATCTTCGAAAAATTAATTCATAAACGAATCTACTCCTACCTCATCTCCCAAAACATTCTCAACCCCTGCCAATTTGGATTCAGGCCTAATAAAAATACTAATGATGCTATTATACACATGCTAGAACATATATACACTGCAATAGAGAAAAAAAGAAGTCCCACTGGGGATCTTCATTGACTTACGTAAAGCTTTTGATACAGTTGACCATGACTTGCTCCACGTAAAATTGTCACACTATGGTATTAGAGGGCACTCCCTCAACTACCTCAAGTCTTACCTCAGCAACAGAAGCCAATATGTGTACGCAAATGGGGCAAGCTCTTCCGCACAACATTACAGTTGGTGTCCCACAGGGAAGTGTCCTTGGCCCTCTTCTCTTTCTCCTAATGCATAAATGACCTACCAAATGCTTCGCAATTACTCAAACCCACACTTTTTGCAGATGACACTACATACGTCTTCTCTCACCCGAGCCCAGTCACGCTAGCCAATACTGTAAACACCGAATTACAGAAAATATCTACCTGGATGAGGACTAACAAACTTACACTAAACATTGACAAAACCTACTTCATTCAGTTTGGTAACAGAGCTACAGATGTACCTCTTAACATAACGATAAACGGATCACCTATCACAAAGCTAACAGAGGGAAAATTCTTAGGAATCCACCTCGATAATAGACTCAAATTTCATACACATATACAACAAATTTCTAAGAAAATTTCCAAGACTGTAGGCATGCTATCGAAGATACGGTACTATGTTCCACAGTCAGCCCTCCTGGCCCTTTATCACTCTCTTATTTACCCCTATCTCACCTATGGAATTTGTGCATGGGGCTCAACAACAATTAACCATCTCAGACCACTAATTACCCAACAAAAAGGCTGTAGTTAGAATGATAACAAATTCTCACTACAGGCAACACACTCCACCAATATTCAAAATACTCAACCTACTCACCATACAAAACATCCATACTATTATTGCACCTATTACATACATAGAACACTTAACTCTGATATTAACCCTCCCCTCAAACATCTCCTTGCCAACCTCAACAGAACACATGACCATAACACAAGGCACAGATCACTCTTTGATGTTCCTCATGTCCATCTCATGCTATGCAAAACTCAATGCACATAAAAGGCCCTAAAATCTGGAATTCATTACCTGTAAATATAAAAGAAACACTACCTGTTTATAAATTCAAGTCTCTTCTCAAAGTTCACTTACTCACTCAAAACCAAATAAATACTGAATAACTGAACCTTATAAATTGTATATCCAAAATGTTACTCACAATTATATCACAAATGTTAAACCTAGGACCCAATCTAACTTTGTTATTTTTTTTTAAATACACTACCTAACAGAATACTCCATTCTACTGAATGAACAGCAATGCATGCGACCATATGACCTGTCTTTGTAATACTCATTTGTGCTTTATAGTTATCTGTTTACAATAATGTCTTATCACTGATTTCATCATTGCTTAGTTAATCTTAAGTTAATTTTAAGCCAGCCCGTAATGCTATGCATATAAGTGGCTTTGGCATGCTGCTCTTACCTGTATTTTTTTGTACCTCTGTTTGTATGCTAAAATTTCTAAATAAATAAATAAATAAATAAGATCTGGTGAACCCTTGCCCTTAGGGTCTCTCTCTATTCTTTCTCTCTCCTTTTTCTCCTCTCTTTCTCTTTCTGTCTTTCTTGGTTCTCTCTTTCTCTTTCTGTCTTTCTTGGGTCTGTCTTTCTCTTTCTAACTGTCTTTCTTCTGTCTCAATTCTTTCCTTCTTAATTCTTTCCTGGATCTTAGCACTAATGAAAGCTTCTAAATTTTTCCCCATTATTCCTAACTTACTCCCAGCATTCATCCAGAACTGGTATTCCTCCATACTTGCAAGAATAACTTAAACTATCAGAGTAAATTGAAACGGATATATCAAAGAAAATGGAGGGTTCAATTCCTGCTCCGCTCAAACTAAATAAATCGGAGGGTTCGATCCCTGCTTCGATTAAACAGTAAGTGTGAATGAAAACTGAGGGTTCTATGCCGGCTCCGAGCAAACAGTAAGAACATAAGAACATAAGAAAGAAGGAACACTGCAACAGGCCTACTGACCCATCCGGAGCAGGTCCATGTCCCCTCCTTCCCCCCCGGATTAGACCAATGACCCACCCCCCGGATTATCCCAATGACCCACCCAGTCTGGTCATCCCCACTCAAGGATGGAGCACTGTACCAGACCCAGCAGCACAAGCTAGTCAGGTTCAACTCACACCCACCCACACCCACTCATGTATTTATCTAACCTATTTTTAAAACTACACAACGTTTTAGCCTCAATAACTGCACTCGGGAGCTTGTTCCACTCATCCACAACTCTATTACCAAACCAGTGCTTTCCTATATCCTTCCTGAATCTGAATTTTTCCAATTTGAAACCATTGCTGCGAGTCCTGTCTTGGCTGGAAATTTTCAGCACACTTTTTACATCCCCTTTATTTATTCCCGTTTTCCATTTATACACCTCGATCATGTCCCCCCTAATTCTATGCCTTTCGAGAGAGTGCAGATTCAAGGCCCTCAGTCTATCCTCATGGGGAAGATTTCTGATACATGGAATCATCTTTGTCATCCTCCTTTGTATGTTTTCCAGAGCTTTTATATCCATTCTGTAATATGGTGACCAGAACTGAGCAGCATAGTCTAAGTGAGGCCTAACCAAGGATATATAGAGTTGAAGAACAACCTGAGGACTTCTATTATTTATACTTCTAGATATGAAGCCAAGAATTCTGTTAGCTTTATTGCGAACACTAATTGTTGTCTTGGTTTTAAATTACTGCTAACCAGAACTCCTAAATCCTTTTTGCAATCGGTAGTATTAAGATCTACATTATTTAGTTCATATGTGGCATGGTTATTTAACTGTCCAACATTTAGAACTTTGCATTTGTCAATATTAAACTGCATCTGCCACTTCTCCGACCATTGTGGCAGTCTATTCAAATCATCCTGGAGTGCTCTAATGTCCTCATTAGAATGAATTGGACGGCCTATTTTGGTGTCATCAGCAAATTTGCTTATGTCGCTATTTATTCCCTCATCTATGTCGCTTATGTAAATTGTGAACAACAACGGGCCCAACACTGACCCCTGAGGAACACCGCTTGTGACGTGCCCCCACTCGGATTTCTCCCCATTTATGCAAACTCTCTGCTGTCTACTTGTCAGCCATACCTCTACCCAGGAAAAAATTTCTCCTATTCCGTGTGCCCTAAGTTTCCTCAATAGCCTCTGGTGTGGAACTCTATCGAAAGCCTTACTGAAGTCCATATACACAATATCATATTCATTACCATGATCTACCTCCTCAAACACCTTAGTGAAAAAAGTTAGTAAATTCGTAAGACAGGAACGCCCCTTTGTAAAACTGTGTTGAGAATCATTAATCAATCTGTGCCTGTCAAGATGGGGTCCCTTGACCATCCAATCTTCTCACCAACAAATCAAGAGTGTCCTACGACAGTTCCCTTGATATAATAAAGAGCTCAATGAAACAATTTGTCACTGGAAAATCTCGGGTCCCTAGAGTCTATTCCTCCAAACCGTTTCAAGCTCAAACATAAAAGTGACAGAATTAACTAATATATCCTGCCTGACTTGACTTACAATAAATTGAGACTATAACAATCACCAAATCTTTTAAATACCTGTACTGTAGTCCTACCATAGAGAATGATTACCAATGGCTGGTGGTAACCGTCTGTGGTATGTGGTGTTGAAGTTCCAATGGTAGATTCGAGATGGAGTTGAATCTTGATTCAGTAGAGTTGATCCTGGCAAGGTCACCACTTGTGAAGGCTTACTCAGCCCTTTAACAACTTCAGTCAGTATTACCAAGGCTGGCTCCTCCTCAGGAAAATTAATGAATAGAAAAAGAAATAATAATTCACAAAGATAAACACTTTATTATTTAGTAATGCAAAGATAAAACAGTGAAACATGAAGTTGTATCCTATTTGAAAGAAAAATGAAAAATGAAATGAAAAAAATGACATTTGAATTCAACGCTAATATGTACAAGTATACTGGAGTGTCTGGTGGAGGTTGACACCGTCTTGTAGAAACTGTAGCCGTTACTGATGATGTGGGGGGGGGTCACAGGTGTTGGTGACAACCCAACGGCTAGTTCTTCACAGAGTCTATAGCCTTGAATAGTCAGTCTGGATGACAGGAAAGCAGGTTCTTTACCACTACAAAGATGAGGGGTTGTTGTCTGCTGTCGCCTACAGTTTATCAGGTAGGTAGATCCAAAAAGTGATGTCTCTGGACTTTTGCAAAAGTCCTTCTCCTTCAACACTTCTCTTTGGTTGCCAGGTGACCCGATCTGTCATTCCAAGCTGGAAAGAGACAGGTTACCCACTGCTTAAGAAATCACTCTCCATGATAAGTACAATACCTAAAAGACGTGGTGATTATCAAAACATCTAACATGGAGATCAAGGCTGAAAGGACTAAGTTTATTATTGGTCAAAAGTGAAGCTTTCAACCAATAAGTCCACTAGAATAGAAGCAGGCTCTTACTTACAGTTGTGCTGGGAGCTGTGAGTCGAGTGATTACTGGTTGGCCGGAGCCCCACACGTCACCTTTCGGGATGGGGAAAAAGGGGGGGATAGCAGGAGCTAGACTTACCCTACCTTAACAAGCAGCCGGCAATCAAACTATCATTACCATATACTCGCTCGCTACTCCTATCTGTTGAACTTTTCCCTCACAAGTGATTATTCTTATTTCAGCTTTTTGTTGAGTTATTATTTGCTTTAGGAGTATTGCTGCAGTTGATCCCCAAGCACAAATAGCATAGGTGGGGTATGGATAAATTGAGTGAATGGTATAGTGTGAGAAGGGCATTTTGCGACACGTAGTATCGTATCTTGGAGAGGATCCCAACTGTTTTGGATACTTTTTTTGATATGTGTTGGATATGGGTGCTGAAATTCAGGTTGTTGTCGAGGTATAGGCCTAGGAATTTGCCCTCATTATGACTGGCAATTAGAGTGCTGTTGATCTTAGTGTTTAGTTGTGCAGCACCTGCTCTGCTACCAAACATAATATAGTAGGTTTTTTTCAGTTTTAAGTGTAAGTTTATTGGCTGTCATCCAAGTTGATATTTTGAGCAGCTCCTCATTAACAATGGTGTTGAGGGTGGCAAGGTTAGGGTGAGAGATGACATAAGTCATGTCGTCAGCAAAGAGAATGGGTTTCAGGTGTTGGGATACGTTTGGAAGATCATTGATGTAAATGAGGAAGAGCAGGGGTCCAAGGACACTTCCCTGTGGAACTCCCATGTCAAGTGGCCGTGTTGATGATGCTGTGTCTTTAATGTTGACATACTGATACCTATTAGTAAGGTAGGATTTGAAATATGCAAGTGCATGGCTTTTGACCCCACACCTCTTGCCAATACCTGCACATTCACTTCTTTTATAATCCAATCTGTAAATATATTGAACAACCAAGGTGACATCACACATCTTTGTCTAAGGCCTTCTTTTACTGGGAAATAATCTCCCTCTCTCATACATACTCTAACCTGAGCCTCACCATCCTCATAAAAACTTTTCTCTGCTTTCAGTAACCTTCCATAAATGCCACAAAAACCTCTTTACCCTTATCACTGTAAACACTTGGTCTACACTCCCCCTACCTTAACTAAAACCTCTTTGTTCATCTGCTATCCTACTCTGTCTTACTTTTAATTCTTTCGATAATAACTCTACCATATTCTTTACCAGGTATACTCGACAGACTTATTTCCCTATAATTTTTGCACTCTCTTTTGTCCCCTTTGCCTTTATACAAAGGAACTATGCATATTCTCTGCCAATCCCTAGGTACCTTACCCTCTTAGAAATATAAACACATATGCTGTATAATGTGATCCTTTATTGACTACGTTTCGCCCACACAGTGGGCTTTTTCAAGTCACAAACAGATATACCTGGGGTGGAAGGGATGCGAGTATTTATAGTCAGGCTCAGAATGCTGAGGTCAGGTGGAGAATGCTGCATCTGATGATGTACCGAGTGTGGGTTATAGAGTCTAAAATCTTGGGTAGCTTGGAAAAGTTTTTGAGCAGACCTTCTACAGCGTGCTTCCATTCCTGTTTTCTTATGTGGGATAGCAATGAAGAAGTTTCTTGGCAAGTGGTTCAGCTATGTTATAGAAGCCACTATTCTGGTTGAAGTTGTCGGATATAGAAATAAGTGATGATTCCAGGATTCTTCGGTATTGAGTGTTGTCTTCTGTGGCGATAAGTCTTGAGTTTCTGTAGTTTATTAAGTGGTTGTGTGAATTACGGTGTTGTACACAGGCATTCCTTGTGTCGCCAGACCTGCTTGCGTATTGGTGTTCTGAAATATGTGTTTGGAGGTCCCTTGATGTTTCGCCCACGTATAATTTGTTGCAGTCATTACAAGGTATTATGTATACCCCTGCAGAGGGTGGAAGCTTGTCCTGTCTATCACTGGTAATGTCCTTGATGGTCGTGGTTGTGGAGGTAGATACTTGGAATGAGGTATTGGAAAAGATGTTGGAAACGTGTTTGGCAATGGAGTTGGTGGGGAGGACTATGTATCTCTTCTCGGCAGTGTCTTCTCTGGATGTGTTGAAGATGTTTAATGCCCGTCGTCTGCAGTCTCTGATGAAGTGACAAGGATAGTGGAGTTTAGAAAATACTTGTTCAATTATCGTGCATTCTTCTTCAAGAAACTCATTGCTGCAGATTCTGAGTGCACGCAGGATGAAGCCTATAATTACACCACGTTTAGTTTTGGTGTCGTGGTGAGAGTAGAAGTGGTGAAGATCGTTTTGGTTGGTGGGTTTTCGATAGACTTTAAAACGAAGTTTGTGGTCAGCTTTGCAGAGCAGAACATCATCTCTAAACTCTTGGGCACTATCAGTCCAGCACATCTCAAACACTTGGGTGATCTTCTCAATCGCATTCGCAACATCAACATCAGGAACAAGAAACTTTCCAGCCTTGACATGACTTCCCTATTCACCAAAGTACCTACTACACAAGCCATCGTTCTCTTGAGCAGGAAAATTGACGATTCACTTGATCTTCCCATTCCAGCCAGCGATTTCATCGACCTTGTTGAACTACGTGTTGGCTTTACATGTTTCTCTTTCGAAAATCACCTCTTTCAGCAGACTTTTGGACTACCCATGGGTTCGCCACTCAGTGCGGTCCTGGCAAACCTATACGTGGAACATCTAGAAGCCGAACGTTTCTCCACCATTATTCCTTCGTCTGTCACCTGACTCCGTTATGTTGATGACATTCTCCTCATAACTCCTAAACTCTTCAACGTTCAAGCTCTCCAAGACAAGCTCAACCAGGTCAAGCCTTCATTCCAGTTCACACTTGAAGAAGAAGTCGACAACACTCTTCCTTTCCTTGATATTCTGGTCTGCAAAGCTGACCACGAACTTCGTTTTAAAGTCTATCGAAAACCCACCAACCAAAACGATCTTCTCCACTTCTACTCTCACCACGACACCAAAACTAAAGGTGGTGTAATTATAGGCTTCTTCCTGCGTGCACTCAGAATCTGTAGCAATGAGTTTCTTGAAGAAGAATGCACGATAATTGAACAAGTATTTTCTAAACTCCACTATCCTCGTCACTTCATCAGAGACTGCAGACGACGGGCATTAAACGTCTTCAACACACCCAGAGAAGACACTGCCGAGAAGAGATACATGGTCCTCCCCACCAACTCCATTGCCAAACACGTTTCCAACATCTTTTCCAATACCTCATTCCAAGTATCTACCTCCACAACCACGACCATCAAGGACATTACCAATGATAGACAGGACAAGCTTCCACCCTCTGCAGGGGTATACATAATCCCTTGTAATGACTGCAACAAATTATACGTGGGCGAAACATCAAGGGACCTCCAAACACGTATTTCAGAACACCAATACGCAAGCAGGTCTGACGACACAAGGAATGCCTGTGTACAACGCTGTAATTCACACAACCACTTGATAAACTACAGAATCTCAAGACTTATCGCCACAGAAGACAACACTCAATACCGAAGAATCCTGGAATCATCACTTATTTCTATATCCGACAACTTCAACCAGGATAGTGGCTTCTATAACATAGCTGAACCACTTGCCAAGAAACTTCATCGCTATCCCACATAAGAACACAGGAATGGAAGAACACTGTAGAAGGTCTGCTCACAAACTTATCCAATCTCCTTTCCAAGCTACCCAAGATTTTAGACTCTATAACCCCACTCGGTACATCATCAGATGCAGCATTCTCCACCTGACCTCAGCATTCTGAACCTGACTATAAATACTCGCGTCCCTTCCACCCCAGGTAGATCTGTTTGTGACTTGAAAAAGCCCACTGTGTAGGCAAAACATAGTCAATAAAGGATCACATTATACTGCATATGTGTTTATATTTCCATTGTGTTGGTATTTTATACCATTTATTTCCACCTTACCCTCTTCCATACATTTATTAAATAATAGCACCAACCACTCCAAAACTGTATCCCCGCCTGCTTTAACATTTCTATCTTTATCCCATCAATCCCAGCTGCCCTACCCCCTTTCATTATACCCACTGCCTCACGAACTTCCCTCACACTCACAAGTGGCTCCTCCTCATTCCTGCAAGATGTTATTCCTTCTTGCCCTATACACAAAATCACAGCTTCTGTATCTTCATCAACATTTAACAATTCCTCAAAATATTCCCTCCATCTTCTCTATACCTCTAACTCTCCATTTAATAACTCTCCTCTCCTATTTTTAACTGTCAGATCCATTCATTCCCTAGGCTTCCTCAACTTGTTAATCTCACTCCAAAACTTTCTTATTTTCAACAAAATTTGTTGATAACATCTCACCCACTTTCTCATTTGCTTTTTTTTTTATATTATTTCACCACTCTCTTAAACTCTCTTTTTCTCTCCATATACTCTTCCCTCCTTGCATCACTTCTTTGTAAAAAATCTCTCATATGCTAATTTTTTCTCCCTTACTACTCTTTACATTATCATTCCACCAGTCGCTCTTCTTCCCTCCTGCACCCACTTTCCTGTAGCCACAAATTCCTGCTGAACACTCTTGACACTATGTTCTTAAACCTACCCCATACATCTTCGACTCCATTGCCTATACAGTGGTACCTCGAGATACGAATGGCTCAAGACTCGAACAGTTATGTAAGTGCATTTGTATAAGTGCTTTTGTAAGTGTATTTTTGGGGGTCTGAAACAGATTAATCTGATTTACGTTATTCCTTATGGGAACAAATTCGTTTAGTATTGGCACTCAAACAGCCTTTTGGAATGAAAAAAATTTGTATCGTGAGGTACCACTGTACTCTCACTAGCCCATCTTTACTCCAATAGTTGTTTATACATATCTTACCTTAACTGCCTCCTCTTTTAGTTTAAAAACCTTCACCTCTCTCTTACTTGCTGCTTCTATTTTCCTTGTATCCCATCTACCTTTTACTCTCACTGTAACTACAACTAAAAAGTGATCTGGCTCTGAAATAACCTTTTTTCTGTTGATTAGTCATGTCCCCAGGCCTCTCTTATATTTCTTTTACTTTTCACTTTGAATTTTTATTCTCACAAAAAAATAGAAGATTTACTGTTATGCAGACTACTGCATTAGTGTAGAAATGGTATAAATAACATCAATGCACTTGTGAAACAACGTTAGGCTCACCAATTGACGTGTATTGGACACATGGCATAATTTTTTTACTATTGAACTTTGGCAAAAATCGAACATTTCTGGTACTTTTAGTTCAATTTTAAGGTACTTTTCATTGTGAAACCAATCAAAATAATCTCAATTTCTGTAATATGTCTTCCATTCTATAAAATGAGACCAGGAAAACTAGAATACAACCATAAATAGCATACGAAAATACAATGCAAAGTCGCTGTTTTAAAGCAAAAACACGGTCAGTTTTTTTTTCTCATTATGCACTGTGTGCTGCAGGATTTTTTTTTATACTGTGCACACTGACCACATAGAGCCATTCTTTCATATGTAGGCCTACCAGCTTACTCTCACTAGATTTGAAGGCACTAGAATTTATGTGTACTAGTACGGCACCAACCCTGGCATGCAAGCCATACTAGTATGGCACCAACCCTGAAAGGGTTAAACTCGTAAGTTAAGGTTCCACTGTAATTTGAAATGTCTGTATTAGCTGAACGATGTAAGACGAAACGCCATAAAGCGGGACCCTACTGTATACAGAAAGAGTTACTAGCCCCTTGCTCCCCGCATTTTAGTCACCTTTTATGACACATTATGCTTACAGAGGAAGAGTTGTGTTCCACTTGACTCACAAAATCATAAGGACACGATTGCAAACAAACCATACCATGGGCGGGGATAGAACCCGCGATCTGAGAGTCTCAAAACTCCAGACCGTCGAGTTAGCCACTGGACCAGCTAGCCACAATAAGATTCTCCCAACTAGGTATATTTCTACACCATAGGAAGGTTAGCATAGGCACCACTGTGACCACAAATACAAGTTTTTACAGACGAATCTTCAGCTAGCGTGGCCGTGACGAACTCTAGCTCAAGTCTCCTCAAAGCTGTTAACATGACTCATGAAATCGTAAGGACACGATTGCAAGCAAACCATACCATGGGCGGGGATAGAACCCGCGATCTGAGAGTCTCAAAACTCCAGACTGTCGCGTTAGCCACTGGACCAGCTATGCTAACCTTCCTATGGTGTAGAAATATACCTAGTTGGGTGAATTTTTTTGTGGCTAGCTGGTCCAGTGACTACGCGACTGTCTGGAGTTTTGAGACTCTCAGATCGCGGGTTCTATCCCCGCCCATGGTATGGTTTGTTTGCAATCATGTCATTACGATTTCGTGAGTCATGTTAACGGCTTTGAGGGGACTTGAGCTATAGTTTGTCACGGCCACACTAGCTGGAGATTTGTCTGTAAAAACTTGCATTTGTGGTCACAATGGTGCCTATGCTAACCTACCTATGGTGTAGAAGTATACAGTGGACCCTCGCCTAACAAACGTATCGTATAATGTTAAATCTGCCTAACAAAGCGTTTGAGTGTAAAAATTTTGGCCCGCTTAACGATAAAAAACTCGCCCAATGTGATTCCTCCCAAACATGTCCGTCCTGCCTGAGCACCTCAGCTGCCTTGTCGTCATTGTTTTTAAGCCAGGGTTGCCGGTTGCTTGCATACATTTGATACATTTTGTATTATTCCATTGTTTATAGTGCTTGTAACTGCTAAATAAGCCACCATGGGCCCAAAGAAAGCTTCTAGTGCCAACCCTGTGGTAAAAAGGGTGATAAACACTATCGTACCACAGTCAGCTGCTACTGCACCACGGTCAGCTGTTACTGGACCAGCTGTTGCTGGATCAGTCAGCTGTTGCTGCACCATGGTCAGCTGTTGCTGCACCATGGTCAGCTGTTGCTGGACCAGTCAGCTGTTGCTGGATCAGTCAGTTGCTGCTGCACCATGGTCAGCTGTTGCTGGACCAGTCAGCTGTTGCTGGATCAGTCAGCTGCTGCTGCACCACGGTCAGCTGTTGCTGGACCAGTCAGCTGTTGCTGGATCAATCAGCTGCTGCTGCACCATGGTCAGCTGCTGTTGCACCACCATTAGCTGTTTCTGAACAACATGGCTCGTTCCGAACCTGTCCGTCCAGCCTGAGGGCCTCAGCTGCCTTGTCGGTTGGCCAGTTGCATGCATACATTCAATACATTTTGTATTATTCCATTGTTTATAGTGCTTTTAACTGCTAAATAAGCCACCATGGGCCCAAAGAAAGCTTCTAGTGCCAACCCTGTGGTAAAAAGGGTGATAAATACTATCGAACCACAGTCAGCTGCTGCTGCACCATGGTCAGCTGTTGCTGGACCAGTCAGCTGCTGTTGCACTACGGTCAGCTGTTGGTGGACCAGTCAGCTGTTGGTGGACCAGTCAGCTGCTGCTGCACCACGGTCAGCTGTTGCTGGACCAGTCAGCTGTTGCTGGATCAGTCAGCTGCTGCTGCACCATGGTCAGCTGCTGCTGGACCAGTCAGCTGTTGCTGGATCAGTCAGCTGCTGCTGCACCATGGTCAGCTGTTGCTGGACCAGTCAGCTGTTGCTGGATCAGTCAGCTGCTGCTGCACCACGGTCAGCTGCTGCTGCACCACAGTCAGCTGTTGCTCCACCACAGTCAGCTGTTGCTGCACCACCATCAGCTGTATACTCAAGATGTGGAGAGAGTGTTGTTGGTGTGGCTTAACGTGAAACAATTACCGAGAAACAATTAACCCCAGAGGGTTAGCCACCCAGGATAACCCAAGTCAGTGCATCATCGAGGACTGTCTAACTTATTTCCATTGGGGTCCTTAATCTTGTCCCCCAGGATGCGACCCACAGCAGTCAACTAGCACCCAGGTGAACAGGAAAAAATGCCTGGAACTAGTGCTCATATTGGTGAATTTAAGGCCAGCAAAGGTTGGTTTGAGATATTTAAGAATTGTAGTGGTATACACAGTGCAATAAGGCATGGTGAAGCTGAAAAATTCATCCCCCAACAAGTGTTCAATTGTGACGAAACAGGCCTGTTCTAGAAGAAAATGCCAAATAGGACCTACATTACTCAGGAGGAAAAGGCACTCCCAGGACATAAGCCTATGAAAGACAGGCTGACTCTCATGTTTTGTTGTAATGCTAGTGGGGATTGCAAAGTGAAGTCTTTACTGGTGTATCACTCTGAAAATCCCAGTGTTCAAGAAAAACAGTGTCTCATCACTCTTCAATACTCTTCAATAAAGGTAAGTGTCATTTTAACATTTATTTATGTAGTTATTGTGCATGTCTTATTGTTTTCTTTGTAGGGAAATGTATATTTCATGAAAAAAATTTTTTTTTTTAATACTTTTGGCTGTCTGGAACGGATTAATTGGATTTCCTTTATTTCTTATGGGGAAAATTAGCTCGGCTAACGATAATTTTGGCTAACGATGAGCTCTCAGGAATGGATTAATATCGTTAGGTGAGGATCCACTGTACCTAGTTGGGCAAATCTTATTGTGGCTAGCTGGTCCAGACCGTGGCTAACGCGACGGTCTGGAGTTTTGAGACTCTCAGATCGCAGGTTCTATCCCCACCCGTGGTATAGTTTGTGTTCCACTTCTCCATGGAGATAAGCGGAAATAAACAAAAACAAGAACTAGTAAGAAAAAAGAAGAAAACCCTCAGGGCTGTGTGTATATATATATGCTTATACACCCACAGGGGTGTGTGTACGCCTACCATCCGACTTACAACCAAGCTTGGTTCCGACCAACTGGTCGTAAGTCAAAATGGACGTAAGTCGAACCTTTGAAAATTGCCGACATACTGGGTAGGGCATAATGCCAAACTTTTCCTATATAAACTACCTACATAGTACTGTAATGTAATGTACAATCATTATTTCATTCTTTTTACCATAATTTACTTCTGTTATATTTTAATTATTTATTTACTGTATATAATGTATACATGGTAGTGAACTGTATTGTAAATTTTACATCACATACAGTATCATATGTTACTGTTATCTTTATATATTGTCGACACAGTGGAATGGGAGAATACCACTGGTAGTGTCATCCTGCCAGAATGTAGTATAACCTATACCCTAAGTAAAGAGAAATAATTCTGGAACATGTGTAATATGTAGCTGGCTGGCCGGGTGGGTGAGTGATTGGCTGACTGAATGTGGCTCTCTGTGACTGGCTTTCGCTGGCTCTCTCTTTTTTTTTTTTTTTTTTTTTTTTTTCTTTTTTTTTTTTTTACACAGGGTTTGACAAGGTTAAGGATCCCTATCTTTATTGACAGCTATATTACAGGTTAAGGATTCCTAACTTTATTGGCAAGCTAAGAGCTGTTACCTACATCAGCTCATTTGAAAGCATTTTTATTGTTATGAGACATACAAGTATGGGACAGGATGAAGTTGGAGCCATCTGTGGGCCAGCATTTTCATTTGATCAACTGACTATCTCGTTGACATCATTATGCTGTACGAATGTGTTCCATACTCGAGTCATCCTGGGTATGTATGATCTCAGATGGAGTGATGTTCTGGAGAAGGGTACAGCCAGAGTGAAGTTGCTGCTTTCTGCCCGTCTTGTGGCATAAAAGCTTGTTTCACGCTCTCTCTCTCTCTCTCTCTCTCTCTCTCTCTCTCTCTCAGGTACACGTAAGTAAAGTTATCATACATAGTATAAATTACCTAGGATAACCAAAATAATCCAGACAAAGTGCTATACAGTGGATCTGTGCTCCAGTGCCCTAAATTAATAATAATATTAATAATAATTATTATTATTACAATAATACATATGTACTAATATTAATATTATTATTATTAAACTACAATATGATAATCGTGTCCACTCATTACTTACCTTAAAATATCTGTAGTCTTAATGTAGAGTAAGAGGTGAGTAAACAAGATTAAATGAATAAACGAATGAGTGTAAAAGGTTGGCGAGTTATGTAAACAAACATAAGAACATAAGAACATAAGAACGAAGGAACACTGCAGAAGGCCTACTGGCCCATGCGAGGCAGGTCCAAGTCCCTACCGGCTTAAGCCAATGCACCCAACCTAGTCAGGTCAGGTCACATTGACTTAAGGGAGGAACACGGCAACCGACCTGTTAGCACAAGCTATCAGGTCCAACTCACACCCACCCACATCTACTCATGTATTTATCCAACCTATTTTTAAAGCTACACAACGTTCTGGCCTCTATAACGGTACTTGGGAGTTTGTTCCACTCATCCACAACTCTATTACCAAACCAGTACTTTCCTATTATCCCTCCTGAATCTGAATTTTTCCAACTTAAAAACCATTGCTGCGAGTCCTGTCTAGGCTAGATATTTTCAGCACACTATTTACATCCCCTTTATTTATTCCTGTCTTCCACTTATAAACCTCAATCATATCCCCCCTAATTCTACGTCTTTCTAGAGAGTGCAGTTTCAGGGCCTTAGTCTATCTCATAGGGAAGGTTTCTGATACATGGGATCATCTTTGTCATCCTCCTTTGTACATTTTCCAGAGAATTTATATCCATTCTGTAATACGGTGACCAAAACTGTGCAGCATAATCTAAATGAGGCCTAACCAAGGATGTATAGAGTTGAAGAACAACCTGAGGACTCCTATTATTTATGCTTCTTGATATGAAGCCAAGGATTCTATTAGCTTTATTGCGAACACTTATGCACTGTTGTCTTGGTTTCAGATTACTGCTAACCAGAACTCCTAAATCTTTTTCGCAATCCGTAATATTAAGATCTACATTATTTAGTTTATATGTGGCATGGTTATTGTCCTGTCCAACATTTAGAACTTTGCATTTGTCTATATTAAACTGCATCTGCCACTTCTCCGACCACTGCATCAGTCTATTCAAATCTTCCTGGAGTGCTCGAATGTCCTCGTCAGAATGAATTCGACGGCCTATTTTGGTGTCATCGGCAAACTTGCCGATGTCGCTCTTTATGCCCTCATCTATGTCGTTTATGTAGATTGTGAACAGCAGGGGGCCCAACACTGACCCCTGTGGAACACCGCTCGTGACGCTTCCCCACTCTGATTTCTCCCCCTTTATGCAAACTCTCTGCTGCCTATTGTCAACCATGCCTCTATCCAGGAAAAAATTTTCTCCTCTATTCCATGTGCTTTAATTTTCCTCAATAGTCTCTGATGTGGGACCCTGTCAAAAGCCTTACTGAAGTCCATATACACAATATCATATTCATTACCATGATCTACCTCCTCAAATACCTTAGTGAAAAAAGTTAATAAATTCGTAAGGCAGGAACGCCCTTTGTAAAACCATGCTGAGATTCGTTGATTAATTTATGCTTTTCAAGGTGGCTACGAACTGCCTCGGCATTATTGATTCCATAAATTTTCCCACTATGGAGGTTAGGCTTATTGGTCTATAGTTCGAAGCTAAGGACCTGTCACCTGTTTTGAAAATAGGTATCACATTTGCCATTTTCCACTTATCTGGCACCATGCCAGTTTGTAGTGATATGTTGAAAAGATTAGCCAAAAAGGTGTGCTAAGCTCCTCTTTACATTCCTTTAGAACCCTTTGCATACAGTTCATCGGGGCCCTGGGGATTTGTTAGGTTTTAATTTATCTATTTGCCTAAGGACCATGTCACTTGTGACCCTTTTAGTGCCAGTTTATTATCGTCCTGTTTTTACTTTATTTATCATTACTGGAATATCGCTGGTACCCTCCTGTGTAAAAACTGAGGGGAAAGTATGTGTTAAAAATTCTACACATTTCCTTTCACTGTCAGTGAGCTGACCCGAGGAACTTTTGAGTGGGCCTATCTTGTCCCTGATCTTACTTCTGTATACCTGAAAGAATCCTTTTGGGTTAGTTTCGATTCTCTTGCAACTTTAACCTCATAATCTCTATTTTTGCTTTTCTAATTCCCTTTTTATTTCTCTCTTTACCCGAATATACCCATTTCTTAATTGCCCTCTCCTCTTTTGATTTGCCTATATATGCCTCTCTTTTGACCCAAACAGATATTTTAAACTATTGTTCATCCATTTAGGATCATTTTTGTTTGATCTGATTTCCCTATTTGGAACATAATTTGACTGAGCAGCTAGAACTATGCCTGGAAAGATCATATCGGCAACCATCACCACCTACCTGACCCCTAGTCAGGTCATTCCAGTTCAGCCACCTAAGTAATTTTTCAGTCCTATGAAATCAGCCAAGCGAAAGTCAGGGACGGAGACTTGGGTTGCCATTTTTTAGGGGAATTCCATGATATGTTAAAACTGAGTGATTTGTGATCACTCTCCCAAGCTCATCATTAACCCCAGATTATTAATTAGTGTTTCCCTACTGGCAAGAACCAAGTCAAGGAGGTTATTTTCCCCTAGTTGGCTCTGTCACAAACTGTTTTAAAAAACAATCCTGGATCGTATCAAGAAAGTCACCCGACTCTAAATTTTCCCTGTCAAATTGCCCCAGTCAATCTGTCTATAGTTGAAATCTCCCATTAGCACAACATTTTCGTATGTAGATGCCTTACGAATTTCGTCCCATAGAAGTTTACTGCACTCCCTATCAAGATTTGGGGCCCTGTAAATCACACCCAAAATTAGTTTTTCTCGGCCCTCGAGAAGCTGTAACCAAACAGATTCAGTGGCTGAGCTTCTAATTTAATATCTTGTCTAACACAACAATTTAAATTGTCTCTGACATACATCGCTACTCCACCACCTTTCCTGTTGACCCTGTCAGTGTGGAATAATTTATAGCCTTGTATGTGACATTCAGAGGGATCTCTCTATCTTTCAGATTGAGCCAGGTCTCTGTTATAGCAATAATATCTATGTTTCCTGCACTTGCAATTAATCTTAGCCTCATCTATCTTATTTCTAACACTCCTGCTATTAGTATAGTAAACTTAAGGGAGCTAGTCCCTTGCTGCCCTCTGCTGTCCCCCTTTGTTTGCTGACCTGTTCTATTGTCTTTATTTATAACTTCATGCTGAATGCCTTTTATACATTTACTGTTTCCAACCCTAGTGTTGCAACCTGCTTGTTTCCCACACACACCCATACCTCTATCTTCCATCAGTTTTAAAATCATAGGCATTTCACCAATGGCCTTCTCAATCGAGTCTGCAAGTGCTACCACCCCTGCCCCAGAGAGATGAACCCCATCCCTTGCATACATATCATGTTTGCCATAAAAGTTGTTCCAGTTGTCAATGAATGGGATTGCAAGTTCCTTGCAGTATCTGTCTAGCCAGCAATTTACACCAATTGCCCTAGACAACCATTCATTTCCTACTCCCCTTCTAGGCAAGATGCTACATATGATTGGGATCCCTCCCTTAGACTTAATGAAATCTATAGCTGACCTGTACTTATCTAGCAGCTCTTCTCTCCTACCCTTCCCAATATCATTTCCACCAGCACTGAGACAGATAATGGCTTGTTCCCATTACCTGACATGATATTATCCAGTCTGTTGACAATGTCCCCAACACCAGCTCCAGGGAAGCACACTCTATCTCTCATCTTCTTATTCCTATTACAAAAAGCACGATCAACATATCTTACCTGAGAGTCACCAACCACAAGAATGCGCTTACCTTCATTAGCAGGGGCAGTAGTACCTTACCTTCACTGGCCACTGAAGTACATTCATCCTGGAGAACAGAGAAGCGATTTCCTACCTTCAGATCTGCACTCTTAACTTTCCTTACTCTGATGCGCCTCCCATTACTGTGAACAACTCGCCACTTGTAGCAGGTGCTGGGCTGCACCTCACTGCTGGTAGCCGTTGCTACCACCCCACCTACAGCCTCCTCACAGTGAGAGACAGACTGCACCTCACTGCTAGAAGCCTCATTCCCCACATCTCCAACCACCTCACACTCTCTCCCAGGCCCATTGAGGTGGAACTTCAGCCTCCTAATCTCCTCCTGGAGAAGCAAGACCTCCTCCTTCAACTCTCCAACCTCAGCTTTTAAAACACTGTAGAAGCAAGCCATGCTTTGTAACCGTCCACGCTAATCCCCATATTTGTTAATTTATATGTTTATATGTTATGTAGCATGTTTTAATTTTAATTTTTAAAAAA
>NC_069401.1:84379138-84400611 GCF_026875155.1 Cherax quadricarinatus | reverse complement strand
ATTTTTAACAACATTTCCCCCCCCCCAGTGGTTACCAAACCCCCCCACTATTTAAAACCCTAACATACTATAAACAATGAAGTTGCCAAATTAAAGGTCAACAGCAATGACCAACATTTTTTATGTAAGCCAAGGGTTTCAGTTAAATAAAAATATGTATTACACAACAATGGTGATATAGAAAAGTACAAGGACATAAAAAATTACTAAAAAACCCATAAAAATAAATTTAGTCCAAAAATCCAAAAATTTTTTTCCCTTTCACATTTAACATCAATTCCAGTGTTAAAACAATCCACGCTTCAACTATGACATTAAGTCTATACAGCTTAATGGACATTACATGTGCTATTGACAACAGTACAATACAACAAAAAAATAAACCATGACACAAGTAACACATAAAGACGGGCCCTAGCACGCACCTAACCACAAAAACCAAAAACACCACTTTTCCCCAATTTTTATTTACATATCTGAGTGTTAAAACCCTTTACTTCAAAAAAAAACGAAAATTGAGAACACCAGGACGAAATAATGCACAGATTTTAATAAAAAAATATCACATCATATCTCTGGACACCGTGCATGTCACACATAAAACACTATGGTGAAAGGCAAAAAAAACATTTGGAGCAAACATGAATTATTATAGCAAATCTCCAAATTACAATGTCATTCCCGAAAATTTCAATAATTTAAAACACAATTGTAAATAAGAAAAAAAGTCCGTCACAAAAAAAGGGCCCAGCTCCAAAGGGGTGCAGCACCCGGGGTCCAAATATTTCACTCATGCATACTCACCCAAACTCCGCAAAACTTTTGTTATCCATTACCAGGGAGGAAAACCCTGTTTCACCCCTGACTTCCCTACCCCAGCAACACTTTCCAATCATACCCCCCCCTCCCTCGTATTTACAATCTAAAAAACCTGTAAGTAAGTTCCCTTTTCCCCCTGAAAAATCCCTTTCCCCCCCCCCCCATAAATTTCCTTATTTCTACAACCCTTTTATAGAACGTTAAGCTAACACCCCCTCTTCACCCCAGTAACCTGTTTGCCCCGCAATCCCCCATTTTTAGATATAATCTGCCCTAATGTATCCCCCAGCTCTGATTACACGTTCCTCCCAACCCCCCCCGTCGGACTTAAGTTTCCTCCTTTTTTCCCCCCTATTTATCCCCTATTTAACCCCCCCTTGCACTCCTCAGTCCCTCAAAAAAAATATATACATGAAAGCCGACCCTCCCCACCACATTCCCACACTCCCCCCGTCAACGACTCGCTATCCGTAGAACCACACCCGAGGGTAAAATGCCGTGCAGAAAACGATACATTCATCCCCAAAACACGAGGTTGCAACCTACCTACTAACCTATTCCATACTTCCCCATGATACTGGGGGAAAATTCCTCTACAGGCGCTAAAACCCCCCGGCTAACAATTACACACCTACCTTTTTAACCTTTGCGGCTCTCGACCCCAGCCAAGCCCTCAACACAGTTTCACACTCATGCAAAAAAACTCCTGAAACACCGTTGAATCGTTAGGGACCTGGCCAACCCCCCCACCCACACTTTCCCTCTCCCCTCCCTTTTAATGAAGACACTTTTGACCTCCGCTTTAAGTCAGAATCCCCCCCCCTTTATTACAGGTAACTTTACACTCTCTTTTAACCAATCCAGCTCAAACCCCACGAATTTAAAAACCTTTCCCTAATTGTTTCTTTATTGCGGGCCCCTTTTAATGGGAACCCGGGCTCCCAGTCCATTTTTTGTTACAGTAAGATATTAAAAAAATGGCACGCTGCACAAGGGTCAAATGAAAAGTCGCAATGCCCCCAAGCGCCCCTGAATCCTTTTTACCATCCCAAGCGGTTTTCCCTGCGTGCCACAGGGAGATCGTCTGCATAAATAAGACCACGATTTTTAACGAATTCACCCGCTCTACAAGCCACCCCCAAAAACCCTACCCCCCCAACTCTAACCCATGCCCTGGTTTTCTGAATTTACCCCAAAACCCTTGCCCCTGCGAACATTTGTCACCCGTCTAATGTGTCCCTTGAATCCCCTCCCTGATCAAACAGTTGTTCATCCACAAAACCAATTAAAACTGGCCCAAACCCTCGCAACCTCACACCTGGTCCCTCTACGTGTCACATTACGCTGCTCCATCAATCTAAATAAAAGGGGGTCCTGTACGCATGCAAAACAATAATTGTGGACATTAGGACACCCCTGCCTAAGTCCCCTTCCATTACAATCTTCCCACCCATCGACCATTTAATCTGTACCCTCGCCATTGCACCCCATCCAAACGCCTCAACCCAGTCCGCTATTTTCTTCCCCTCAAACCCCTGGACCCTGAGGATGGCTTTCAATGCTTTCCGATCCACTCTAGGGATGCCCCTTTGCCAATCGAGCGCCAACCAACCTCCCTCCCTCCCCCCCTTTTTGCCTCACGAATTCCCTAAGTAACCCTTGCCCCTCCACCATAGACCTCACTTGGCAAACCTAAAACTGAGTTTTGATACTACCCGCCCTACCACTCCTTGACCGATTTCCCAAAATCTTCGCAAACAATTTATAATCTGGGCCAAACAACGGAGATCGCCCGGTATTCCGAAGCGTTATGCTTCCACTTACCCTTCGGAACCAATTACAAACGACAAGCCGGTTGCCTGCTTCTCCACAGTCACTCTTCCTTATTGCTATTTAATAACCTAACCACGAAACGATAAAAGTTCCCAATGCTGTGATAAAAACTCACGGGAAGTCCATCAATTCCCGGTTGCTTTCGCCCTTTCGGCATTCCAATTAAAGCCTCCATCTTCCCCCTCAGTTATTTCGCCACCCAGTGCTTTCCCCTATCATGTTCGCAACTTGACTACCACACTCCCCAACACCTGTTCTAAAAACCCCATCCTATACCTTCTCGTTGGCAGTACTTTCTCATTCCACTTGTCAGCAAAGCCCATTCCTTTACGTTAGTTGTATGACCTGCCCCTTCCCTGTTCCCTCTATCGAATTCTTGAACCTCCAAAACCATGTGAATAGTCATTGCCTGCTGTCTTTTGTTTTCTGCCTAACGCAATAGCTACGATGATGGTCTATCGCCCATAACACCTCTTTCCACCCCCGCATCCTGTACCCGCCACCGCTTGGATCTGGAACCTTCTCCTGTACACTACGCAGCCTCACCTTTAAATTGACCATAACTTCATCATTGGAATTAGTGGCCCGCCCAGCCCCCCCCTCGCATAACAACCCCGTAATCTATCCTCCAAATAGTTAGCAAGCCAATAATTTTAAAGAATTGATTTCGTTTCCCTTCCTTTACGTAATATCGCTTAATCCGTTCTTTAGCTCACACCTCCCACCACATCACCACATCCTCTACCCCTTTTATCTCTTGCACGTAACCCCTCCCACCAGCGTTGCAAATCCTCTATCCCTCCTCATCACCTAACACAATTGTATTAATTTCCAATATCCCCTAGATATTCCTGCAAGTGACCCCACGGCCACCTCTGTACTACTGCCCGATGATCCGATTCAAAGCAACTTCTATTGTACGGAAAAATGTCAACCCAAACCCCTTGAGATATATACAGCCTATCCAAACCTAGCAGCGTAAACCCCGTCTTACAAAATCGTGTGCTCTACATCCCACGCCCCTCCTCCAACCGCATCATCCCGCAACTGTATATCCTCTATAAGATCTCGCAGGCGCCGTACACGTGACCCCGCCCTTTTGGTTCCACGCAGCCTTCCTAATAACGCAGTTCAGTTCGCTCACCAACGATGGCCACCTGCTGGGTAAACCACGTAAGAACGGAAAACTAGTTCTTCACATACAAAATCCCTTTTTACCCTCACTTCATTTTCGCTTGGGTTGCATTCACTCATACAAAATTACCTCTCTGTTCCCATCCACCAACCCTCACGCGCAAATATCTTTCCCCCTCATCCCCCCTCACTTCTTAGCAACACAAACGGGCTTTGCATCCATGATCAAATATACCCACACCACCCTTTCAGACGTTGCAGATGGCAGAGGTCATATGACCTGAAACCCCTCCACCTCGAGCACTCTTCCCTCCTTGAAAATTGTGTTCTTGCAGGAACACTACATCACCTATATTTATACAGAAACATTCGCAAACCATTCCCTTCTTCACACTATTACACAGTACATTTACGTTCTCAGTCATACACTAAGGGCTCTCTTTATTGTTTCCAACCCTTCCTCTCTCTTCCATCATCCCAGGGCTCCAGCCCCAGACGCCAGCACAAAGGCTTCACACCATCAACCCTTCCCCCTTTTTGCGATGCCCTTTATCGTGGATGCTTCGACTTGCTCTTCCTTCCTCCCAGACCTCTGCGCCGCGCGTCAGGACATCATCTGAGCTGACGCCCGACGCTCTCTTCCTCGTCTGATGCCCTCTTCATCCATGTTATCTTCTGAGGATTCCCTCCGATGAACTCAACCTCACCCACGGCCCCGTTCCACAGCACACGGCGGACAAACTCTTCTCTTACTAATTGGCCCGTCAACCCTGCTATGTTTTTTATCCTTACATTCCTCTACAGGAACCGCCGTGGTCTCTCACCAGCTCAGGAAACAACATCTATGCAGGCGGTTGTCAATGCCTTAACACCCTCCTGAGATCTTCCTCTATAGCCTGCACCTCTCCTGCACTTTGCCACTTCTGTACTTGTCCTTTGTGTAGTAAACAGATCCTTTTTTTACCCCATAACAAAAAAATTCACGCTTTACTTCAAAACACATGCCATTTCTCTTTGGAATCCTCCACCTCTCACTCACAAGCGCCCAGGCCCTTGCTTGCGCACTGGGCTCTCTACAGCCTATCACGCTTGGGTAATGGTGCTTGCTTCACCAGTTTGCGCTGGCGGCCCTCCTCAGCTTCACGGCACTCTGCCGACCATTGGTTCGTATGCCCCACATATTCTGCCGTTACGTCTCTGTCCCGGCATACGATACCATAACTTGCGCGTCCTGAAGTCCTCCAACACGACGTAAGACGGTTTTATGGGATGTCTCAGAGTCTTCTTCAGGGAAAAGATAAGGTACCCTCCGGTCGTCCCATGTTAGACACCCTGCCGTCCACTTGTCCCTTTTGTGCCAGAATTGTTACGGTTCCATTTGTCTCAAAAACATCTCCTTATGTCAAGCCTCATCTGCCTCAAATGGGACCAATTACGTATTTATTTTTAAACCCCACGTTAAAGTGGCGCAGATTACGTCGATCAAACGCAACTTACACAGCTGGAGTAGCGTCCCAAGGACTCACGGGTCTGGAACCTCGTACCAAAGGACTCATTACAGGGACGTGGAATTCAGTTTGACGAAAGATTCTTATAAGCCCATTCAGGCTACCCATACACCTCATCGTCATGAATTTCCATTAGGTCTCCCTACATGATTTTCGGGAGTAAGATTGCACTGAACAGAGGGTGAATCGCCAACCGAAGCAGCTCAATACCAAATGTATTTACGCGCCTCCTCACACTAGCGCCACATGTTGATACAAGGGGTAGCTCGTCCTGAAAAAACAGCAGAGGGGGTGCAGCGCCCAACCTCACTCGACCGTTGGTCAGGCAGCGAATGAGAGTCAACAAGGGTCTAAGACACAAGTGTGTATTACAAAGGGACAGGTATTATGGTTGTATGCATTGGTGTACATTCGTAGAAATGGATGTATTCTGTTAGTAGTGTATTTAAAAAATAATAAAGTTAGATTGGCGTTTTTAGGTTTAACTTTTGTGTATAATTGTGAGAAAACATTTTAAGATATACTAATTTATAGGTTCAGTATTCAGTATTTATTTGGTTTTGGTGTGATGAGTATGTGATCTTTGAGAAGAGAACTTTTATTATAAACAGGTAGTGTTTTTTTTATTTACAGGTAATGAATTCCAGATTTTAGGCCTTTTATGTGCATTCGAGTTTTTGCATAGCGTGAGATGGACCGAGGAACATCATAAGAGTGATCTGTGCTTGTGTTTAGGGTATGGTTCTGTTGGGGGGGTGGGGGACATGACCACCCATGCCTACTCTTCTAGGGTAGGGTAGGTGGCTGGGTGCCCTGAGCATTTAGCTCACAAGACTGTTCATTCCCATTTTTGCCCCCTTGGGGGGGGTGTGGGCAGACCAGAGAGGACTAGCCTTGTTGGCTAGGCCTGGGGACAGTTTGGTCCCAAAGATGAGGAGGTACCTGTGCTCTCCCATGGGAGACTTAGGTCTCAGGACACTCCCTAAGAGGGAGCCAAGGCGGGCCACCACTTGGAAAAAAGGCGGGCGCCGGGAGGAATACCGGCTAATATTAAACTAATCTAACCTAATACTGTTCTGTGATGGTTGGCAAGGAGATGTTTGTGGGGAGAGGGTTAATATCAGAGTTAAGTGTTCTATGTATTGTAATAGGTTGTGCAGTATAAGATATGGATGTTTTGGTATGAGTGGAGTAGGTTGAGTGTATTGATTATTGGTGGAGTGTGCTGCCTGAGTGGAGAATTTGTTATCATGTTCTAACTGGCAGCCTTTTGTTGGGGTTATTAGTGGTCTGAGATGGTTTACTTGTTGTTGAGCCCCATGCACAAATTCATAGGTGATGATTGGGGTAAATAAGTGGAGTGATATAGGGCCAGGAGGGCTGACTGTGGAAGCATGTACGTATCGTCGATAGTATGCCTACAGTTCTTGGAAATTTTCTTAGAAATTTGTTGTATATGTGTATGAAATTTGAGTTCTATTTCAAGGTGGTTTCCTAAGAATTTTCCCCTCTGTTAGCTTTGTGATAGGTGATCCGTTTCTCATTATTGTTAAGAGGGACATCTGTAGCTCTCGTTACCAAACTGAATGAAGTAGGTTTTGTCATGTTTAGTGTAAGTTTGTTAGTCCTCATCCGGTAGATATTTTCTGTAAATCGGTTTTACCAGTATTGGCTAGCGTGACGGGGCTCGGGTGGGAGAAGACGTATGTTGTGTCATCAGCAATAGTGTGGGTTGAGTCAATGCCGAGCATTTGGTAGGTCATTCCTATGTATAGGAGAAAGAGAGTGGGCCTAAGGACACCTCCCTGTGGGACACCAACTGTAATTGGTTGTGCAGAAGAGTTTGCCTCCATTTGCGTAAACATATTGGCTTCTGTTGCTGAGGTATGACTTGGGTAGTTGAGGGAGTGCCCTCTTATTACCATAGTGTGACAATTTTACGTGGAGCAAGTAAGGTCAACAGTATCAAAAGCTTACGTAAGTCATTGAAGATCCCCAGTGGGAATTCTTTTTTCTCTATTGCAGTTGTATAATTGTTCTAGCATGTGTTTATAGCATCATTTAGTATATTTTTCTTAGGCCTGAATCAAAATGGCAGTGGTTGTTGGTATGCGTGGTTGGAGATAAGGTTGGAGTAGATTCGTTTATGAATTAATTTTTCGAAGATTTTTGAGAGTAGGGTGTAAGTTTGGATTATTACAACCTAGGAGTTCAAAGGCCTGTTGCCCAGGTGTAATGGGAGCAAAAGAAACAAGCAGAAAAAGTTTAGACTTATTTTATCCTTCACCAAATTTAGTAACAGCCCAATATGCACACTATGTACAGTAAAAAGTATGTGCACGTCACGGTAAGCAAGGCAGAAATAGAAGCACAAGATAGCAGGGACCGTGTTCAACCAGTCTCTAGAATGGGAATGACAAGGGCAGGACTGGAGAGCGGGTATCAACATAACCCTGCGATTGCCAATCCCACCTTCTTATGGGCTCTAGAACCTGGTCACTAGTAGAACGTTGGGGCCCCATCTTCAACTATTAGCAACCTGGTTCGCTGGTTGGGGGAGATAGCCTGTAAATGAGGGTGGGTCCATGCGCCGAATAAAAGGTTAGTACTCTTTGCATGGCCACATGGATATTGGCCTATTGTTATTCACTCTGTTTGGTTCCTCTTTGTGGACCGGGGTGACCCTTGCTATTTTGAGTACTGTAGGGACAGGTGGAGGATTCACATGGATTTGTTAAAGAGAGTTGCAATGATTGGTGATAGTACTGTTACACTTTCTTTGTATATAAAGGGTGGTAAGGTATTTTTTAATCTCCTGCCTTGTTTTTTAGTGCGTTGTGATAATAAGGGAGACTTCGTATGGGTTAAGTCGAGTAGGATCAGTGTGTTCGGGGTAGTTGCCGGTGAGGTTAGTCATTTGGTGGGTATCTGAAGCCTTGGGTTTTATTGGCAAGGTTTTGTCCCTATGGTGGAGAAGGGAAATCATTGAGTCTGTTAGCTGTTTCCTGTGGTGGGAGTTGGCGAGCTGTTCATCTGATTTTGCCTAATTTTATTTCGCTATTTCGTGATATCTTTTTTGGTCTCCCAGAATTTTCTGATAGGGTTTTAAGGTCTTTTTTATCATCACTCGTAAAGTTGGATAATCTGTTCTATAAATACAATTTTTTTGCCTCTTATCAGGACTGGTTAGGATTGACGAGTAACGTTTTTGTTTGTCTTGGTTATGTGACCATTCTTACTGTTTTTTCTTATTGCGTGTTTGTTTTTATGGATTTGAGAATGCTGGGTGTTAGCCAGGGACTGTTCAGTCTCTTGACTGTACATACTGCTTTATTTTTTTTGGGCAGTGCTTGTTATAGAAGGTTTATTGGGTCTTTTTTAGCAAAAAAGTATTACTACTTTAGTCATATCTGTATTGATTTCTAGCTTAGTGTGCCAGTCAATGTACTTGCTACTGCTTGTTGTTGAAGTCTATTAATGGCTGCCTCATTGTTGAAGTCTGAAGGTGACTTTAGTAGTGTCTTGGGGTAATTTACCAAGGTTGTTATGGGAAAGTAGGGGAGTGGAATGTGGTTTTCTGTATTATGCTGATTTTAAAGGGGCATATGGATTGTTGGCAGAAGTGGTCAAGAGGGAGACACTTGTCTCTGTAACTCTTGTAGGTTTTGTTACTGTTGGTAGCAACATACAGTTACTATAGTGTTTGAGATTCAGTACGTGTGGGTCCTGGTCTTTGAGGAAGATTTATATTGAATTTCACTGGAGAGTATGTAAGTGATCTTTGTTCATGCGTGCAATCAGTTATCATACTTCCTAGGTTTTGACTAAATTGGCTTTGTTTTTGATGTGGAACTCTGTAATGGTTTATCATGTGAGAGGTTTTTGTAGGTATTTGGATTTTCGATTTGAATTTGGCATATTTTTTATTCCCCATGTTCATCTCTTGTGAAAGTATTAGTGATACATTCTAGGTGGTACCTGAGTAGTATATGGCTCGTGCCACCCCCATTGGTTGGTCTCGGCCTAATGTTGTGTAGGCTGTGTAACCAGGATGGCATAGACATCTGTATATCAGGCTTTAGCCAGAGGTTTCAGTTAGGGTAATGATGGACATATTCGGCAATGTAAGGAATTTAGTATATGCTATCGAGGTCATCGTAATGCTTGCTTAAAGATCGGATATTGTAGCTTAAAGATAGTTATGTTGTTGTTGGACATGAGAAGTGCCTTTGGATTGTTCTGCAGTGTAGTAATTACAGTTAAACTGGTTTTGTCTTTGTGATTCATTTAAAGTCATTAAACATAAGAGGGTTGGTATAGGAATCAAGATTGAAATCATAAGATTTATAGTGAATCTATAGTTAGAAGTAAGTATTAAAACAAAAATAAAAAAAAAGTAAATATCTTAAGCTAAAAAAATAGCACTGCATTATTTAACAAATGTAAAATAATGAGCTAAAGTAGTTTTTTTTTTTTTTATGCTAAAATTAAGGGAGACACATATAAAAGGGACTAGTACAAATAAATGATGATCAAATAATGGAGCCTTGGGAATATGATAGTAGGTAGTACTATAAATTAAATGGCTTTGGAATTTAATGGCAAAATTGTGAACTTGTTCTACTTTTTCTTTAAGCACTGAGGATAGCCACCTTGATTATTTTAACAATTGTGATTGTATAAGCTAGGGTAGTTATATAAAGCTAACTAAAGGAGAAAATATTTTGTATTAAGGGACTAAATTAAGTAATGGTAAACAAAGTTAAATGGGACAGGTGGTCACTATGAAATAATATTGGTTTTAGGAGTAAGGATCTGATTGTAATATTAGAAAAATTGAGCAGTTTATTGCACAATAAAAGTAAAAAAAAATGAGGTAGTTGGTATAGATAGCAAATGGATAGTTTTGGTACTTGCAATAAGATAAAAAATTTTTGGATATACACTAATTGCCATACACAATTTTTTGGAAAAAAAAAGTGACTAAAAAACAAGTAGTGATAAACAAAATTATTGGACGGGTAAGAAAATTGAAATATTATTAATTTGGAGTTAGGATTTGGACTTGTAATTTAAAATTATGAGCAAGTAATAGCAGTAAGAATGAAGTATAGGCGTATTGGGAGGTAGGGTTTTAGGTTGCATTAGTTAGTTGTGAAAAATTTATTAAAAATAATAATGTACAATATAAATAGTAACGTAACACTATTTGCACTATACACGTATATATGTATTAAGGGCACTTATCAAATCTGTTAACGAAATGTCAGCTTATCTAAGGTTGGTAGAGAATCATGTCGTTTGAGATGGTATATGTTGTCTGTTGATGTTTCCTTACTAGTATTTTCCCATCTCGCGTGAAAACACTGATGTATTTTGTTTCCTGTTTAAGTTTTCTAAGCCTGAACAGAAGTTTTGACGTTTTTTTTGTTAGACAACTTCATTTATGTACACTCCAATTTTTCATTGTAATTGTGATTTTATTAAGTCCTTTCTTTTTATCGTATGAATGAAGTCGGTCATTATACTGTGTTTGTTTACTTCCTGGTTTTCCTAGCAAACGGTTTCTTTGATTTCATTGTTTTGCACGATGACTTGTACGTGGTTCTGTATTATCCCCTGATAGACAGTTTCTTTGCACTGTTGCTTGTGTTATGTCACTAGGAAGTGTGGACTGTTTATTATAATCTGCATCAGCAACTTATCTTGTTCAGTTTTGTCGTATTGGATATCAAGTATTCATTTGGTCGAAATAAGTGCGCATGTTCTGTTCCAGTCCTTGATGCTTCTTCAACCTTCATATTTAATGTTGTTATTTTGCTCAGTGTGTATGCGCTATAGCTGCTTTTAGAGGTATTTTCATGTGCAAAACTTCCCGATGTAATCTTCTCTCAAGGTTTTGGATCTTATACTCGAGGTCTGGTTATCTGGGAATCTCGTCGCTCGAGTGCTGCTTTGATATCTTTGATTTAATTTTCTAGAGCAACGATGTAGTCCTTGATATTGTCAGAAATAATCGCTACCTGAGTTTTCATGGATGGAAACCTTTGACAGGGAGTGGAGTTTGGGAGGGGAGTCAGCCCATGTTGTTGTTGTTGTTGTTGTTCCCTGGGTGGCGTCGGTGAGGGGGGTTGATGATACACTGGCGTCCTAGCTGGGTAGACAAGTTGAGTTCTAGGTCACTTGTGTATTCTTTTATTACTGGTGTTGCTGTCTTCTTGCGATATCCTTTCATTTAGGTATCAATGAAGTAGGATACTGTGTGTGTAGCAATGGAGGAGAAGGCTTGTTTTCTCAGGAAGCTTGGCGTAATTGGTTGTCTGGCGCGGAGGCAGTGTTTGGGTTTGAGGGCTGTCTCCTTAGATCTTTATTAATTTTGTAAGATTTGGGTTACATTCTTAGTATTCGGGGTCATTGTTGTGGTCAGTGGGTTCATGTAGTGAACTTTCACTTAGGCACATCACAGTTTTGATGGGGCGATGTTTTTTTTTGTGAAAAGAAGAGCTGGTGGTAGGATACCGTTGCTGCCGCTGTCCGCTGCCGCTGCCGCTTCAAGTGTCACTGAACTGCTGCACTGTCTGGCAGTACATGACATCAAGTGCACTAGAACTGCCACACGTCAGCAGTACATGATCATCAAGTGTCCTGAACTGCCACAATGTCAGCAGTACATGATCATCAAGTGTCACTGAAACTGCCCACACTGTCAGCAGTACCATGCTCATCATGTGTCACTGACTGCTAAACTGTCAGCGGTACATGATCATCAAGTGTCATTGAAATTGCTGCACTGTTCAGCAGTACTAATGATCATCATAGTGTCACTGCAACTGCTGCACTGTCAGCAGTTGCATGATCATCAAGTGTCACTGATGCTACCTGTCAGCAGTGCATGATCATCAAGTGTCACTGAACTGCTGCACTCGTCTGCAAGTACATGATTCATCAAGTGTCACTGACTGCGCACTGTCAAGCAGTCAGTGCTTGTTTCATCAAGTGTCACTGAACTGCTACACTGTCAGCAGTGCCATGATATCATAGTGTCACTGAACTGCTACACTGTCAGCATGCATGATCATCAAGTGTCACTGAATCAGTGCATGTCAGCAGTGCATGATCATCAAAGTGTACACTGAACTGCTGCAATGTCAGCAGTGCATGATCATCAAGTGAACTGAACTCCTCACTGGTCAGCAGTACCATGATCATCAAGTGTCACTGAACTGCTTACCTGTCAGCAGTGCATGATCATCACAGTGTCACTGAACTGCTGCACTGTCAGCAGTGCATATCCATCAAGTGTCACTTTGAACTGCTGCACTGTCAGCAGTGGCATGATCATAAAGTGTCACTGAACGGCTACAACTGTCAGGCAGTGCATGATCATCAGTGTCACTGAACTGCTGCACTGTCAGCAGTGCTTGGTCATCAAGTGTCACTGAACTGCTGCACTGACAGCAGTACATGATCATAAAGTTGTCACTGAACTGCTGCACTGTCAGCCGTGGCATGATCACTCAAGTGTGTCACTGAACTGCTGCCACTGTCAGCAGTGCTGATCATTCAGTGTCACTGTGAAACTGCTTACACTGCAGCAGTGCATGATCAATCAAGTGTCCCTGAATCTGACTGCACCTGTCAGCAGTGCATGATCATCAAGTGTCACTGTATGTAAACTGCTTGCACTGTCAGAGGCATGATCAAGTGTCAATGACTTGCTGCACATGTCAGCAGTTGCTGATCATCAAGTGGTCACTGAACTGCTGCACTGTCAGCAGTACTGATCATCAAGTGTGACTGATCTGCTACACTGTCAGCAGTGCATGATCATCAAGGTGTCACTGAACTGCATGCATGTCCAGCAGTGACAGATCATCAAGTTGTCTCACTGAACTGCTACACTGTCAGAGTGCATGATCATCAGGTGTCACTTGAAACTGCTACACTGGCAGCAGTGCATGATCTATCAAGTGTCACTGAACTTGTACACTGTCTGCAGTGGATGTAATCATAGTGTACTGAAAACGCCTGCCCTGTCAGCAGTGCAATGATCAATAATGTGTCACTGTGAAATGCTACTCTCTAAGCAGTTCATGTTATTCAAGTGTCACTGAACTGCTAACCACTGTCAGCAGTGCATGCATATCAGTGTCACTGAAACTGTGCCACTGTCAGGCATGCATGATCATCAAGTGTCACTGGAATGCTACACTGTCAGCAGTACATGTTCATCAAGTGTCACTGAACTGCTACACTGTCAAAACAGTGCATGATCTTCAAGTGTCACTGAACTGTACCACTGTCAGCAGTGCTATGATCATCAAGATGTCACTGAACTGCTTGCACATGTCAGCAAGTTTGCATGATCACGTGTCACTGATGCTGCACTGTCAGCGGTGCATGATCAGTGTCATGAATGTACATTGTCAGCAGTGCATGATCGATCAAGTGTCAACTGAACTGCTGCACTCTGTCAGCAGTGCATTGATCAAGTGTCATGAACAGCTACATGTCAGCAGTGCATGATCACTCAAGTGTCACTGAACTGCCTTACACTGTCAGCAGTACTATGATCATCAAGTCTGTCACTGAACTGCTTACACTGTCAGCAGTAACATGGATCATCAAGTGTCACTGAAACTGCCTACACTGTAAGCAGTGCATGATATCAAGTGTCACTGATACCTGCTACACAGTCAGCAGTCACATGATCATCAAAGTTCACCGAATGCTACACTGTCAGCAGTGCAAGATCTCAAGTGTCTACTGAACTGCTACACTGTCAGCAGTAAATGATCATCAAAGTGTCACTGAAATGCTACACAGTCACCAGACAGTGATCTCACAGTGTCACCTGAATGCTGCCACTGTCACCAGACATGATCTTCAAGTGTCACTGAACTTGCTACACTGTCACCAGTACATTGATCATCAAGTGTTCACTTAACTGCTACCTGTCAGAAGTGCATGACTCATCAAGTGTCCACTGAACTGCTCTACACTGTCAGCCGTACATGATCATCAAGTGTCACTGTACTGCTACACTATCAGCGTACTTGATCATCAAGTGGTCACTGAACTGCTACACTGTCGGAGTGCATGATCATCAGTGTCACTGAACTGCTACACTGTCAGCAGTGCATGATGATCAAGTGTCACTGAACTGCATTATCACTGTCAGCAGTACATGTCATCAAGTGTTCACTGACTAGCTACACTGTCACGCCAGTGCATGATTCCATCAAGTGTCAATGAACTGTACCACTGTCAGCAGGGCATGATCATCCCAAGTTGTCATGAACTGCTGCACTGTCACCGTTGCATGAGCATCATAGTGTCACGGAACTGCTCTGCACTGTACCAGTGAATGATCATCAAGTGTCATTGAACATGACTTACACTGATCAGCAGTGCATGATCATCACTGTTCACTCTGACACTGCTGCCACTGTCTGCAGTTTTCTGGCCATTGATCATCAAGTGTCACTGAACTGCCTGCCCACTGTCAGCAGTACATGATCATCAAGTGTCACTGGAAACTGCTTGCATGTCGCATCAGTCGGCATCGATCATCAAGTGTCACGAAACTGCTGCCACTGTCAGCAGTGCTTGATATCAAGTGTCACGGAAACTGCATACACTTGTCAGCAGTGCATGATTCATCAAGTGTCACTGAAACTGCTGCACTGTCAGCAGTGCATGATCATCAAAGTGTCCACTGAACTGCTGCAACTGTCAGCAGTGCATGATCAGGTGTCATGAACTGCGCACTGTCAGCAGTGAATGATCATTCAAGTGTCACTATGAACTGCTGCACTGTCAGCGTCCATGATCATCAGTGATCACGAACTGCTACACTGTCAGCAGTGCATGATCATCAAGTGTCACTGAACTGCTTTTGTTTTTTCACTTTCTGCACTGTCCAGCAGTGCATGATCATCAAGTGTCACTGAACTGCTACACACTGTCAGCAGTGCATGATCATCAGTGTCACTGAACTGCTACACTGTCAGCAGTGCATGATCATCATGGGGTCACTGAAAACTGCTACACTGTCAGCGTGCATGATTCATCTAGTGTCACTGAACTGCTTGCACTCGTCAGCAGTGCATGTCATCAAGTGTCACTGCTGAACTGCTACACTGTCAGCAGTACATGATCATCAAGTGTCAATGAAATGCTACACTGTCAAACAGTGCATGATCATCAAGTGTCACTGAACTGATACAATTGGTCAAGGAGTGCATTGATCATCCAAGTGTCACTGAACTGCTACACCTGTCAGCAGTTGCATGTCATCAGTGTCACTGAAACTGCTGCATGTCAGCAGTTGCATGATCATTCAAGTGTCACTGAACTGCTTCACTCTCAGCAGTACATGATCATCAAGTGTCACTGAACTGCTACACTCGTCAGCAGGCAATGCTCATCAAGTGTCATGAACTGTTGCACTGTTCCAGCCAGTGCACATGATCATCAAGTGTCACTGAACTGCCTACACTGCTCAGCAGTATTGATCATCAGTGTCACTGAACTGCTACACTGTCAACTGTGCCTTGATCATTCAAGTGTCTACTGAACGCTACACTGTCAGCAGTGCATGATCATAAGGTGTCACTGAAAACTGCTTCACTGTCAGCTGTGCATGATCATCAAGTGTCACTGAACTGCTGCACTCGTCATGCAGTAAATGTCATCAAGTGTCACTGAACTGCTGAACTGTAGCAAGTGCAGGATCATCAAGTGTCACTGACCTGCTACACTGACAGCAGTGCATGATCATCCATGTGTCACTGAACTGCTACCACTGTCAGCAGAGCTGATCATACAAAGTGTCACTTGAACTGCTGCACTGTCAGGCAGTGCATGATCAAGTGTCTCTGAACTTGCTTTTTTTGCACTGTCAGCAAGTTGTGCTAATGATCAAGTTTGTCCCACCGCTCCCGTCATGTAATGCTTACACTCGTCATCAGCCTCTACTAGAATGGAAGGCACGCCAGAGTCCGGCCAGGATGTCACGAGTGCAATCTCCACACCCACATGATCATGCCACTCATGATGCAATGATCATCAAGTGTCATGAACTGCTGCACTGTCAGCAGTGTCATGATCAAGTGTCACTGAAACTGCTACACTGTCAGCAGAGGCATGATCATCAAGTCGTCACTGAACTGGTACACATGTCAGCAGTAAATGAATCATCAAGTGTCACTGAACTGCTACACTGTCAGCAGTACATGGATCATCATGTGTACAGATACTGATACACTGTTCAGCATGCATGATCATCAAGTGTCACTGAACTGCTAACACTGTCAGCAGTACATGATCATCAAGTGTCACTGATCTGCTACACTGTCAGAGTGCATGATCATCAAGTGTCACTGACGCTACACTGTCAGCAGTACATGATCATTCAAGTGTCACTGAAACTGCTACACTGTCCTACCAGTACATGATATCAAGTGGGTCACTGAATCTGCTGCACTGTCACCAGTACATGTTAATCTAGTGTACTGAACTGCTAACTGTCCACCCAGTCATGATCATCAGTGTCCACTGAATGACTACACTGTCAGAGTGCATGATAATCAAGTGTCACTGATACTGCCTAAACTGTAGCAGTACATGATCATCAAGTGTCACTGAACTGCTACACGCTATTCAGCAGTACATGATTCTATCAGTGTCACTGAACTGCTACAACTGTCAGCAGTGCATGAATCATAAGTGTCAATGAACTGCTTACACTGTCAGCAGTGCATGATCATCAAGTGTCACTGCAATGCTGCACTGTCACCAGTGCTTGATATCAAAGTGTCACTGAACTGCCTGCTCTGTACCAGTGCTATGATTATCAAGTGTCACTGAACTGCTACAATGTCAGCAGTGCATGATCATCAAGTGTCATCTGTAATGCTGCACTGTCACCAGTGCATGATCATCAGTGTCACTGAACTGACTACAACTGTCACCTAGTACTTGATCATCAAGATGTCACTGAACTGCTACCACTGTCAGCAGGTACATGATCATCACGTGTCACTGAACTGCTTCACTGTCACCCAGTGCATGATCATCAAAGTGTCACGGAAATGCTACAACTGTCACAGTGGAGTGGACAAATAATCTTACTCCTCTCCTTCAAAAAAGTTTCTTACATACTCCACATCTCTTAAAACATTGCTAAAGCAATGACACATAGGCTCATCAGTCAGTTAGACATATTTAATCCTAAAACGTTTCGCCTATCAGTAGACTTCTTCAGTTGAGTGGCAGAGAGTAGGCAGGAGTAGCTGAGATGTGGATGACGATGTTATCAGTACATCATAATTGGATAGTTGAAGATTTGAGGTTAGTCAGTCCCTCAGCCTGTGTTGAGGTTCTGTTTACATACTCTCATAACAATGTGGAGATCAAGTGTTGTAGTGAGAAGATTTCAAGAGGAAACTGGTAGAAGTATCTTCACCAGGTGCCTGATCATACCGGTCTGTGATGGATAATGTGGGGCAGTTGCTCCAGCAGCATCTATGAATGGGTGACCAGGAAAGTACCAGATGAGCCCTGGCCCTGGCCAGGCTCTAGAGAGTAGATAAACTTCTGAAACTTTTCAAAGGTTATCAAGGTATAAGCAAAGCTGTTGAGACATATATACAGTGGTCCTCAAGTTTACATATTTATCCATTTACAGAGAGCTTGTCTTAACTGATTTTATTGTTTAGCAGAATTAATTTTTCCCCTAAGATATAATGGAAATCAAATTAATCTGATTCAGACACACGAAAGTGCGTATTAGAAGAAAAAAAATTTTAATGCTACTGGGAACAACTTGACAGTCACTGGACCTCAGATCGCACCAAAAATTGTCATAGTGCTCTGTTTCTGGTGTTACTTTAAGATTTCCTAAATTGGGACACAACATTGTCGTTGTAAAGTCACCAGCACAGCTTTGCAACAGCATGTGTGTTGGGGTGATGTTACATTCAACTAAAGGCTTGCACTTTGTACACATTGTACAAATGTCCTTAATTGTTGAAGAAGGCAACTTCCTCTATCTCTCTCCCCTCCTCTGAAACAATTTCCTCAGCTGTGGTCTCTTGCTGTTGCAGATGCTCTTGCAGCTCATCAGTGGTTAGTTCTTCATCATCGTTCTCCACAAACTCTTCCACATCCTCACAACTAACCTCCAACCCCATGAACTTCCCCAATGATACAATAGATTCCACAACTGGTATAGGCTCCTCAGGATTAGCCCAAAATCCTTCAAAATCCCTCTCTTGTACATATTATGGCCATAATTTCCTCCAAGCAGAGTTCAAAGTCCTACAAGTCAATCCCTCCCAAGCCTTACTTATAAGGTTTATGCAGCTGAGGATACTGAAGTGATCTTTCCAAAACTCACTTAGGGTCAATTCAGTGTCTGAGGTCACTTCAAAGCACTTTTGAAACACTGCTTTGGTGTACAGTTTTTTGAAATTTGAAATGACCTGCTGGTCCATGGGCTGGAGGAGAGGAGTGATGTTAGGAGGCAAAAACCTGACTTTTATGAAACTCAACTCCCCCACAATTCGCTCTTGCAAGTCTGGAGGACGAGCAGGAGCATTGTCTAATACCAGGTGGCACTTGAGGTCCAATTTATTTTCTAGGAGGTATTTTTTCACAGTGGGACCAAACACATGATAGAACCAGTTGAGGAAAATGTCCCTAGTGACCCATGCCTTACTGTTTGCCTTCCACATCACACACAAATTAGCCTTGATGACACTGTTTTTCTTGAACACTCTGGGAGTTTCAGAGTGATACATGAGTAAAGTCTTCACTTTGCAATCCCCACCAGCATTACTACAAAACATAAGAGTTAGCCTGTCTTTCATAGGTTTGTGTCCTGGGAGTGCCTTTTCCTCCTGAATAATGTAGGTCTTGTTTGGCATTTTCTTCCAAAACAGGCCTGTTTCGTCACAACTGAACACTTGTTGGTGTTTTAATTTTTCAGCCTCTATGTATCCCTTAACCTGTAAATGGTCCAAATGTATACTATATACATTCTTACTGCTAGTTCCCCAAACACATATATATGTAAGTTTTATTTTTCCTGCCTCCAAATTTGGCATGATTGCCCTGAGATGCCTGGTCAGCATAGAATGGGTCTTAACACTCGGTGTGCACCATATTAAAAAAATCTGGGACCACCTAGTACCTTGTGTGAGTGCCAGTTAAAATGAGTGCCAACTAAAGCAAACAGTGCAGCAAACACCAAGGATTCACTGAAGTAATGTCATATTAACACTCCCCTTTTAAGAGGAAAGTGATGTTGACCAAGTTTAGTGCCTGTCTATCTGTCACTGTCTTTTTGTCTCTGTCTATCTGTGTCTGTCTCAGCCTGTCTCTGTCTACCTGCCTGTGTCTCTGCCTGTCTCTGTCTATCTGTCTCTGTATGTCTCTGGCTATCTGTCTCTGTCTACCTGTCTCTATCTTCTCTGTCTCTTTCTATCTGTCTCTGGCTATCTCTTCTTATCTCTCTCTCACAGGTACATATAAATACAATTATAGAAAGTGTAAATTACCTGGGATAACCTAAAAAAATCTGAAGTGCTATACTGTGCTTGTAGATATAATGCATACAAATACCTGTTGATTCACAGTGGCTCTCTCTGAGACAGAGAGACAAGCAGAGAGACAGAGAGAGAGACAAGCAGATAGAAAGACAGATAAGCAGAGACAGAAATGCTGATGCTCATCAAATGTCATTCCTTATCAAACTCTTATCACTGCCATCACGGATGCTTGTCGCTGACATCATGCTTCAAGGGAACTTCTGCTTCTTCTTCTTCTTCTTCCTTCTTCCTTCCTTCTTCTCCAGTCTTCTTCCTTCTTCTTCTTCTGTACACCTCTGTATCCAAAACATTGCTGGGACCTATAGATACTTGGTATATATTCCTAGACAACAGTAAATAACCAAGGCAGGTGTAAATGTCCACCTGTCAATGTGTTTGTGACAATGTGAGTACAATTTCAGTACCTAATATTAATGTCAGAACAAAGATTGGTTATGAAATAACAAGAACTACTATAAATTGCAATTATCAGAGCATAAAAAATACATAAAATAATATGAAAACCAGAAAAAAAGGTATATCGTCAACACTTCTGCAAGCGGCAGGACTCCGTGTTGCCATCAGGTAATTGCCAAGTACCAACTTCATGCTCTCATATCATGGTAAATACTGACAATAAAAATTTTTTTTATCTTGTAACTCTTAGAAAAATGTGTCCTTTATTTCTATATAAAAAGAACTATTTTTTTATTTTTCAAAATATTCGGGGCACTGGGGTATATATACGTGTATATATACATACATGTACAGTGGACCCTCAACCAGCGATATTAATCCATTCCTGAGAGCTCATCGTTAGTCAAAATTATCGTTAGTCAAGTTAATTTTCCTCATAAGAAATAATGGAAATCAAATTAATCCCTGCAAGACACCCAAAAGTATTGAAAAAAAAAAAATTTTACCACATGAAATATTAATTTTAATACACACAAACTGAAGATTACATGCACAGTTACATGACACTTACCTTTATTGAAGATCTGGTGATGATTGATGGGATGGGAGGAGGTGAGAGGTGTTAGTGTTTAGAAGGGGAATCCCCTACCATTAGCACTTGAGGCAGCAAGTCTTTTTCTGGGGTTACTTCCCTTGTTCTTTTAATGCCACTAGGACCAGCTTCAGAGTCACTGGACTTCTGTCGCACAACATATCTGTCCATAGATACCTGTACCTCTCATTCCTTTATGACTTTCCTAAAGTGGTTCACAACATTGTCAGTGTACAGGTTGCCAACACGGCTTGCAGTAGCTGTGTCAGGGTGATTTTCATCAAAAAGGTTTGCACTTCAAGCCACTTTGCACACATTTCCTTTATCTTAGAAGTAGGCAACTTCTTCAATTTCTCTCTCCCCTCCTCTGAAGCAGTTTCCTCAGGTCTGTCCTCTTACTGTTCAAGATGATCTAGCAGCTCATCAGTGGTTAGTTCTTCACTGTCCTCCACCACCAACTCTTCCACATCCTCCCCACTAACTCCAACCCCAAGGACTTCCCCAATGCCACAATGGATTCCTCAACTGGCATAGGATTTAGGGTTAGCCTCAAACCCTTCAAAATCCCTTTTGTCT
>NC_069401.1:84244973-84378638 GCF_026875155.1 Cherax quadricarinatus | reverse complement strand
ACTGCATCAGACAACTTATCTTGTTCAGTTTTGTCGTCTTGGAAATCAAGGTATTCATTTAGTTGAGTGTGCATCTTCTGATTCCAGTCCTTGATTGCTTCTTCAACCTTCATATTTATTGTTGTTATTTGCTCAGTGTGACTGGCTATAGCTGCTTTTAGAGTATTTTCTGTGTCAACACTTCCCGATGTAATCTTCTCTTTAAGGTTTTGGATCTTGTTCTCGAGGTTGGTTATCTTGGATTCTCGTCGCTCGAGTGTTGCTTTGATATCTTTGACTTCATTTTCTAGAGCAACGATGTAGTCCTTGATATTGTCAGGAATAATCATACCTGAGTTATCATGGGTGAATCCTTTGAAGGGAGTGGAGTTGGAGGGGGAGTCAGCCATGTTTGTTGTTGTTGTTGTTGTTCCCTGGGTGGCGGTGGTGAGGGGGGTTGATGATACACCGGCGTCCTGCTGGGTAGACAAGTTGAGTTCTAGGGTCCTTGCTGTTATTCTATTATTACTGGTGTTGTTTCTTCTGCGATATCCTTTCATAGTATCACTGAAGTAGATACTGTGTAGCAATGGAGGAGAAGGCTTGTTTTCTCGGAGCTTGGGTTAAGTGGTTGTCTGGCAGCGGAGGCAGTGTTTGGGTTAGCAGGGCTGTCTTCCTTAGATCTTCTAATTTTTGTCTAATTTTTGCCATGGTGTACACAAAATACTTGTTACTTTCCCTAACAGTTTCCATCAAGGGCTGGTCAAAGAATAGTTCAAAGAATTCCAGTTTATTTGCAGTGTTTCCAAGGGGACAAGTAGGTAGAATTCCACTTTGAGAGTCATCGAACTGGTGGGGCTTGGGAACAAAATTGAGATTTTGCTGCCAATCCCAGATACGGTTTGCTTGTAGATACTGGACATCATAAGTTGGTTGTGATGGTAGTTGTGGTTGTGGTGGGCTGGTGGCTGATGCTCTGCTTTGTCCTTGAACTGAGGAGTCAGTGGCGTATATACCGATGCTTCACTGGTGAATATGTTTTCTCACTATCGCTACTCGAATGATCGTCAAGAGCAATAAAATCACAATCCACATCACTATCATCATCATTACTGAGGTTAGAGGCCTGGCCACGCGAAAATAATAGTTTTCTCTTGCGTTGAGGTACAACTGACCCTGAGTGAGGAGTGCCCACACCAGAGGTAGAAGGTTGAGGATCGTCAGGGTTTTCTGCACTATTATCGATATCCTTTCGGTCACTAACTGATCAAAGCCAAAGAATTCGTCTTCATTTCCACTTCCATCAGAGTCAGAACTATCAGATACGAAGAGGAGAGTCCTAATTTTCCTTGGAGTGAGTGCTGCCTTGCGACGAGGCATGGTGAACAAAGGTAACTGAGCCGGCATTCCCACAATGCTATGTGCGCCCCTAGAATTTTTCTTCATGGCGTACACACACCATGCAGACCCATTCTCTCACATGTAGGCCTACCACGTTTTTGAGCTAAATTTGACGCAGCTAGAATTTTGGCATAGATCTACTGTTTGGACCCTCAACGTTTAGCCGTAGATCTATTGTACGGACCCTCAAAGGGTTAAATCTCTCAAAACACCCTTTGCTGGCCTTAACCCTTTGACTGTTTCGGTCGTATATATACGTCTTACGCATCACTGTTTCGGTTGTATATATACGTCTTACGCATCACTGTTTCTGACGTATTTATACGCATAAATTCTAGTGGCTTCAAATCAAGCGGAAGAAAGCTGGTAGGCCCACATGTGAGAGAATGGGTCTGTGTGGTCAGTGTGCACCACATAAAAAAAATCCTGCAGCACGCAGTGCATAATGAGAAAAAAAAAAAAAACGACCGTTTTTTTGGATTACAAAACGCCAATTTTGAGGTTTATTTTCGAGTAGTATTTATCATTGTATTCTCGTTTTCATGGTCTCAGGTGATAAAATCTAAAACATATTACAGAAATAGACATGATTTTGATTACTTTCACGATGAAAACGACCTTGAATTTGAGCTAAAATTAGCGAAAATGTTCAATTTTTACCAATGTTCAGGAGTAAGCATATCACACCACACATCCAATACACTTCAACTGGGGAGTCTAATATTCTTTCACTAGTGCACTGATATTATTTATACCATTTTTACAATAATGCAGTAGTCTGCATAACAGTAAATGTTGTATTTTTTTGTATGAATAAAAAATAAAAATAGAAAGCAATAGTAATATAAGAGGGGAGTTGTGACTAATGAACAGAGGATATGTTATTTTAGTGCCAAGAATGACTACATTGTATATTCTGGACCCTATTTTGAAACTGGCATTTTTTTAAATTGTGTGAAATTGGACAAATTGCCAATTTCTGACCACTTTATTGGGTAGTTCAAATTGGTAAATGGGCAGTTTCTTGTACTCAACAGATAGAAAAAATTTAGTTCTAAAGAAATAGCTACGAGTTTGGTCAACTGGAATAACGGAATTGGCCAAAAACAGGGCTCAAAGTCGGCGAAATCGCCGATGCGTATATGTGGCCGAGACCACTAAATTCACAGGAGCGTAATTGTGTGAGTTTTCGACCAAATTTCGTACTTTTGGTGTCATTACCATCGGGAAAATTTTCTCTATCATTTCATACGAAAAAAAAATTTTTTTTTTTCAAAAAATTTATCGACATAGAATGGCAGTTTCAGAAAGGGGCCTACGACAGTCAAAGGGTTAAATTCACCAATATGAGCACTAGTTCACAGAAACCCAAGGCAAACGGAAACCAAGCCTGTGCACATACTATGCACTTGGTATCTGCTGGCATGGGAAATCTGGAAAAACAGATGGGACATGCAACTATGACCACCCTAGAAAATGCCATGCCCATATGACAACAGGAAAATGCAAACTCCCTTCCTGTAAGCTTTTTCACCCTGAACTGTGTACCTCTTCAGTACAGGAAAGACTGTGCTATAACTTAAATTGCCAGGCATACCATCTAAAGGGGACAAAAAGATACAAAACATCCAGGCCATGGGAAAACCTGGGTAGCCACAGCCACTCAAGAGGGAGAGGTTTTTTAGTGCCAGGAAGGAAAAAAAAATGGCAGGAAATGGCAGAAATCGTACACCAAATCCAGTCATTCCTGGAGTGGAACCACAGTCGATGGCCTCCACTCCAAACCAACAGATACAGATACTAATGCCAGAAAAAAAATCCCCCCCCAGTACCAACAATACCACCAGTCTGATAACATTCTTCTTGGCAAATATACAGGGTCTAAAGCCAGCAACAAACAACAAAATACCTTTCATCTGTGGACTGCTTGCAGAGGCAAAGGCAATGTTCGCGGCTTTCACTGAGACCCACATAAAGGATCACTTGGACAACGAAATATGGATCCCAGGTTACAACCTATACAGATGTGACAAAGTGAACAGGCAAAAGGGGGGGGTTGGCCTGTACATTGCAGAGTCACTTGTTTGCACAGAACTGCTAAATGCCTCAAATGATGTAGTGGAAGTTTTAGCAGTAAAGGTCGAGAACCAAAACCTAGTCATTGTGGTACTCTACAAGCCTCCGGATGCAACATCCCAGCAATTCCAGGAACAGCTGTTAAAAATTGACCACTGTCTGGAAAATCTTCCAGCTCCTGCACCCAACATCTTGCTCCTGGGGGATTTCAACTTAAGGCACCTAAAATGGAGGAATATAGCAAATAATATTGTTGCAGTAATAACACCAGGAGGCAGCTCTGATGAAAACTCCACTCACGCGAGCTTTTAAATCTCTGCACAAAATTCAATTTAAACCAGCAAATAATAGAGCCTACTAGACTGGAGAATACACTAGACCTCATCTTCACTAACAATGATGATCTGATAAGAAATGTCACCATATCAAAAACAATATACTCAGATCACAACATAATTGAGGTTCAGTCATGTATGCGCAAAGCCCCAGACCGACATAATGAGATTAGTCACGAGGGAGCATTCACCAAATTCAACTTCAATAACAAAAACATAAAGTGGGACCAAGTAAACCAAGTCCTAACCGATATAAGCTGGGAAGATATACTAAGCAACACAGACCCCAACTTATGCCTAAGAACAGATTAACTCGGTGGCACTTGATGTATGCACAAGGCTTATTCCTCTAAGAAAAAGGAGGAGTAGATGTAAAATAGAAAGAGACAGGCGCTCCCTTTACAGGCGACGGAAAAGAATAACAGAGCGGCTAAAAGTGGTCAATATATCTGAAAATGCGTAGGGAGACACTGGTCAGAGAAATAGCAAGCATCGAACTTAAGCTAAAAGAATCCTTTAGGAGTCAGGAATCACGGGAAGAACTAAAAGCCATAAATGAAATCGAAAGAAACCCAAAGTATTTCTTCTCCTATGCCAAATCAAAATCGAGAACAACGTCCAGTATTGGGCCCCTACTAAAACAAGATGGGTCCTACACAGATGACAGCAAGGAAATGAGTGAGCTACTCAAGTCCCAATATGACTAAGTTTTTAGCAAGCCGCTAACCAGACTGAGAGTCGAAGATCAAAATGAATTTTTTATGAGAGAGCCACAAAATTTGATTAAACACAAGCCTATCCGATGTTATCCTGACGCCAAATGACTTCGAACAGGCGATAAATGACATGCCCATGCACTCTGCCCCCAGGGCCAGACTCATGGAACTCTGCGTTCATCAAAAACTGCAAGAAGTCCCTATCACGAGCCTTTTCCATCCTATGGAGAGGGAGCATGGACACGGGGGTCGTCCCACAGTTACTAAAAACAACAGACATAGCCCCACTCCACAAAGGGGGCAGTAAAGCAACAGCAAAGAACTACAGACCAATAGCACTAACATCCCATATCATAAAAATCTTTGAAAGGGTCCTAAGAAGCAAGATCACCACCCATCTAGAAACCCATCAGTTACACAACCCAGGGCAACATGGGTTTAGAACAGGTCGCTCCTGTCTGTCTCAACTACTGGATCACTATGACAAGGTCCTAAATGCACTAGAAGACAAAAAGAATGCAGATGTAATATATACAGACTTTGCAAAAGCCTTCGACAAGTGTGACCATGGCGTAATAGCGCACAAAATGCGTGCTAAAGGAATAAGAGGAAAAGTCGGTCGATGGATCTATAATTTCCTCACTAACAGAACACAGAGAGTAGTCGTCAACAGAGTAAAGTCCGAGGCAGCTACGGTGAAAAGCTCTGTTCCACAAGGCACAGTACTCGCTCACATCTTGTTCTTCATCCTCATATCCGACATAGACAAGGATGTCAGCCACAGCACCGTGTCTTCCTTTGCAGATGACACCCGAATCTGCATGACAGTGTCTTCCATTGCTGACACTGCAAAGCTCCAGGCGGACATCAACCAAATCTTTCAGTGGGCTGCAGAAAACAATATGAAGTTCAACGATGAGAAATTTCAATTACTCATGATATGGTAAACATGAGGAAATTAAATCTTCATCAGAGTACAAAACAAATTCTGGCCACAAAATAGAGCGAAACACCAATGTCAAAGACCTGGGAGTGATCATGTCGGAGGATCTCACCTTCAAGGACCATAACATTGTATCAATCGCATCTGTAGAAAAATGACAGGAGGGATAATGAAAACCCTTTAAAAACTAGGGGGGCCAAAGCCATGATGACACCTTTCGGGTCACTTGTTCTTTCTAGGTGGAAATATTGCTCACACTAACGCCCTTTCAAGGAGGTGAAATTGCCGACCTAAAAAATGTAAGAAACTTTCACGGCGCGCATAAACAAAGATAAAACACCAATTATTGGGAGCGCTTGAGGTTCCAAAACCCTGTATTCCCTGGAACGCAGGGGGGAGAATACATGTTTTTTAAACACTGGAAAATCCAGGGGGGACTAGTCCCCGAACTTGACCGAAAATCATTCACTACGAAAGCAAAAAAACTTGGCAAAGACGATGCACCCCCCCCTGAAAAGCGGGGGTTCACTAGCACTTTAAGAGACCATACAATAAATGTCAGGGGCCCGAGACTGTTCAAACTGCCTCCCCGCACACATAAGGGGGATTACCAAAAAGCCCCCGGCATCTTCAAGCTGGCACGGGCAAGCACCTAAAGCAGTTCCTGATCAGCCGGGGTGGGCTCGTACGTTGGTTTGCATGCAGCCAGCACAAAAAAGCCTGGTTGATCAGGGTCGGACCCCCAGGGACGGGGACGTTGATCCCCGGGAACTTCTCCAGTAAACTCCAGTTCCAGCATTTTTTTTCCTGTTCATTTGGGTGTTAGTCGACTGGTGTGGGTCGCATCCTGGGGAACAAGATTAAGGACCCCAATGGAAATAAGTTAGACAGTCCTTGATGATGCACTGACATTCTTGGGATATCCTGGGTGGCTAACCCTCTGGGGTTGTTTCTCAGTATTCTCGATAAGCCACACCAACAACAGTCTCTCCACATCTTCAAGTAGTACAGCTGACCGTGGTGCAGCAGCAGCTGACGGTGGTGCAGCAAGAACTGACGGTAGTGCAGCAGCAGCTGGCCGTGGTACAGCAGCAGCTGACGGTGGTGCAGCAACAGCTGGTGGTGGTGCAGCAGCAGCTGGTGGTGGTGCAGCAGCAGCTGACCATGGTACGATAGTTTTTCGATAGTATTTCTCACCCTTTTTACCACAGGGTTGGCACTATAAGCTTTCTTGGGGCCCATGGTGGCTTATTTAGCGGTTACAAGCACTAAAAACAATGGAATAATACAATATATATTGCAGGTACACATGAAATCAACCGCAACAGCTTGTAAACAATGGCACACTGGCCATACACAGAGTCTTGGAGTGACTGGACCCACTCAGGCCACATGGACACGTTAGGGACGAAAGCCTTTAGACGAGTTTTTCACCGTTGGTAGAGCCAATACAGTGGTCCCTTGATAATCGTAAGGCTCGATAGTCGCAATTTTCGAAAATCTTAACTTTATTTTCATCAAAACATTGGCTCGTGAATCGTCGTTTGACTCACAAATATATCACCAAGACTGCTAACTTTGCGGGAGTGTAATTCCATAAGTTTTCAATCAAATTTTGTACTTTTGGTGTCATTACTATCAGGAAAAGATTCTCTATCATTTCATAAGAAAAAAAAATTTTGACACCAAGAGGCACTTCAGGATTTGGGGTTGCAACAGTCAAAGGGTTAATATGGAAGCCTGGTCTGAGACCAGGTCAAGGGAGCAATAATCTCCAAAAACCCTCTTCGGGTAAATTTCAGGTAAGACCACAGATGCAACCAGCAAAACCATATCCAGCTTCAGCTAACTTGAAGATAGCTTTGAACCCTTTGACTGTTTCGGTCGTACAAGCCAATGTGTTTCATGTAATTATACAGTGGAACCTCTACTTGTGAGTTTAATCCGTTCCATGACCTTGCTCACAATTGGATTTGCTCATTTACAGAGTCAATTTTTCTCATTTAAATTAACTGAAATGCAATTAATCCGTTCCAGTGGAATTCTGTACTTCAATAATTTCGCTAATATCAACGCTACGGCTTACTTATCAATCTCACTTCATCTAATATGACATAATAAACAATATAAATAACATAGAAACCTGATATATACTCTAAAATGAATAAAATATGTAATTCATGTAGTAGTATGGGCGGTGTTGGCGGTGGACAACAGTTTGTCTGGAGACCGGACAAAGTACTTCTTGAATAACTTCACTAATATCATCTATATGGCTTATTTATCTATCATAATTCATCTAATATGACATAACAAACAACATAAATAACATAGAAACCTGATATATACTCTAGAATGAATAAAATACGTCATTATGTAACAGGTGGAGGCAGCCACAACCGCTCCCACTTTGTTATGGTAAACACTGCCATCTAGTGACGGCCTTTTGAAGCCATCTATTATTATGATTATTATTATGCAGTGCATTATTATATATTATTATACGTGTTATTATTATTATTACTGTATTATATTTATTTATTTATTAATTTAAACATGATACATTGAAGTACAAGGAAATACAGTGGACCCCCGCATACCGATGGCATCACATAGCGATTAATCCGCATACCGCTTGCTTTAATCGCCAAAATTTTGCCTCACATACCGCTTAAAAACCCGCTCACCGATTTTCGTCCGAGACGCGTCCAATGTGCGGCCTGAGCCACGCTCACATGTTCCGCCGGTGGCATTGTTTACCAGCCAGCCTCCGCGGTAACATCCAAGCATACAATCGGAATATTTCGTATTATTACAGTGTTTTCGGTGCTTTTTCTGGAAAATAAGTGACCATGGGCCCCAAGAAAGCTTCTAGTGCCAACCCTACAGCAATAAGGGTGAGAATTATAATAGAGATGAAGAAAAAGATCATTGATAAGTATGAAAGTGGAGTGCGTGTCTCCGAGCTGGCCAGGTTGTATAATAAACCCCAATCAACCATCGCTACTATTGGTGGTACAGCTGCTGCTGCTGCTGCACTGTCAGCTGCTGCTGCTGATGCACTGTCAGCTGCTGCTGCTGCTGCACTGTCAGCTGCTGCTGCTGCTGTAGCATCGTCTGCTGCTGCTGTAACATCGTCTGTTGCTGCTGTAGCGTCGTCTGTTGCTGCTGTACCACCGTCAGCTGCTGCTGCTGCTGTAGCATCGTCTGCTGCTGCTGTAACATCGTCTGTTGCTGCTGTAGCATCGTCTGTTGCTGCTGTACCACCGTCAGCTGCTGCTGCTGCTGAAGCATCGTCTGCTGCTGCTGTAACATCGTCTGTTGCTGCTGTAGCATCGTCTGCTGCTGCTGTAGCATCGTCTGTTGCTGCTGTACCACCATCAGCTGCTGCTGCTGCTGTAGCACCGTTGTTGGTGTGGCTTATTGAGAATACCAAGAAACAATTAACCCCAGAGGATTTGCCACCCAGGATAACCCAAAGAAGTCAGTGTCATCGAAGACTGTCTAACTTATTTCCATTGGGGTCCTTAATCTTGTCTCCCAGGATGCAACCCACACAAGTCGACTAACACCCAGGTGAACAGGGAAAAATGCCTGGAACTAGTGCTCATATTGGTGAATTTAAAGCCAGCAAAGGTTGGTTTGAGAGATTTAAGAATCGTAGTGGCATACACAGTGTGATAAGGCCTGTTCTGGAAGAAAATGCCAAACAGGACCTACAGTACTCAGGAGGAAAAGGCACTCCCAGGACACAGTGTCTCATCAGTCATTGCTGCATCTTCAATAAAGGTAAGTGTCATTTATTCTTCATTTAGTAGACTAGTACATGCACAATATATACTGTGCATGTACTACTCTACTATTGTGCATGTATCCTTCTCTTTGTGTGTGGGAAAATGTATATTTCATGTGGTAAAAATTTTTTTTTTTCATACTTTTGGGTGTCTTGCACGGATTAATTTTATTTCCATTATTTCTTATGGGGAAAATTCATTCACATACCGATTATTTCGCATAACAATTACCCCTCTTGCACGGATTAAAATCGTTATGCGGGGGTCCACTGTACAGTGGTTAAGTGTAACATGCCAAAGCCCCTTGCATGCAGAGCATTATGGGCATGCTTAAAATTAACTTAAGATTAACTAAGCAATGACATATTCAGTGGTAAACAATGTTGTAAACAGTTAACAATTAAGCACAAATGAGAATTTCAAAGACAGGTCATATGGTCATTTACTGTGTTGCTGAGCATTCTGTAGAATGGAGTATTCTGTTAGATAATGTAATTAAAAATAACAAAGTTTGATTGGGTCACAGGTTAAACATTTATGAGATACAATTATTCAGTATTTATTTGGTTGTGGGTAAGTGATTTTTAAGAAGAGACTTGAATTTATAAACAGAGTTTCTTTTATATTCACAGGTAGTGAATTCCAGATTTTTGGGCCTTTTATGTGCACTGAGTTTTTGCATAGCGTGAGATGGACACGAGGAATATCAAAGAGTGATCTGTGCCTTGTGTTATGGTCATGTATTCTGCTGAGGTTGGTAAGGAGACGTTTGAGGGGAGGGTTTATATCAGTTAAGTGTTCTATGTATGTAGTAGGTACAATAATAGGTATGGATGTTTTGTATGGTGAGTAGGTTTAGAGTTTTGAATATTGGTGGAGTGTGCTGCCTGTAGTGGGAATTTATCATTATTCTGACTGCAGTCTTTTGTTGGGTAATTAATGGTCTGAGATGGTTTATTGTTGTTGAGCCCCATGCACAAATTCCATAGGTGAGATAGGGGTAAATAAGTGAGTGATATAGGGCCAGGAGGGCTGACTGTGGAACATAGTACCGTATCTTCGATAGTATGCCTACGGTCTTGGAAATTTGTTGTATATGCATTTGAAATTTGAGTCTATTGTCAAGGTGGATTCCTAAAAATTTTCCCTCTGTGAGCTTTGTGATAGGTGATCCGTTTATCATTATGTTAAGAGGGACATCTGTAGCTCTGTTACCAAACTGAATGTAGTAGGTTTTGTCAATGTTGAGAGTAAGTTTGTTAGTCCTCATCCAGGTAGATATTTTCTGTAATTCGGTATTCACAGTATTGGCTAGCATGACTGGGCTTGGGTGAGAGAAGATGTATGTAGTGTCATCTGCAAATAGTGTGGGTTTGAGTAGTTGCGATGCATTTGGTAGGTCATTTATGTAAACAAGAAAGAGAAGAGGGCCAATGACACTTCCCAGTGGGACACCAACTGTAATTGGCTGTGCGGAAGAGTTTGCTCCATTTGTGTACACTTACTGGCTACTGTTGCTGAGGTATGACTTTAGGTAGTTGAGGGAGTGCCTTCTTATACCATAGTGCGACAATTTTATGTGGAGCAAGTCGTGGTCAACAGTATCAAAAGCTTTACGTAAATCAATGAAGATTCCCAGTGGGACTTCTTTTTTCTCTAGTGCAGTGTATATTTGTTCTAGCATGTGTATAATAGCATCATTTGTATTTTTATTAAGCCTGAACCCAAACTGACAGGGGTTGAGTATGTTGTCGGAGATGAGATAGGAATAGATTCGCTACATGAATTAGTTTTTCAAAGATTTTAGAGAGTGGTTGTAAGTTGGAAATTGGCCTATAGTTATTCAAGTCTGTTTGGTCTCCTCCTCTATGGATTGGGGTGACCCTCGCTATTTTGAGAACTGTAGGGAAGGTAGAGGATTCGATGGATTTGTTAAAGAGTGTTGCAACGATTGGTGACAGCACTTGTGACACCTTTTTGTATATAAAGGGTGGTAAGGTATTTAACTCTTAAACGGTCCAAACATATATATACATTCTCTACTGTAGTGCCCCAACTTTTTTGAGAGAATTTTTTTTTTTTTAATAGGAAAAAAGAGCATATGGTACCCAGGCATCCCCAATTATTTTAATATGGCACACAGTGAGTGCACACACCCATTCTCTCATGTCTAGGCAACTCAGGCTTATCGTGGCGATGTTGAATGTATGACAAAAAAAAAAGGTATATATATGTTTGGGTTAGTCGGAGCTAGGAACAGTGTGTTCGGGTAGTTGCCAGTGAGGTAGTCATTGGGTGGGGTATTTGAGCTTGGGATTTTATTGGCAAGGCTCTTCCTATGGTGGAGAAGAAATCGTTGAGTCTGTTTCAGTTGGTGGGAGTTGGGGTTCATCTGGCTTTGTTAGTTCAATTGCGCCTTTTGCGATATCTTTTTTGTTCCTAGAATTTCTGATAGCGTTTTCCAGGTCTTTTTTATATCACCTCGTAAGTTGGATAATCTGTTCTCATAATACAATTTTTTTGCCCATCTTATCAGGCTGGTTAGGATTGACGAGTAACGTTTTGTTTGGTCTCTGGTAATGTGACCCATTCTGTACTGTTTTTCATAAAGGTGCTTTGTGTTTATGGATTTGAGGATGCTAGGTGTTAGCCAGGGACTGTTCAGTCTCTTAGCTGTCATCTGTTTAATTTTTTTAGGGCAGTGCTTGTTATAGAGGTATTGGGTCTTTTTTAAGAAAATTATTAATACATTCATCAATATCTGTATAGATTTCTAGCTCAGTGTGCCAATCAATGTTTGTTACTGCTGTTGTGAAGTTATTAATGGTTGCCTCATTGTGAAGTCTGACAGTGATTTTAGTAGTGTCTTGGGGTAATTTGCCTAGATTAGTTATGAGGAAGGTAGGGTAGTGGTCTGTGGTATTATCTGTGATTATGGCTGATTTTAAAGGGGATATAGTGTTGGTCCAGATATAGTCTAGTAGAGAAACACTAGTCTCTGTATTCTTGTAGGCTTTGTTACTGTTGGTATATTATTATACTATTATTATTATACATATTACAGTGGAACCTCTACTTACGAGTTTAATCCATTCCATGACCTTGCTCGCAACTGGATTTGCTCGTTTGCAGAGTCAATTCTCCTCATTTAAATTAATTGAAATGGAATTAATTTGTTCCAGTGGAATTCCAGGCACGAGAAAATACTTTAATAATTTCCCTAGTGTCAACTCTACAGCTTATTTATCTATCACAATTCATGTAAAATGACATAATAAACAATATTAATAACATAGAAACATGATATATACACTAGAATGAATAAAATACATGTCATTAGGTATGTGGCTAGTGGTGGTGACAGCAGCCGTTGTTGTTGGGGTTTATAGATCCCCACAGCAGCCATTCCTGCTCCTGACTACAGGTGTAGAGAACCTAGGATAACCCAAAAAAAGTCAGAGTGACTTATAAGTGCTACACTCTTAATGCTACAACTCTTAATGCTTCACTTAATTGCTACACTCTTAATGCTTCACTTAATTGCTACACTCTTAATGCTACACTTAATTGCTACACTCTTAATGCTACACTTTGCCACTGCTGCTTCATGTTGTCTGCCACTGCTACCTCATGATGTCTGCCACTGCTGCTTCATGTTGTCTGCCACTGCTACCTCATGATGTCTGCCACTGCTGCTTCATGTTGTCTGCCACTGCTGCTTCATGTTGTCTGCCACTGCTACCTCATGATATCTGCCACTGCTGCTTCATGTTGTCTGCCACTGCTACCTCATGATGTCTGCCACTGCTGCTTCATGTTGTCTGCCACTGCTACCTCATGATGTCTGCCACTGCTGCTTCATGTTGTCTGTCACTACTGCTTCATGTTGTCTGTCACTGCTGCTTAATGTTGCCTGCCACTGCTACCTCATGTTGTCTGCCACTGCTGCTTCATGTTGTCTGCCACTGCTACCTCATGATGTCTGCCACTGCTGCTTCATGTTGTCTGCCACTGCTATCTCATGATGTCTGCCACTGCTCCTTCATGTTGTCTGCCACTGCTACCTCATGATGTCAACTACTGTTGCTTCATGTTGTCTGCCAATGCTGCTTCATGTTGTCTGCCACTGCTACTTCATGATGTCTACCACTGATGTCGCCAAAGAATCGAACATTTCTGCTATTTTGAGCTCAATTTCAAGGTACTTTTCATCGTGAAACCAATTAAAATCATATTTATTTTTGTAGTATATCTTCCATTCTATCACATGAGACCAAATAAAATAAGAATACAACCATAAAAACCATACCAAAATATACCGCTAAGAGGAGGCTAATGGCTGAGAAGTGAACTTCGTTTTTTATGGTCCAATTTCTTTCATTTTTGGTGTATGTTAAGAAGCATCTTTCCATCATACATTGCCCAAGTTTCAATAAGACAGTCCAACAAACAACTGAGATCCAATTCCCTAGATCAAGAGCAAAAGCCCCCTCACCAGTGTCAATTAACCTCCCTTGAGGCCTGCTCGCATATGGAAATTTTGCTCACGTCTGGAAGCAAAAAATTGACCGAGTAAATGCTTGTATCTGGAAAAACTCGCACGTGGATGCACTCGTAAGCAGAGGTTCCACTGTATTATTATACATATTTTATTACACCTACCATCCGACTTACGACCTGCTCGACATACGACCACTCGACTTATGACCGTGTTTTTTATGCCAATTTCTGGGAAATAAACAACTATTTGTGTTGTACCCAGTGTTTATCCTAAACCTTACAGCATAAAATACAGTATACTAACAGCATAAAAAGTAAAGTAAAACATGAAATACAAAAATAAAACAATAAAATAAAGTCATTACAAAAATGTGATGTTGATATTCAGTAGTAAAGTTTGACTTACGTCTATTTCGACTTACGACCGGTTTCTCGGAACCGAACTTGGCCGTAAGTCGGATGGTACCTGTATTATTATTATTATTACAACATAAATAATTTGTATTCACACAAAAAATATAAGATTTACTGTTATGCCTTATTGCAATAATTGTATAAATAATGTCAACCCATTCACGACTGCATATTGGAATAGACAGTGATGTCATTTGTTTACTCTGAACATAATCAAGCAAACAAACATTTCTCCCTCGTTGAGCTCAATTTCAAGGTACTTTTCATCGTGAAAGCAATCAAAATCATATCTATTTCTGTAATGTATCTTCCATTCTATCAAATGAGACCAAAAAAACGAGAATACAACCATAAAAACCATACGAAAATACCGCTAAGGGGTGGCTAATTGCTGAGAAGTGAACTCCATTATTTATGCTCCGATTTCTTTCATTTTTGGTGTACGTTAAGAAGCATCTTTCCATCATACTTTGCCCAAATTTCAATAATAGATTTAGAAAGGACATAGGAAAGTATTGGTTTGGAAATAGGGTAGTTGATGAGTGGAACAGTCTACCTAGTTGGGTGATTGAGGCTAGGACTTTGGGTAGTTTCAAATTTAGGTTGGATAAGTACATGAGTGGGAGGGGTTGGATTTGAGTGGGACTTGCGCATCAGAGCTTATTTCTTGGGTAGCATAGAAAATTGGGTTGGGCAAATGTTTTGTTAGTGGGATGAATTGTAAAGGACCTGCCTAGTATGGGCCAACAGGCCTGCTGCAGTGTTCCTCCTTTCTTATGTTCTTATAAGATAGTTCAACAAACAAACGAGATACAATTCCCTAGATCAAGAGCAAGAGCCCCTCACCAGTGTCAAGGAACCTCCCTTGAGGTCTGCTCACTTATGGAAATTTTGCTCGCATATGGAAGCAAAAAATTAACCCATCGACTGCTCATATTTGGAAAAACTCGCACGTGGATGCACTCGCAAGTATAGGTTCCACTGTACTCAAAAATTCTAGCGGCTTCAAATCAAGCAGGAGAAACTGGCAGGCACACATATGAGAGAATGGGTCTGTGTGGTCAGTGAGCACTGTATAAAAAAAATCCTGCAGCACGCAGTGCATGAGAGAAGAAAAACTCCAACCATGTTTTTGGAATAAAACGCCGACTTTGAAGTGTATTTTCGTATAGTTTTTATGGTTATCTTCTTGTTTTCATAGTCACATTTGATAGGATAGAAAACATATAAAAATAGAAGTGATTTTGATTGGTTTTATTATGAAAAGAACCTTGAAATGTAGCTTTGATCAAAGTAGGGGAAATGTTTGATTTTTGCCAATGTTCAAGAGTAAACAAATGATGTCACTGTCCAATAAATGTTCAACAAGCCATTCTAATATGCAGTCATGACTGGGTTGATGTTAGATATACAATTCTTAAAATACTGCAATAGTCTGCATAACAGTAAATCTTCTATATTTTGTTTGAATAAAAATTCAAAATAGAAAGCAAGAGTAATATCAGAGGGGCCTGGAGATGTGACTGATGAACAAAGAAAATGTTATTTTAGAGCTAGGAATGTCTGCATTGTTCATTCTGGACCCTATTTTGAAGCTGGCATATTTTTTAATTTGCGTGACCACTTTCCTGGGTAATTGAAATCAGTAAATGGGCAGTTTCTTGTGCTCAATCAATAGAACAAATGGAGTTCTAAAGAAATATTTATGAGTTTGGTTGACTGGAATAATGGAATTAGCTGAAAATAGGGCTCAAAGTGGGCGAAATTGCCGATTCGTAAATATCGCCGAGGTCACTAACTTTGCGAGAGCATAATTCCGTAAGTTTTCTATCGACTTTTGTACTTTTGGTGTCATTACCATCGGGAAAAGATTTTCTATCATTTCAAAAGAAAAAATATTTTTTTTTGCAAAGATTTTGCGACACCTGGAGAGACCTCAGGATTTGGGGTTGCAACAGTCAAAGGGTTAAATATAGCACTCCAGTCAAAAACAGCATACTCACAATTGTCTCCCAGCTAATCAAAACCTCAGCATTTACACTAGTTCATTGTAAAAAAAAAAATTCAAATATGATGATTTATAGAATATGCAGTGCAGAAATAATAATAGAAATGTTAAGAGATACTTCATAAAACTGTTGAGTAAAAGGACGTAAGTGCAACTAGCGTTAAATTTTATTGTGGCAAAGTTTCGCTCTCCAGGAGCTTTATCAAGCCGGTTTAGGGACCAGTTTCTTTACAATAAATCTGTTCAGGGCAATTCAAATCAAGCCCACAAATGTCATATGGTGCACATATTTAACAAAGAGCATAAAAAAATATTCAAGCATGCAACTAAATTGAGTTAAATATTATAAAATTTGAGTAGTAATAATAATAAAAAAAAACTGAATACCAAAAATTTGCCTTTGCTGAAATTTAGCAGAGGAAGCAATAAGATAGTCATTTATAATTTCAAGAGTCTGAGAAAAACAAACATTTTGAGGTATAGGCAAGAAGACTAAAGGATACAATATTCAAATGCAGAAGCAGTGTAGTAAGACTGCAAGAATTATTTATTTACAGAATAGATGACCAATGAAAGAAGCTTGAGGAGGCTGTGCACGCAACAACTAATGCAAAATATATAATTTATTACTGTATGATCTTTAAAAAATTTGACGCCACGAGTGTAGCTATATTTCCGTAACCACAAATAGGTAATTATGCACAATTTCAAATTAAAAATTCAATTAACTTTTTTTGATAGTGTATAAAAATGAAAAATAAAGTTTTTCTCATCAAAGAAATGACACTCCACAAGACCAATTAATTGGTGTGCAATTGCTTAGCAAGTGAGATAAGTGCATGCCTATAATCTGTGTTTAAGATGATGGGGCTCAGTAATGTACCTTACTCCTCTATGATGTTGTGTACTGCTGCTTCATTGTAATTTTCTCTAACTGTATGCTTCTTTGTACTTGTACTGAAACATAAACAAATATATAAATTTACCTCCTTCCTCTGCCAAATTCACTTTTATTACATGAAAACAAAGACAAAAATGGCAAAATTTTAACCGACTCACAAAACTGTAATGACACAATTGCAAACAAATCATCATATTGGTGGGGTTTGAACTCATGGCAAATGAGTCTTAAAACTCCAGGCCAGCATGTAAGTCACGAGTGAGTGTTACAACTCACTTGCCGCAACTTCAAACTCCACCCATACCCGGGTTTGGTCAAATTTTAATCTATATTTACAGTTTCTATCAATCCATATCTTACTCACACACAAAACACATGCAGCAAGGAAAGAGGAAACATGATACCCACATGTAAGGTAATAAAGTTGTTTTATTCGTCAGGAGACAGAACAAGTGTCTTGGGTCTTAATTATACAGATGACCCGTTTTAATTCAATAACTCCAAGGAAATAAAAGGATGAGAAACATAAAAGATTTCTGAACACCAACAAGAATAAAAGACCATAGCTGTAAACTAGATAAAAGAAAAAAAAAGTGAAGAAATGACACTAGAAAATTCAATGTAAAAATTCTACGCTAGAACCACCTAAATTTTTTTACAAAATTTTATAATCAATGAAATGTCAAAAATGAGACACAATGAGTTTAGCTCTACTCTTGTAGCTACAAACAAGTAATTACAAAGAGGAAGTTACTAGCTTTAGAAAAAGGTCCTGGGAAAACAGGAGTGTAAAAATGATAAACAAAGCTTATGATGGCAGCAATCAAATTAATAAATCAATGTGCAAAGAAACCAAGAGTCAAAGGGGAAGAAAAATCAGCAAAACTTTACCCAGTTTTCACCCTTAACAACTACAACACTGCAATCAACTAAAGGGAACGGCAATGTGCCAGTAATGTAGGAATAGACAAAAAATGAAATCAAACTACAGAAACTGGGACCTAGAAAATACAAGAAATTTTCTGGATAAAAATACAATGAAAAGTGCAACTGAATGATAAAACAATAAATGAAAAAAGAAAAAGTCCATAATTTTAATATAACTGCTGAGAAACAAGATAAATAACAGAACACTGAAAAACAAGCATAAGAACCAGGAAAAAATATGGAAGGATACAAAAGGGTTATGCAACAAATTCATACTTGGCCATGGTGCATAAAGCCAATTTGTATAAGGCAATCCTAATAAAACAAGCAAATGATATAAATGCCTTCAGAGACTTTGCAAATTTCACATTTCTTTGCTAATGTTTACCAAAAAAATCTGAGCATACCTACATGTACCATATGGCCAAACAGCCAGAAAAAAAGCTGAGAAAAAATACGAACCAAAATTTTATCGTAATCCCTGATACAATACAAAATCTTGGAAACAAAACTCACATTTTCTTTTATTTTTACCAAAAAATTACGAGCATGCCAGATAGGCACCAAACAGCCATATTCAATATAACAATAACAATATCTTTATTTCTACAAGTACATGTACAAGGTATACAGTCCTACCTGACATCAGTGACATACTACTATATATAGAAAGCCGCTTGTTATGCTGAGCATTTCCGGCAAATTAGGTCAGTTTTGTCCCAGGATGCGACCCACACCAATCGACTAACGCCCAGGTACCCATTTTATACTGTTGGGTGAACAGGGAAAGCAGGTGTCTCATGGAAACACATCCCTAATATTTTCCAGCCATACCAGAGATTCGAACTCCGGACCTCAGTGTGCGAGCTATGTGTGCTAGCGATTGAGCTACGGGACACCTTGGTGAAAAAATTAAATCCAAAATTCAGTCCTATGTAACAAAATTTCACTTTTGTCGTGTTCCTGGGAAATAAGCATCATGTCCCAATTCTTTATAACTAAACAAAATTTAAAAAAGCAATTTTGATCCCAAAACTTTGCTTTTGTGGTCAGGACACATCTGGAACACTGTCAAGAAAGAAAAGGAAGCCTGGGGGAGTTTTGTTGCTGTAGCACAGGGCTTTCTGGGCAACAACAAGGCTGACAATAACATGGAACCTGTTGAGACCTTGGAAGAAAGCTATGGTCAGATAGGCTGTAGGATGTCACTTAACTCTTACTGTCCAAACGCAGATCTACGTTCACCTGCATGGCGCTCCGAATATTTTGAAAAATAAAAAAATCGTTTTTTGTTATTAAATTAAAGAGGGCAATTTTCTGTGTTGTATAAGACCAAAAAAAAATTTTAGGACCAGTACTTACCGAGATATAAGACCATGAAGCTGGCTCTGGACGCTCACCTGACAGCAACATCCAGTCCTGCCGCTTGCAGAAGTGTTGCTGATTTACCTTTTTTTCTCATTTTTATTTTAATTTATATAATTTTTATGTTCTGATAATTACAATTCATAACAGTTCTTGCGATTTCATAGCCAATCTTTGTTCTGACACTAATATTATGTACTGAAATAGTACTCAAATTGTAACACTCACATTGACAGGTGAACATTTTCACCTGCCCTGGTCATTTACTATTGTCTAGAAATATATACAAAGTATATATAGGTCCCAGCAATGTTTTAGACATGCTGGAGTATGAAACTCCTTGAAGCATGGTGTTATGACATGGGTCAGAATGTGCCGTGCTGGAAAGAACCTTGCCTTTATATGTTTTTACTCTTGCACACAAACATGTCTTTGTGTGTCTATCAGTTTGTCTGTCAGTCTGCCTGTCTATCTATCTGTACATCTATCTATCTGTCTGCCTAGCTCTGCTTATCTGTCTATCCAGTTCAGCTTATCTATCTTTCTGTTTTGTGTGTGTGCCTGGAGTATAATATGATCTCCTTGAATAATAGTGTTATGACAATGTCAGATAACAAAGTGACATTTGAAGAATGTGCACTGCTGGAGGGGGGAACCTTGCCTTTATATTTTTTACTCTTGCACACAAACATGTCTCTGTATGTCTGTCTGTCAGTCTATCTGTCTGCCTGTATCTGTACATCTGTCTGTGTCTGCCTAGCTCTGCTTATCCGTCTAGGTTTGCTTATCTGTCTTTCTGTCTGCCTGTATGTGTCTTTCCATCTGCTTGTCTCTGTCTCAGGGAGCAGCTAGTAAACCTGTTGGTTTGTGATGTATGGGCCGCTCCCTGATTGCTGAGCAAGTGACACTGCTGTTATATACGTCATGTTTATTATGTCTTATATCTACAAACACTGTACAGTGGACCCCCGGTTAACGATATTTTTTCACTCCAGAAGTATGTTCAGGTGCCAGTAGTGACCGAATTTGTTCCCATAAGGAATATTGTGAAGTAGATTAGTCCATTTCAGACCCCCAAACATACACGTACAAACGCACTTACATAAATACACTTACATAATTGGTCGCATTCGGAGGTGATCGTTATGCGGGGGTCCACTGTATAGCACTTGGCCTGGAATTTTTGGGTTATCCTAGGTAATTTACATTATGTATAATTGTATTTATGAGTACACGTGAGAGACAGATACAGATAGACAGTGATATAGACAGACATAGACAGAGATATAGACAGATAGAGATACAGATAGATAGAGATATAGACAGATACAGAGACAGCCAAAGCCAGCCAGCTAGCCAGCTGAATACATAAGAACATAAGAAAGAAGGAACACTGCTGCAGGCCTACTGGCTCATGCAAGGCAGGTCCATGTCACCCCCCCCCCCACCTTAAACCAATGACTCACCTAGTCAGGTAACATCCACTGAAAGAAGGAGCATGACATCTGACCCAGTAGCACAAGCTAGTCAGGTCCAACTCACACCCACCCACATCCACTCATGCATTTATCTAACCTATTTTTACTTTCCTCTTAAAATGTGAGTGTTAATATGACATGACATCAGTGAATCACTGGCATTTGCCACGCTATTTGCTCTAGCTGGCGCTCAGTTGAACTGGTGCTCCCACAAGGTACTAAGTGGTCCCCTATTTTTTTCACAGTGCGCACACTGAGTGCACAGACCCATTCTTTCATGTCTAGGTGACTCAGGCCTATCGCACCAAATTTGAAGGAATGAAAAATAAAACGCTGATCTACGTTTGGAGCCCACCACACATGAACGAATATCTACGTGTGGACAGTTTAAGGGTTAAGGTCCATATCCTTGATGCTCATCTTGACAATTTCAAGGAGAAAATAGGAGCATATTCAGAGGAGCAAGGGGAGTGCTTCCACCAAGATATAATGGACCTGGAATAGATATCAGGGATCTTATAATGAAAACATGATGGGAGACTACATTTGGGGGCTTAAACGGGAAAGTGATTTGCTGCAGGCTCGCAAATCTAGAAAAACGGCCCATTTTTAACTTTGTAAACATTTTTCAGAAAGTTTAAAATAAAATGTGTAAATTTTATTTTATGTAAATTTAATATATTGTATTATATATTTTTGTTTTACATCCAAAACTAGCAAAAATATTGAAATTTAGCCATTTTTTGTCAAAAATTCATCCTGTAAGCCACAAAAGCAAAGTTTAAAAGGAATAATGAGCATTTTCTATTGTTTTGCAATAAAAAGAATTGGAAAATAACACCTACTTCCCAGGAACAAAAACTGCATTACATAGTGATAACCTTCCTCCAAGTAACCCTCCCTCCCTCCACCACCAACCAACAAGAATGTTTTCATCTGTATTGAGAGGAAAAAGTTATAAACCTGTAAATGCAGATCCCACTACTAATACTCCTTCATTAGTCCCAACTTTGCCTAACTGGGTATTCATTTTCTTTCAACAAGGCAAAAGACACTTACATCAAAAAGTGACAGTAAACCACAGTGTAGAATTTCATTCAAAATATGTGCACTGGATTTCTCATGCCTAAATCTCTCTTCTTTCCACTGACTTTTCTATTAACCCTTTGACTGTCGGTGTCATACACATGTCTTATGAGCCAGTGTTTTCGACGTATTAATGCACCAAAATTCTAGCGGCTTCAGATCAAGCGAGAGAAAGCTGGTAGGCCCACATGTGAGAGAATGGGTGTGTGGTCAGTGTGCGCAGTATAAAAAAAATCCTGCAGCATGCAGTGCATGAGAAAAAATAAACTCCAACCGTGTTTTTGGATTAAAATGCCGACTCTGAAGTGTATTTTCGTATAGTATTTATGGTTGTATTCTCATTTTCTTGATTTGATTTTGATTTGTTTCATGATGAAAAGGACCTTGAAATTGAGTTCAAAGTAGTGGAAATGTTCAATTTTTACCGATGTTCAAGAGTAAACGATGTCACTGTCCAATAAGTGTCCAACTAGCCATTCTAATATGCAGCCATGAATGGGTTGACATTATTTATACAATTATTACAATAATAATGCAGTAGTCTGCATACCAGTAAATCTTCTATTTTTTGTGTGAATAAAAATTCAAAATAGAAAGCAAGAGTAATATAAAGAGGGGCCTGGAGACATGACTAATGAACTGAGAAAATGTTATTTTAGTGCCAGGAATGTCTGCATTGTTTATTCTGGACCGTATTGTAAAACTGGCATCTTTTTAAATTTGCATGAAATTGGCCAGATTGCCAATTTCTGACCACTCTATTGGGTAGTTGAAATCGGTAAATGGGCAGTTTCTTGTGCTCAGTCGATAGAACAAATGGAGTTTTAAAGAAATAGCTATGAGTTTGGTCGACTGGAACAATGGAATTGGCTGAAAATAGGGCTCAAAGTAGGTGAAATTGCCGATGAGTATATACTGCTGAGATTGCGAACTTCACGAGAGCATAATTCCGTAAGTTTTCCATCAAATTTCCTACTTCTGATGTCATTACCATTGGGAAAAGATTCTCTATCATTTCATAAGATTTTTTTTTTTTTTCAAATATTTTGTGACACAAAGACACTTCAGGATTTGGGGTCTTGACAGTGAAAGAGTTAATGTCACTAAAAAAGAGTAAGAATAAAATTTATTTTGACAAAGGAATATAATAGTTGGGTGTACATGCCAAAAGCCCCTTTGTATGCAGAGCATTTTGGGCAAACTTAATATAACTTAAGATTAGTAAGGCATTAACAGATAATTATATGGTCATTTGATGCGTTACAGTAGGTACAGGAGAATTAAGTTGTTACAGGTAATGCTAACAGGCTACAATAAGTTTAATGGAGAAGTTCAGTAGTGAATAATTACAGGTCTCTCTCAACATTCGCGGGCTTCACACATTCGCAAATTCCCAGCCGCCAAATCATATTTAAGTTTCCCACCACCCATGCGTCCCTACTACCCTCCCTCCGACCCCCGCAACTGGCAGCCAGCTCGCCCGCCACTCAATGTGGTGAGTGTTTTGTTTGCTCATTATTTGCTATTAAACTACAGTATAAATAATGTTCAATCCATTCATGACTGTACATGTATATTGGAATGGCCATTCGGACAGGTATTGGACGGTGACATCACTTTACTCTTGAACACAGCAAAAAATCGAACATTTCTGCTACTGTTAATACTAATAATAACAATAATAACAATAATAATAATAATAATAATAATAATAATAATAATAATAATAATAATAATAATAATAATAATAAATAATACGATAGAATTGAAGAAGGAAATTGTACAAAAATACGAAGGTTGAAGCAGTAGTGGAGGCATCTTGAATCAGTTTGGCTTTGTTTATGCTAGAGTGAGCATTAGCCTCTGCGCTCTTCCAAACATTTCACAAAAATTCATTGTGTTTTATTGTGACTGCAGTGGTGGAGGGAGTGATTGAGGCAGTGGTAGAGGCAGTGGTTGAGGCAGTGGTTGAGGCAGTGGTTGAGGCAGTGGTTGAGGCAGTGGTAGAGGCAGTGGTGGAGGCTGTGGTTGAGGCAGTGGTTGAGACAGTGGTTAAGGCAGTGGCATTTAATAACATACATGTTATTAATAATAATAATAATACATGTTATTAATAACAATAATAATACGATAGAATTAAATATGGAAGTTGTACAAAAATACGAGGGTTGAAGCAGTGGTGGAGGCATCATGAGTCAGTTTGGCTTCGTTTATGCTGGAGTGAGCATGAGCCTCTGTGCTTTTCCAAACATTTCACAATAATTCATCGTGTTTGGTGCTTGTAGATTGAGTGCGACTGCTACATAATTAACCATGGGCCCAAAGAAACTTGCTAGTGCCAGCCCTTTGGTAAAGAAATTGAGAAACATGACAGAACTGAAGAAAGAAATTGTACAAAAATATGAGGCAGTGCGCTGCAGTGGTAGAGGCAGCGGATGAGGCTGTGGTGGAGGCAGTGGTATTTAATAACATACACGTTATTAACCCTTTCAGGGTCCAGAGGCCAAATTTCAAAGTATGCACAAGTGTCCAAGAATTTTAAAAAAATAATTTTGTTATTTTTTCTTATGAAATAGTAGAGAATCTTTATCTGAAGGTGATAAAATAAAAAGTACGAAATTTGATGGGAAATTGACGATATTATGCTCTCGCAAATTTTGATGTGCCAGCGATATTCATGCATCGGCGATTTTGCCGACTTTGACTCCCATTTTAGGCCAATTACCTTATTCCAGTCGATCAAATTCTTAGCTATTTCACTAGTATTACTACTATTCTATTGATTGAGCACAAGAAATCGCCAACTCAGCTGTTTCAACTACAAAATAAAGTGACTGGAAATTGGTAATTTGGCTAATTTAATGCAAAGTTCAAAATATTCCAGTTTCAAAATAGGGTCCAGAATAAACAATGCAGGCATTCCTGGCACTAAACTAACATTTCCTCTGTTCATTAGTTATGTTTTCAGGCTTTACAAATGAATTCCATTTTGATTTTTAGTTCACATAATGAATTTTTATTCAAACCAAAAAATAGAAGATTTACTGTCATGCAATATTGTAACAATTGTATAAATAATATCAGCACATTTGTGAACGTATATTAGACCCACCAGCTGGCGCGTATTAGACGTGTGAGGCCATTTGTTTAATCTTGAACATCTGCAAAAATTTAACATTTTCGCTACTTTGAGCTCAGTTTTATGCCATTTTCAATGCTAAAACCAATCAAAATCATCTCTATTTCTGTAATATACATTCCATTCTATCAAATGAGACCAAAAAATTGCAAATACAACTATAAAAAACATACGAAAAACACTGCAAAATTGCTGTTTTAATCGAAAATTAGTCTCAGTTTTTTTTCTCTCATTATGCACTGTGCTGCAGGATTTGTTTTATGTGGTGCACACATACCACATAGATTTATTCTCTCATATCTAGGCCCAAATTTAGCGCTCACAGCTTATCAGAGTGAGCTGAGCTCACAGCGTAGATCTACGGTTTGGACCCTCAACGTAAAGCCGTAGATTTACGGCACAGACCCTGGAAGGGTTAAACCATAACATATATGCATATAGTACAATATTTTATGATGTTTTCATGTATTTTGTGATTGTTCATGGTTCAACAAGTTAAGGAAGCAGTATTGTATTATATTTCCCTACAATATATTAGGGGACCAAACATTTGCAATTTTTCAACATTTGCAAGGCTCTTGATCCCCTAACCCTTGCGAATGTTGAGAGAGACTTGTACAGTTTTAGGATTAGTTTATGAAAATTACGTTACAAACAATGGTACAATTTGAATTAATTCACAATATGGAAACATTAAGATGGAGCAATTTAAAGTAATTTACAATAAGAAATTATTACAATTTAATATTATTTAACCCCTTGACTGTCGCAACCCCAAATCCTGAGGTGTCTCCTGGAGTTGCAAAATTTCCCCCCCAAAAAAAAAAAAAAAAAAAAAAAAAAATATTATGAAATGATAGAGAATCTTTTCCCAATTGTAAAGACACCAAAAAAACGAAATTTGATGGAAAACTGATGGAATTCCACTCTCACAAAGTTAGTGACTTCGGCGATATTTACAAATCTGTGATTTCGCTCACTTTGAGCCCTATTTTCGGCTAATTCCATTGTTCCAGTCGACCAAACTCACAGCTATTTCCTTAGAACTCCATTTTTCTATCGATTGAGTACAAGAAACTGCCCATTTACTGATTTCACCTACCCAATAACGTGGTCAGAAATTTGCAATTTGGCCAATTTCACGAAAATTAAAAACTACAGTGGTCCCTCAATTATCGTCTGGCCTGAAAGTCATTCATTTTGGAAATACTCCTGTTATTTCGTCTAAACATTGGCTCACAAATGGTCCGTTAACTCGCTAATCATCTTTCATCCTGGACTCGTACTCACGGCTCTGAGCCGTTCCCAGCCAGTGTGCCATTGTTTACCAGTGAGCGACGGTCCCCTCACGTGTTCATACGAAATATTTCATAATACAGTGGACCCCCGGTTAACGATATTTTTTCACTCCAGAAGTATGTTCAGGTGCCAGTACTGACCGAATTTGTTCCCATAAGGACTATTGTGAAGTAGATTAGTCCATTTCAGACCCCCAAACATACACGTACAAACGCACTTACATAAATACACTTACATAATTGGTCGCATTCGGAGGTGATCGTTATGCAGGGGTCCACTGTATTCCATTCCTTTTAGTGCTTGCAAGTGCTAAATAAGCTACCATGGCTCCAAAGAAAGCTCCTAGTGCCAAACCTTTGGTAAAGAAGGTGAGAAATACGATTGAATTTAAGAAAAACATCACTGAACAATATGAAAGGAGCAAGAGTTTCAGCAGGAAGAGCAACAGATCGCAGCTCAGAATCTTGCTGCAGAGGAGGAGGAAGAGAGATGGAAGAAGATGCCTTCTTCAGAAATTAAGGAGATTTTTGAAATGTGGGGTAGGATGGAAAGATTTATGGAGAAACATCACCCTGAGAAGGATGTTGCAAGCCATATCAGCAACATGTACAGTGACAGAGTCTTGGCCCATTTTAGGGAAGTTTTAAAGAGACGCCAGAAACAGAGCTCTCTGGACAGTTTTTTGCGAGAAAGGACTCCAGTCACTCTCAAGCTGGTCCTAGTGGCATTAAGAAACAGAGAAGAGAAGTAACCCCAGAAAAGCACTTGGTACCCGAGGTGTTGATGGAAGGGGATTCCCCTTCCAAACAGTAACTAATCCAATCTCTCTCCTCCTCCAGTCTTCCATACACTAAGAAGAATCACCAATAAAGGTAAGTGTTATGCTGTTAATGTTTCATTCATCATGTCCCATTGTATTGTTTATGTAGTACATCTATATGTCATGTAAAAATTTTTTTTTTGTATTAATACTTCTGGGTGTCAGGAATGGATTAATTGTATTTACATTATTTCTTATGGGGAAAATTTATTCAAAAATCGTCTGTTTCGATAATGGTCCCACTTCCAGGAACGGATTATGGACAATAATTGAGGGACCACTGTAGGACAATTTCAAAATAGGGTCCAGAATGAACAATGCAGACATTCCTGGCTCTAAAATAACATTTTCTTTGTTCATCAGTCATGTCTCCAGGCCCCTCTGATATTACTCTTCCTTTCTATTTTGAATTTTTATTCAAACAAAAAATAGAAGATTTACTGTTATGCAGACTATTGCAATATTGTAATAATTGTATAAATAATGTCAACCCATTCATGACTGCATATTAGAATGACTACTTGGACATTTATTGGAAAATGACATTATTTATTCACTTTTGAAGATCAGCAAAAATCAAACATTTCCCCTATTTTGAGCTCCATTTCAAGGTTCTTTTCATTGTAAAACCAATCAAAATCACCTCTATTTCTATAATATGTTTTCCATTCTATCAAATGAGACCAAGAAAACGAGAATACAACCATAAAAACTATACAAAAATAGACCACAAAATCAGCATTTTAAATAAAAAAAATGGTCGAAGTTTTTTTTCTCATTATGCACTGCGTGCTGCAGGATTTTTTTTTATATGGTGCACACTGACCACACAGACCCATTCTCTCACATGTGGGCCTACCAGCTTTCTCCTGCTTGATTTGAAACTGCTAGAATTTACGAGTATATATACAGTGGACCCCCGCCTTACGATATTAATCCGTTCCTGAGAGCTCATCGTAAGCCAAAATTATCGTTAGCCGAATTAATTTTCCTCATAAGAAATAATGGAAATCAAATTAATCCATTCCTGACACCCATAAGTATGAAAAAAAAAAATTTTTACCACATGAAATATCAATTTTAACACACACAAACTGAAGAAAACATGCACAATTACTACTCTACTAAGAAAAGAATACATGACACTTACCTTTATTGAAGATCTGGTGATGACTGATGGGATGGGAGGAGGGGAGAGTGTGGAAGTTATTGTTTAGAAGGGGAATACCCTTCCATTAGGACTTGAGGTAGCAAGTCCATTTTCCGGGGTTACTTCACTTCTTTTAATGCCACTAGGACCAGTGTGAAAGTCACTGGACCTCTGTCACACAACAAATCTGTCCATAGAGCTCTGTACCTCCCGTTCCTTTAACTCTTTCAGGGTTTCGGCCGTACTAGTACGGCTTATGCACTAGGGTTTTTGACGTAATAGTACGCCTAAATTCTAGCGCCCTCAAATCTAGTGAGAGAAAGCTGGTAGGCCTACATATGAAAGAATGGGTCGATGTGGTCAGTGTGCGCAGTATAAAAAAAAAATCCTGCAGCACACAGTGCGTAATGAGAAAAAAAAAACTTTGACCGTATTTTTGGATTAAAACAGCGACTTTGCACTGTATTTTAGTATGGTATTTATTGTTGTATTCTAGTTTTCCTGGTCTCATTTTATAGAATGAAAGACATATTACAGAAATTGAGGTGATTTTGTCTGGTTTTACAAAGAAAACTACCTTGAAATTGCACTCAAAGTAGCAGAAATATTCGATTTTTACCAAAGTTTAAAAGTAAACAAATGCTATGCATCCAATACACGTCAACTGGTGAGTCTAATATTCTTTCACAAGTGCGCTGATAATATTTATACCATTTCTACACCAATGCAGTAGTCTGCATAACAGTAAACCTTCTATTTTTTTGTGAGAATAAAAATTCAAAGTGGAAAGCAAATAAATGTAAGAGGGGCATGGGGACATGACTAATGAACAGAGGAAATATTATTTTAGTGCCAGGAATGTCTTTCTTGTTTATTCTGGACCCTATTCGGAAATTGGCATCTTTTGAAATTTGTGTGAAATTGGCAAAATTGCTAAATTCTGACCACTGTATTGGATAGTTGAAATTGGTAAATGGGTGGTTTCTTGTACTGATTTGATAGAAAAAATGGAGTTCTAGCAAAATCGTTATGATTTTTGTCGACAAGTACACTGGAATTGGCCGAAAATAGGGCTCAAAGTGGGCAAAATCGCCGATGTGTAAACATTGTCGAGACCACTAACTTCGCGAGAGCATAATTCCATAAGTTTTCCATCAAATTTCATACTTTTGGTGTCATTATGTTCGGGAAAAGATTCTCTATCTTTTCACAAGAAAAAATATTTCTTTTTCTTTTTTGAAATTTGGCCGACCCTGAGAACAAGTCTCTGAGAGGGCCTGTCGACCCTGAAAGGGTTAAGACTTTCCTAAAATGGGCCATAACACTGTCATTGTACAGGTTGCCAACACGGCTTGCAACAGCTGTGTCAGGGTGATTTTCATCCGTAAAGGTTTGCAGTTCAATCCACTTTGCACACATTTCCTTAATCTCTTTTTTCAATTCCATACTAATTCTCGTCCTTTTTACCACAGGGATGGCGCTAGAAGCTTTCTTGGGGTCCATGGTGACTTATTCTGCAGTTACAAGCACTAAAAACACTGGGATAATGTGAAATTTACCGAATGTATGCATAGATGCAACTGCACTGACTGGCTTGTAAACACTGGCGCTGAGGTCACACGTGGGACGCGTCCCGGATGAATCACGTAAGGCGAGTTTTTTATCGTGAGGCGAGGCAAAATTTTTGTGTTGAAATGTTTCGTATGGCAGATTTAACATAATGTGATGTGTTCGTAAGGCGGGGGTCCACTGTACTTTAAAAAAGTGGCTCGTAAGACGTATATATACGATCAAAACAGTCAAAGGGTTAAGACAATGAAATTTAACCATCCTAATTTTGAAGTAATGAGCATATGGTTGAGCAATTCTTAGCACAATATACAGCAATGAAGTTGAATTAAGTATAAGTTGAGCAGTCTTATATTGTTTTGAAGTTTTTTGTACAGCTTTTGAGTCACTGGTAGGTATCAAGTATGGTTTGTCTGGTTAATTTTGGGTGATGAGGCAACTTCTAAGTAGAGCCTTAAATTGATTCGCAGGCAGGGGTCCTTTAGTGTGTTCTGGCAATGAGTTCCAGATCGTAGGGCCCTTTATGTGAATAGCATTTTCGCATAGGGAGAGATTGACACAAAGGATATCAAAAAGCGATTCGTGTCTTGTATTATGGCTGTGTGTTCTGTTATAGTTATCAAGGAGGAGTTTGAGAGGAGGGTTTATATTTGAGTATAGTGTTCTGTGTATGTAGTAGGTACAATAATAAGAGTGGATGTTCTGTATATTAAGACTCTTGAAAAGGGGAAGAGTATGCTGTCTAGTGCTGGAGTTAGTAATCAATTGCACTACAGCTTTGTTGGGTTATTAAAGGTTTGAGGTAATTTGCTGTGGTTAAACCTCATGCACAAATACCATAGGTGAGGTAAAGGTAAACAAGAATGGTACAGAGCAAGAAGAGCTGATTAGGGTACATAGTATCATACCTTACAAAAGGATGCCTACTGTTTTAGAGACTTTCTTGGATATCTGCTGTATGTGTGTCTGAAATATGAGACCACAGTCAAGGTGGAGACCTAGAAATTTGCCCTCTGTGAGTCTAGAAATGGGTGAACCATTTATCATTATATTTAGTTGTACATTTGAAGTTCTGTTTCCAAACAGCATGAAGTAGGTTTTGTCTATATTGAGAGTAAGTTTGTTGGTAGTCATCCAAGTAGATATTTTTAGTAATTCAGCATTTACAGTGTCTGTTAATATGGTTGGGTTTGGGTGAGAGAAGAAATAAGTAGTGTCATCTGCATAATAATATGGGTTCAAAGAGTTTAGATGAATCTGGTAGATCACTGATGTAAATGGAAAGAGAAGTGGGCCAAGGACACTCCCCTGTGGGGCCCCAACAAGAACAGGTTGAGTAGTGGAGTCAGCTCTATTTGCGTATACGTACATACTGGTTTCTATTGCTAAGAGAGGATTTTAGGTAATTGAGAGAGTGTCCTATGATCCTGTAATGTGCTAACTTTTGGGGCAATAGGTCATCGTCAACTACATCAAAAGCTTTATGCAAGTCTATGAAAAGTCCCAGGGGGAATTCCTTTTTTCCGAGTGCCATATATACAGCGGACCCTCGACCAACGATATTAATCCATTCCTGAGAGCTCATCATTAATCGAAATTATCGTTAGTCGAGTTAATTTTCCCCCATAAGAAATAATGGAAACCAAATTAATCCGTGCAAGACACCCAAAAGTATTGAAAAAAAAAATTTTACCACATGAAATATTAATTTTAATACACACAAACTGAAGAAGACATGTACAATTACATGACACTTACCTTTACTGAAGATCTGGTGATGACTGATGGGATGGGGAGGAGGGGAGACTGTGGATGTGTTAGTGTTTAGAAGGGGTATCCCCTTCCCATAGGACTAGAGGTGTCAATCCTTTTCCAGGGTTACATCATTCTTCTTTTAATGCCACTAGGACCAGCTTGAGAGCACTGGACCTCTGTCGCAACATTATCTGTCCATAGAGGCCTGTACCTCCAGTCCTTTATACATTCCTAAAGTGTTTCATAACATTTCAGTGTCACAATGAAACACTTGTTCAGGTTTCCAATTTTCACTGTCTTTGTACTCCTTGAATTCCTGCACAATATTTTTCAGCTGCGTTTTTGGTCCAAAATGGAGCCTCTCATGTCCTTTCACACTATGTAAGCCACTACGATTCTAAATCTCTCAACCAACCTTTGCTGGCTTAATTCCTCCATCACCACTAGTTGCTGGCATTTTCTAATTAAATCCTCATGCAACTTCCTGGGCCTTTCACATAGATCGTTGAGAGAGCTTATCTCCTGCATCTGTTTTTCGTTTATCCACACCAATAACAGTCTACAACATTTCTACACTTATGATCATCAGTTTCGAAAACATAGTTGCACCTTTGGCTAAACAGCATCCTTGATTGCTGTTTACTTGGCCACAATAGTAGCGAGGGTTGATTGGGGTTTTGGTATAACCGGCAGCTTGGGGAGACACACTCCTTTTTCCCATATTTAGCATGATCTCTTTTCTTCATATCCATAGAAATTCTCACCCTTTTTGCTGTAGGTTGGCACAGAGCTTTCTGGGGCCCATGGTCGACTTACTTAGAGGTGCAATCACTAAAATGCTGTGATAATATGAAATGTTCCGACGTATCTTGGATGGGACGCGGTGGCTGGCTGCTTGTAAACACTGGCCAGAAAGTGACGTGTCTCATATGAACCGAATGTGTTGATCGAGTTTTTTAGAGCTAGTTGAGGAAAAACGATTTTTGCCATTAAAATTGGGGTAATGCTTGTACAGATTTAACATTAGACTGCATCATTGTCGAGGGTCCACTGTAATGTATTAGCAATGAATGCATGAAAAAAGTGAGTGTTTAAATCATTTACCAAACTCACAGGCCAGGTTCGACCTAGTAACTTGTGTCGCTCAAGAGGACTAATTGTATGCATCACTTACCACTAGGCCATGATCCTAACAAAAAAGACAAAGCAAGACTATTGTGTTGCTTTCCAGGACACGGCAGTGGGTATCTCAGGATTAAATTTCAGCTCAACCTGTTTATTACCCACCTCAACAAGCAGTTTTTTCAATGAAATCCACAAAACTAGTGATTTTAAATCATTTACCAACTGCAGCAGGCCAGGACTCAACTCTACAAACTTTGTGCGCCTCCAGAAACAGCACAATGTACGCATCACTTACCACCAGGCCAGCGATTTACAAGAACAAAGCACACAGCATGGAGCTATGTGCTGTGTGCTTGGTTCTTGTAGGATCGCTGGCCTGGTGGTAAGGTGATGCGTACATTGTGCTGTTTCTGGAGGCGGCACAAGATTCGTAGGGTCGAGTCCTGGCCTGCCGCAGTTTGGTAAACGATACATGTATTAGTGTGAGCATATGTATAGCTGCATCATTAGTACTTTTTTTCGGTCTGAATCCAAACTGACTGGGGTTGAGTATGTTGTGCGACACTAGGAGGAAGGAGAAGACTTGTTTGTGAATTAATTTTTCAAAGATTTTAGATAGAACGGGCAAGTTCGATATAGGCCTATAGTTGTTCAGTTCAGTTGGATCACCTCCTCTGAGGATCAGGGTAACCCTTATTGTCTTGAGTATGGATGAGAAGGTGGAAGATTCAATGAATTTGTTAAAGAGAGTTGCAATAATTGGAGACAACGCATGAGAAGCTTTTTTATGCATAAGTGGTAGTAAGTTATTTAGGTCTCCTGCCTTGTTCTTTAGTGTTTTGATGATGAGCGAGAGTTCAGTATAGTTGGTGCTACGAATAGAGTATCTGGGTAGTTGCCAGTGAGGTTGGGATTTTGCTTGCTAGATTTTTTCCTACAGTCGCAAAGAAGACATTAAGTTTGTTGGTTGTATCAGATGGCTGAAGGAAAGGTTCTTCCGGTGTCAATAGGTTGATCATTCTGTTTTGTGACATCTTTTTAGATCCTAGAATTTCACATAAGGTTTTCCAGGTCTTTTTCATATCACCTTTTACATCATGTTATCTGTTTTCACAATACAGTTTTCTTGACCTCCTTGTTAGGTTGGTTAGTACTGATGAGTAATGTATAGCCAGATCACTAGTTATTAGACCCATTCTGTACTGTTTTTCATATAGATGTTTTTTATCAATAGATTTGAGGATGCTGTTTGTAATCAAGGAACTGTTAAGTCTCTTTGCTCTGATATGCTTTGTTTTTATGGGGCAATGTGTGTTATAGAGGTTTTGGGGTTGTTTGTAAAAGAAATATTAACACATTCATGAATACCAAGATTGACTGCTAGCTCATTTTGCCAGTCGATGTAACTTATTGCTGTAATAAAGTTATTAACCCTTTCAGGGTCTGTGCTGTAGCTCTACGGCTTTGAAGCCAAGGTCCAAACCAAAATTCTAGCGACCTCAAATTTAGCAAAAAAAAGGCTGGTAGGCTTACATCTAAAAGAATGGGTCTGCATGGTCAGTGTGCACAGTATACAAAAAATCTGGGCGCCCGCATGACATTGTGGGAACGCCGCCTCAGCATGCTTTGTTCACAATGCCTCATGGCAAGGCAGCTCTCACTCTGAGGCGAATTGGGGCATTTCTCTTCCTAACTGATAGTTCTGACACTGATGGAAGTGGATCTGAAGAGGAATTCTATGGTTCTGATAAATTTGTGACCAAAAGCAATGATTACGATATCGAAAATAGTGCCAAAAATCCTGACAACCCTCAACCTTCCACCTCGGGTGCTGGTGTGTCTCAATCACGTTCAGCTGTACCTCATCGCAAGAGAAAACTAATATTTTCGGGTGGCCAGGCCTCGGACTTGAGTAATGGTGATGACAGTAACATGGACTTTAATTTTATTACTCTTAATGACCATTCAAGTAGTGATAGTGATGAATCACATTCACCAGTGAAGCGTCAGTACAGTAGGGCCCCACTTACATGGCAGGTTAGGTTCCAGACTACTGCCGAAAAGCAGACATGGTCAGAAAGCAGACATGGCCAGAAAGCAGACATGGCCAGAAAGCAGACATCGCCAGAAAGCAGACACGGCCAGAAAGCAGACATCGCCATTTTTTCACTTATAAATACATATAAATGTCAGGTAACAAGTTTACACTAACATATATTACATAAGCAATATAACTAGGCATTAAAAACAATAAAAAGTAAAATACACACACACAGTACACCTGTTACTTACTTTAAAATATTTGTAGTCTTAATGTAGGGTGAGAGGTGAGTTTTATTTGTAGGAAGTCAGATTTGGGATGTATGGTAGCCAGCCAGGGCAGCCCTCCCCACCCAACCCACACGTAATATACTACGATATTTAATTAAAGCTCCCCAGAGTGATAAAATACATATACAGTGGACCTTCAGGTAACAATGACATTGGATGGTGATGCGTTTTAGCGTAAAAATACTGGCTCGGCCAACAATGAAAAACCCGGTTAAGGACATTTGTCCCAAACGCGTCCGCATGGCCTGGGCCAGCCAAGGCTGCCCAGCCACTATGTACAGCCAGTGTGCCAGTGTTTACAAGCCACTGAGGATGATTCCGTGCATACATGCAATACATTTTGTACTATTCCATTGTTTTTAGTGCTTGTAACTGGTAAATAAGCCACCATGGGCCCAAAGAAAGTTTCTAGGTCCAACCCTGTGGTAAAAAGGGTGAGAAACACTTTCAAACTGAAAAAAGAGATAATTGCAAAATATGAAAGCGGAGTGAGTGCTTCCGAGCTGGTCAGGTTGTATAACAAACCCCAATCAACCATTGCTACTATCTTGGCCAACAGAAAGGCAATCAAGGAAGCTGTTGTTGCAAAAGATGCAAGTATGCTTACAAAACAAAGATCACAAATACTCAAAGATGTGGAGAGACTGTTATTGGTGTGGATCAACGACAAACAATTATCAGGAGATAGTATGCCTCAGTCAATAATATGTGAAAAGGCAAGGCAGTTGCATGCAGATCTCATTAAGAAAATTCCTGGAACTAGTGTTGATGTAAGTGATTTTAAGGCCAGCAAAGGTAGGTTTGAGAGATTTAAGAATCGTAGTGGCATACAGTGTGATAAGGCATGGTGAGGCTGCCAGTTCTGACCAAAAAGCGGCTGAAAAATATGTGCAGGAATTTAAGGAGTACACAGCCACTGAAAAATTAAAACCCCAAGAAGTGTTTAACTGTGACGAAACAGGCCTCTTTTGGAAGAAAATGCCAAACAGGACCTACATTACACAGGAGGAAAAAGCACTGCCAGGACACAAGCCTATGAAAGACAAGCTAAATCTGAAGTTTTGTAGTAATGATAGTGGGGATTGCAAAGTGAAGCCTTTACTCGTATATCACTCAAACTCCCAGAGTGTTCAAGAAAAACAGTGTCATCAAGGCTAATTTGTGTGTGATGTGGAAGGCAAACAGTAAGGCATGGGTCACTGGGGACATTTTCCATGACTGGTTCTATCATGTGTTTGGTCCTACTGTAAAAAAAATACCTCCTGGAAAATAGTTACTCAAGTGCATCCTGGTATTAGACAATGCTCCTACTCATCCTCCAGACTTGTAAGAGCGAATTGTGGGGGAGTTGAGCTATATTAAAGTAAAGTTTTTGCCTCCTAATACCACTCATCTCCTCCAGCCCATGGACCAGCAGGTCATTTCAAATTTAAAAAAAACTGTACACCAAAGCAGTGTTTCAAAAGTGCTTTGAAGTGACCTCAGACACTGAACTGACCCTAAGAGAGTTTTGGAAAGAACACTTTAGTATCCCCAATTGCATAAACCTTACAGGTAAGGCTTGGGAGGGAGTGACTTGCAGGACTTTGAACCCTGCTTGGAGGAAATTGTGGCCACAATGTGAGCAAGAGAGGGATTTTGAAGGGTTTGGGGCTAACCCTCAGAAGCCTATACCAGTTTTTTAATCTATTGTGTCATTGAGGAAGTCCATGGGGCTGGAGGTCAGTGGCGAGGATGTGGAAGAGTTGGTGGAGTACGACAATGAAGAACTAACCACTTATGAGCTGCAAGACCATCTGCAACAGCAACAGACCACAGCTGAGGAAATTGCTTCAGAGGAGGGGAGAGAGAGATGGAAGAAGTTGCCTTCTTCAATGATTAGGGACATTTGTATAATGTGGACCAAGGTGCAAGCCTTTATGGATGAACATCACCCTGACACAGCTGTTGCAAGCTGTGCTGGTGACTTTTACAATGACAATGTTGTGGCCCATTTTAGGGAAATCTTAAAGGAACGCCAAAAACAGAGCTCTATGGACAGACTTTTGGTGCAATGGGTCCAGTGACTCTCTCAAGCTGGTGCTAGTGGCATTAAAAAACAAAGAAGGGAAGTAACCCCAGAAAAGGACTTCCTACCTAAAGTCCTTATGGAAGGGGATTTCCCTTCCAAACAATAATACACCTCCATCATCTCCCCTCCTCCCATCTCATCACTCTTCAATAATTCTTCAATAAAGGTAAATATCATTTATTCTTCATGTATCATTGTTTTCTATGTAGGAAATTGTGTATTTCATGTGAAAAAAAAAATTTAATATTTTTGGATGTCTGGAATGAATTAATTGGATTTCCATTATTTCTTATGGAGAAAATTAATTCGGCTAACTATAAAAGCGGTGAACCCTTTCAGAGTCGAGAGGCCCTCTCGTAAACTCGTTCTCAGGGTCGAAAATTTTTCTGAAAAAAAAAAAAAAAATTTTTTCTTATGAAATGATTGAGAATCTTTTCCCGATCATAATAACACCAAAAGTATGAAATTTGATGGAAAACTTATGGAACTATGCTCTTGCGAAGTTAGTGGTCTCAACGATGTTTACACATTGGCGATTTCACCCACTTTGAGCCCTTTTTTTTTGACCAATTCCTGTGTACTAGTCGAGAAAAATCATATTTATTTCACTAGAGCTCCATTTTTTTAATTGAATGACCACAAGAAACCACCCATTTACCAATTTCAACTATCCAATAGTGGTTAGAAATTGGCAATTTTGCCAATTTCACACAAATTTCAGAATATGCCAATTTCCAAATAGGGTCCAGAATAAACAAGACAGACATTCCTGGCACTAAAATAACAAGTTCTCTGTTCATTAGTCACATCCTCATGCTCCTCTTACATTTCTTTTGCTTTCCGCTTTGAATTTTTACTCTCACAAAAAAGAGAAGATTTACTGTTATGCAGACTACTGCATTAGTGTAGAAATGGTATAAATAATATCAGTGCACTTGTGAAAGAATATTAGACTCATCAGTTGACTTGTATTGGACACTTGGCATGATTTGTTTAGTTTTGAAATTTGGTAAAAATCGAACATTTCTTCTATTTTGAGCTCAATTTCAAGGTACTTTTCATTGTGAAACCAATCAAAATCATCTCAATTTCTGTAATATGTCTTCCATTCTATAAAATGAGACCAGGAAAACTAGAATACCATCATAAATACCATACGAAAATACAGTGCAAAGTCGCTGTTTTCATCCAAAAACACGGTCAAAGTTTTTTTTTCTCATTCCGTATTGTGTGCTGCAGGATTTTTTTTATACTGCACACACTGACCACATAGACCCATTCTTTCATATGTAGGCCTACCAGCTTTCTCTCACTAGATTTGAAGGCACTAGAATTTAGGCATTCTAGTACATCAATAACCCTGGTGTGTAAGCCGTACTAGTACATCGGAAACCCTGAAAGGGTTAAGGACAAGCTCTCTGGAACGGATTAAAATCGTTACCCAAGGGTCCACTATACAGTACATTCATTAATTACCTTAAAATATTTGTAGTCTTAATGTAGGGTGAGAGGTGAGTTTTATTTGTAGGAAGTCAGTACACAGATAACCCACACATAAAAGAGAGAAGCTTACGACGACGTTTCGGTCAAACTTGGACCATTGACAAAGTCACACTAACATTAAGTTTAAAGCTGAATGGGAATCTAATTCCTTGCTTCCTTTCCTTGATGTCCATGTCCACCGCTCAGATACAGGTTTTTCCTTTTCCGTTTACCGTAAACCTATGCACAGTGGCATGTACATTCACTACTTTTCCTATCATGCTTCCCCTGTCAAGAAAAGTGTTCTTATCTCCCTCTTTCTCCATGCCCTCCACATCTGTGATCCTCAGTTCCTTCCAGCAGAAATTTCCACTCTTCATAATTCGTTCTCCCGTCTTGGCTACCCTTCCCATTTCATAGACTCTGCCCTCTCACGTGCTAAACACAATTTCTTCTCTCCCAAACTCTCTACTCATGGGAACTCTTCTATCCTCTGCCTTCCCTACATTTCCGGTCTTTCTAATCTCAACAATTCTCTCCGTCCCTTAGACATCAAGCTTACCTTCCGCCAGACTAACACTCTTCACACTAATCTCATTCATACCTCTCCTCCCTCTACAGATGTTCCTGGTGTCTACTCTATTTCTTGCTCCTCCTGTCCTCTCAATACTTCGGAGAAACTGGTCGATCTCTTTCTGACAGACTTAGGGAGCACAAAAATAGTGTTAGGCTTGCCGACACTAACAATGCTCTTTTCTGTCACATCAGAGATCATAGCCATCCTATTGACTGGTCTTCTGCTAAAACTGTCTTCCCTACTTCCAACTCGAACAGTCGCAGTCTAGTTGAATCCTCTCTAATACACAACTTTCCTTGTATGAACCTTAGCCCTGGCTTCATCTCTGTAGATGCCTTCCTCTCCCACTACATTGTAAAATGCTCCAAACTTCAGAACACCCGTGACTTAACCTGAATCCTCATTTTTTCTTTCTTTTTCTTCTTCCTCTTCCCCTTTCCTCTTTCCTTTTCTCCTCTGGGTTGTCTTTCTCTCTCCTGTCTCGTGTTTCTGTTCCTTCTTCATTTATTTTTTTTTCACCACTTCCCCTTTCACACACCTCTGTGCGCTTGCTCTCCCTCTGTGGGCATCTAGCTCTCTTGCAGTGCTCCCCTTCCTTTGTTTTTGACTGGCTCGTCATCCTTATTTCCCACTTCTACCACTACCACTACTACTACCTCTTCTTCTTCTACTACTACTACTACAACTACCGATGAAATTGAGACACATGTGCGGCGTCTGGTTGTCTTTGTTGTGGATGTTTCGCCATCCTGTGGCTGGCTGAATGGCGAAGCGTCTACGATGGGGATGCCCGGGTGTTGTGCGTGTGTCTTAATTTCATCTTGTCGGTATTATATACAATTCTTGTACTACTACTACTACCTCCACCTCTTCCTGCCTATATATAGCCGTCCTGCTCCCCCTCTGTTAGTGTGACTTTGTCAATGGTCCAAGTTGGACCGAAACGTCGTCGTAAGCTTCTCTCTTTTATGTGCGGGTTATTTGTGTATCGTTCCAGTCATGGTATTGTGCCTTTTTGTTATTTTAGGAAGTCAGGTTTGGAAAGTATGGGTAGCCAGCCAGGGAAGCCCTCCCCACGCACCAACACATAATGTAAACAAACCAGGTGAACGCATCTGGTTTTCATCACTTTACATTATGTACAAGTTGTCTCCACATTGATACAGTAGAATAAATAAAGAGAAACACTCCCATTCTCATATAACACCATTTTTAGAAATGATGCCCTGAGTGAAGGCATATTAAAGGAATAATTTTCTAGTTACCCCCAGTAATATTATAGTGTACATAATATCTCTGATGTTGGACTACAAGTCGCCTGGCTACTACAAGTCCTACAAGTTGCCTGGCTACCACAAGTCCTACAAGTCGCCTGGCTACCACAAGTCCTACAAGTCGCCCGGCTACCACAAGTCTTACAAGGGTTAACAAGTAAAACCTGGCTACCACAAGTCCTACAAGTTACCTGGCTACCACACTCATAAATTTATGTTAATTTATTCTACTGTGGGGTATATTTAAATGGATTAAGCAAAATGTCTATATTAAACATTTTATACAATATTTTAATGCTCCTCAGAGTGATTATTATTTTTTTTTTTAATTTAATATCCCATTTCCCAAGAAAAAAGAACTCCTTTATATTTTAAAAAGGGGACCCGCTTGCCCTCAGTTTTAGTTCTTACGGAACAGGTTTCAAAAGAATTCTGTTATACTTCCCCTAATAAAATTAAAAACAAATATTAAAAAATGAAACCCCGAGGGTTATTAATGCTTTACAATGTGTATGAGTTTTAATCGTTTATGACAAACTCCTTAATTTTCATATTTTTAAACAGGAAAAAGAAAACAAACCCCAAATGTAAAACTTTAAAACTTTGTTTTAAATATTGCAATGTTTCCTCCCGGCGGTTCCACCACCTCCACAGTATTAAAAATGTTTATTATTATTTAACGTTTTCTTATAAAATCTTGAAAAAAATATCATAGTTTAAGGGGAAAAGTCTATATTAATGTACAATAAGAATTTAATTGCCAAGAGTGATTTATTATTACATAACAGAGAGTTTTGGCTCATGGGGGAATGTAAAAACCAACCAGGTGGGGGGCGCCATTTTGAAAGCCCGCTTGTCGTATAAAAATTTTTTGGTCATAATTGAGACGCCTATTAGCAAAACTCAAAAGGGCCCAAAACCCCGAAAAGTGGGGCCCCCCTACTGTACATAGCCCCCGCATGCATTATGTAGTGTACCTATGCAATTTCCCAAAGGGACGAGTATTTCCCCCGGATACTCTCGGGCCCTACCCCTGAAATAGACAGTGAAGTGAGGATGATGGGCTACACTTGGTATGGATAGACCACAGGGTCAGTAGGTAGTGGGAATGGGGGCGATGGGGGTGGGGGTGGTGCACGGGCATGCGCATGATGCAACAGCCCCGTGGGGCCCACCAAATGACTCTCAGATCCATCCCCCCCACCCCAACTACAACCACAAACCCGCTTAAGATGTCCAGTATCCACCAGCAAAACCCCATTGGGTTGGCAGCAAAATCCAGTTTATTCCCCAAACCCCATCGTTTGTGACACTCGAAATGGGAAACCTACGAGCTCGTTCCTTTTTGGAAACACTGCAAATGAACTGAAATTCTTTGAACTATTTTTTGACAACCCTTTGGGATGGAAAATTTTGGGCGGGGAAAGAAAACAAGTATTTTTGAGTCACCAGGCAAATACAATAAAACCCCAAGCCCAAGACTACACCCGGTGGAAAAAACAACGTTGCTAAAAAGTTTTTTTGCAACAATAACTTATGCCTCATTTTTTAAGCATAACATAAAATCAACTGATTGGCAATTTCTTTTCTACCCTTCCTTCATGAAATCATCCCATGAACAATTTATCTTCTGTATGAATTTACACTTCTCTGAAAAAAGCAGCCTGACAGAAATGGCAATTAAAAAATTTAAAATGTTTTTATGCATCTGAAACAAAAGTTCAACATGTATTTTTACTCCATTCAGAATCTTGTAATTGCGAATCTGATTTTGCTCAAAGGCAGACTGTTTTTTAAAGCAGTACAACTGACAAAGGAAATGCTTTGTATAAAACTTTTTGGGTCCTGTAATGTGGATGGCCTGGTTTGGCAAAACGTATACACAAGAAGTAAAACACAAAAGTACAAGATTTAGGGGTATCTCGGGGCATAGTGAGAAAAATGAGGGCACCAACTTGAAAAAGGGCAACATTATATACGATAACTGGTACAAAAACCCCTTTTTCTCACTGATTTCTTGAAAGTGAACATACAAAGGGTGTGGAAACACCGTTCTAATCTTAACATTCCCGGGGTTCAGCAAAGGGCACTCTTGGGGGTGAGGTGCAGGTGTTTGCTGCCAATGACACAGGGCATTACCATGGCTACAAACAAATGTCACATTTTGCACTATTACCTAACAAAATGAAAGACAGGGCAAGGGGATAGAGTGCTAAAAAAATATTCTAAAACCAAAAACTATTGATTAACAAAAAAACATGCTCATCATGATAAATTCTTTCCCCGTGGTCCCCCACCAACCTTTCCCCATCCTCGCCACAAACCCCAGCCCCAGGATTCCCCAGGGCCCTAATAGTCCCAGGGGTTGGGAGGGGCAGGGGCACCTCAAAACCCCAAAATTTCCCTTTTCCCTTTGGGCCAACCTGGCCAAATTTTTTTTTTCCCAAAAAGTTCAATCCTGGGAAATCACTCCCCCCAACCTTACCTAAAAGGGTTATTCAAGGAGGGTAGGAAATATTCCTCCAGAACTCTCAGGGGCAACTGAGTGTCTGAGGTTTACTTCAAAGCCGCTGAAAAAACGCTTTGTGTAATTTTTTTGAAGTTAAAATGACCTGCTGGGCCAAGGGGTGGAGAAGGATGGTTTACAGGGAAAACTTTACTTTTTTAAAAAAATTTAAATCCCTAAACTTGTTTCCAATCTTTGATCTCAAGCATTATGTTCCTCCTAAACACTTGAGTGGCTAATTTTTCTTTTCCACTGTAATTATTCACCGCCAAACCTCTAGCCACTCTTTAAAATCAAGCCTGTACCCATGCCAAGATTAGCTTTCCAAAATCACACCTTGTATTCTTTTTAATCTCTTGCAGACCTTGGGATTTTTGAGTTATACACATAAAGCTTCATTTGAAATACCACAACACGGTGACAACATGGTTAGCCTTCTTTTCATAGGGAAAAATTGGCCTCTTTTTCCTCCTTTAATCTTGGTCCTTTCTTTCTTCAAAAACTCTTGTTTCATCCTACTTAAAAACTTGGTGCAATTCCTCCTATCTAACCCGAATTCATACACTTTTTCAATCATAAATGGCCACAAACTGGCCTTATCAAATCTTACACAATATGTTCACGTAAACATCTGAATCCACAAACCAACCTTGCTTGCCTAAAATTATCACACACTAGTTACAGGCTTTTTTATTAATTTTTGTCATTTCAACTTAATTCTTTTTAATTATACTTGAATCCTATCTCCTGACACTGTTATCGTTACCTTACCACACAATACATCTCTAAATTTTAGTCTTTGATCCCTTTTCCTTATACAGAAGACTACTTTCAACACACTTCCTTATTACCTTTTTTCCAGGAGATGTAGCGATGGTTGACTGTTTACAACCTTGCCCACTCAGGCATTCCACTTTCAATTTACCATATCCGGCTCTTACCCTCTTTCAATTTTTACCCTTTTACACGAACTTCCCCCACTCACAAACTGGCTTTGGCCCACTCTACAAATGTATCCTCCTTGCCATAACGATGCTTATTTAGCATTCAAGCATTTTAACAATTTCAAAAAATTTCCAATGTTCAATAGCGAACCGCCATTTGTAAACCTCCCTTTTAACTGACGAAGCCATTTGTTCTCTAGGCTTCCTTAACTTGTTAATCTCACTCCAAAACTTTTTCTTATTTTCAACAAAATTTGTTGATAACAGCTCACCCATCTCTCATTTGCTCTCTTTTTACATTGCTTCACCACTCTCTTAACCTCTCTCTTTTTCTCCATATACTCTTCCTCCTTGCATCACTTCTACTTTGTAAAAATTCTCATATGCTAACTTTTTCTCCCTTACTACTCTCTTTACATCATCATTCCACCAATCGCTCCTCTTCCCTCCTGCACCCACTTTCCTGTAACCACAAACTTCTGCTGAACACTCTAACACTACATTTTTAAAACCTACCCCATTCCTCTTCGACCCCATTGCCTATGCTCTCATTAGCCCATCTATCCTCCAATAGCTGTTTATATCTTACCCTAACTGCTCCTTTTTTAGTTTATAATACCTTCACCTCTCTCTTCCCTGATGCTTCTATTCTCCTTGTATCCCATCTACCTTTTACTCTCAGTGTAGCTACAACTAGAAAGTGATCTGATATATCTGTGGCCCCTCGATAAACATGTACATCCTGAAGTCTACTCAACAGTCTTTTATCTACCAATACATAATCCAACAAACTACTGTCATTTCGCCCTACATCATATCGTGTATACTTATTATCCTCTTTTTCTTAAAATATGTATTACCTATAACTAAACCCTTTCTATACAAAGTTCAATCAAAGGGCTCCCATTATCATTTACCCTGGCACCCCAAACTTACCTACCACACCCTCTCTAAAAGTTTCTCCTACTTTAGCATTCAGGTCCCCTACCACAATTACTCTCTCACTTGGTTTCAAAGGCTCCTATACATTCACTTAACATCTCCCAAAATCTCTCTCTCTCCTCTGCATTCCTCTCTTCTCCAGGTGCATACACGCTTATTATGACCCACTTCTCGCATCCAACCTTTACTTTAATCCACATAATTCTCGAATTTACACATTCATATTCTCTTTTCTCCTTCCATAACTGATCATTTAACATTACTGCTACCCCTTCCTTTGCTCTAACTCTCTCAGATACTCCAGATTTAATCCCATTTATTTCCCCCCACTGAAACTCTCCTACCCCCTTCAGCTTTGTTTCGCTTAGAGCCAGGACATCCAACTTCTTTTCATTCATAACATCAGCAATCATCTGTTTCTTGTCATCCGCACTACATCCACGCACATTTAAACAACCCAGTTTTATAAAGTTTTTCTTCTTCTCTTTTTTAGTAAATGTATACAGGAGAAGGGGTTACTAGCCCATTGCTCCGGCATTTTAGTCGCCTCATACGACACGCATGGCTTACGGAGAAAGATTTTTTTCCCACTTCCCCATGGACAATAGAAGAAATAAAAAAGAACAAGAGCTATTTAGAATAAGGAGAAAACCTAGATGTATGTATATATATATATGCATGTGCGTGTCTGTGAAGTGTGACCAAAGTGTAAGTAGGAGTAGCAAGATATCCCTGTTATCTAGCGTGTTTATGAGACAGAAAAAGAAAACCAGCAATCCTACCATCATGCAAAACAGTTACAGGTTTTTGTTTCACAGTCATCTGGCAGGACGGTAGTACTTCCCTGGGTGGTTGCTGTCTACCAACCTACTACCAACATTGTTGACATCTATTCACCATAACAAAATGAAAGACAGTGGCAAGGTGGATAGAGTGACTAATGAACATATTCTAAAACCAGCAACAGTGATTGATTATACACAAAACATGCTCATCAGTGATTAGTTCTTCCCTGTGGTCCTCCACCAACTCTTCCACATCCTCGCCACAAACCTCCAGCCCCAGGGACTTCCCCAGCGCCATAATAGTCCACAGGGTCGGCAGGGTCAGGGTCAGCCTCAAACCCTTCAAAATCCTTCTCTTGGACACAACCTGGCCACAATTTTTTCCAAGCAGAGTTCAGAGTCCTGGAAGTCACTCCCTCCCAAGCCTTACCTATAAGGCTTATTCAATGGAGGATAGTGAAATGATTCCTCCAGAACTCTCTTAGGGTCAACTGAGTGTCTGAGGTCACTTCAAAGCACTGCTGAAACACTGCTTTTGTGTAGAGTTTTTTGAAGTTAGAAATGACCTGCTGGTCCAAGGGCTGGAGGAGAGGAGTGGTGTTAGCAGGCAAGAACTTCACTTTTATAAAACTGAAGTCCCTAAACACTTGGTGTTCCAAGTCTGGAGGATGTGCAGGAGCACTGTGCAGTACCAAGAAGCACTTGAGTGGCAATTTCTTTTCCAGGATGTATTTTTTCACACCTGGGCCAAACACCACATTAGCCCACTCTTTGAAAATTTGCCTTGTGACCCATGCCTTATGATCAGCTTTCCACATCACACATAATCTATTCTTGATGACATTGCTTTTCTTGAACACTTTGGGATTTTTAGAGTGATACACAAGTAAAGGCTTCGCTTTGAAATCCCCACTAACATTACTACGCAACATGAGAGTTAGCCTGTCTTTCATAGGCTTTGAGTCCTGGCAGTGCCTTTTCCTCCTGTGTAATGTAGGTCCTGTTTGGCATTTTCTTCCAAAACAGGCTTGTTTCATCATAATTAAACACTTGTTGGGGTGTCAGTGCTTCAACCTCTATGTACTCCTGGAATTCCTGCACATATTTTTCAGTCATTTTTTGGTCCGAACTGGCAGCCTCACATGCCTTATCACAATATATATGCCACTACGATTCTGAAATCTCTCAAACCAACCTTTGCTGGCCTTAAAATTACTCACATCACTAGTTACAGGCATTTTTTTTTAATTAAATTGTCATGCAACTTCCTTGCCTTTTCACATATGATCGCTTGAGAGATGCTATCTCCTGATACATGTATCTGTTTTTCGCTTATCCACACCAATAACAGTCTCTCAACATTTAGTACTTGTGATCTGTGTTTCGTAAAGATACTTGCACCTTTTATAACAACAGCTTCCTTGATTGCCTTTTTGTTGGTCAGGAGAGTAGCGATGGTTGACTGGGGTTTGTTGTACAACCTGGCCAACTCAGAGGCACACACTCCACTTTCAAATTTATTATCTCTTTTTTCATTTCAATAGTAATTTTCACCCTTTTTACCACGGGGTTGGCACTAGAAGCTTTCTTTGGGCCCATGGTGGCTTATTTAGCAGTTACAAGCACTTTTTAAAACATTGGAATAATACAAAATGTTCCAAATGTATGCATGGGAGCGACCGCACTGGCTTGTAAACATTGGCACACTAACTGAAGGCAGGCCAGCTGAGGTGCCCTCAGGCCAGCCAGACGCTGGACACATACAGGACGAATGATGCAAGTCGAGTTTTTCAATGTAGGTCGGGGTCAAATTTTTACGCCAACAAGCATCGTAACTCGGTTTTATCATAGACTGAGGTCATCGTAAGTCGGGGGTCCACTGTACATACAGTAGAGCAGGTTAGGTTCCAGGCTACTGCTGTAAAGCGGAAATTGCAGTAAAGTGGAACACCTTTTTTTTCCACTTATAAATGCATATAAATACTAGAAAACAAGTTTATACTAACATATATTAATTTAGTAAGTAAGTTTATTCAGGAATACACAAATGCAGTTACATAGATTATCATACATAGCAGCATATGTGTCAAGTACCTAGGATAACCCAAAAATGTTAGTGTGACTTATATCCATTGGGGGTTAGCAATAGAACTAAGCATTAAAAAACAATAAAAAAGTAAAATACACATACAGTATACTCATTACTTACCATAAAATATTTTTAGTCATAATCTAGGGTGAGACGAGTAGTATTTATTGTAAGAAATCAAGTGTGGTATGTATGGTAGTCAGCCGGGCTACCATACCAGGCCACCCACCCACACATAATATTCTAAAACATTTAAGCATCCCAGAGCAATAAAATGCATATACAGTTCACTCATTATTCATCTCAAAATATTTGTAGTCTTAATGTAGGGCCAGGAGTGAGTAAACAAGATAAAACAAATAAAAGAGAGAGAGAGAGAGAATGAGTACATGAGAGAGGACACATCCGGAGATATGTTAACAAACCAGGCGTACGTGAGTTTAGTAAACAAACCAAGCGTACACGTCGGGTTTGTGTACAAGTTGTCTCTACATTAATATGGTAGATAATTAATAAACATTAATAAACACACTAGATAACAGGGATATCTTGCTACTCCTACTTACACTTTGGTCACACTTCACAGACACGCACATGCATATATATATACATACATCTAGGTTTTTCTCCTTTTTCTAAATAGCTCTTGTTCTTCTTTATTTCTTCTATTGTTCATGGGGAAGTGGAAAAGAATCTTTCCTCCGTAAGCCATGCGTGTCGTATGAGGCGACTAAAATGCCGGGAGCAATGGGCTAGTAACCCCTTCTCCTGTAGACATTTACTAAAAAAGAGAAGAAGAAAAACTTTATAAAACTGGGATGCTTGAATGTGCGTGGATGTAGTGTGGATGACAAGAAACAGATGATTGCTGATGTTATGAATGAAAAGAAGTTGGATGTCCTGGCCCTAAGCAAAACAAAGCTGAAGGGGGTAGGGGAGTTTCAGTGGGGGGAAATAAATGGGATTAAATCTGGAGTATCTGAGAGAGTTAGAGCAAAGGAAGGGGTAGCAGTAATGTTAAATGATCAGTTATGGAAGGAGAAAAGAGAATATGAATGTGTAAATTCAAGAATTATGTGGATTAAAGTAAAGGTTGGATGCGAGAAGTGGGTCATAATAAGCGTGTATGCACCTGGAGAAGAGAGGAATGCAGAGGAGAGAGAGAGAGATTTTGGGAGATGTTAAGTGAATGTATAGGAGCCTTTGAACCAAGTGAGAGAGTAATTGTGGTAGGGGACCTGAATGCTAAAGTAGGAGAAACTTTTAGAGAGGGTGTGGTAGGTAAGTTTGGGGTGCCAGGTGTAAATGATAATGGGATCCCTTTGATTGAACTTTGTATGGAAAGGGGTTTAGTTATAGGTAATACATATTTTAAGAAAAAGAGGATAAATAAGTATACAAGATATGATGTAGGGCGAAATGACAGTAGTTTGTTGGATTATGTATTGGTAGATAAAAGACTGTTGAGTAGACTTCAGGATGTACATGTTTATAGAGGGGCCACAGATATATCAGATCACTTTCTAGTTGTAGCTACACTGAAAGTAAAAGGTAGATGGGATACAAGGAGAATAGAAGCATCAGAGAAGAGAGAGGTGAAGGTTTATAAACTAAAAGAGGAGGCAGTTAGGGTAAGATATAAACAGCTATTGGAGGATAGATGGGCAAATGAGAGCATAGGCAATGGGGTCGAAGAGGCATGGGGTAGGTTTAAAAATGTAGTGTTAGAGTGTTCAGCAGAAGTTTGTGGTTACAGGAAAGTGGGTGCAGGAGGGAAGAGGAGTGATTGGTGGAATGATGATGTAAGGAGAGTAGTAAGGGAGAAAAAGTTAGCATATGAGAAGTTTTTACAAAGTAGAAGTGATGCAAGGAGGGAAGAGTATATGGAGAAAAAGAGAGAGGTTAAGAGAGTGGTGAAGCAATGTAAAAAGAGAGCAAATGAGAGAGTGGGTGAGATGTTATCAACAAATTTTGTTGAAAATAAGAAAAAGTTTTGGAGTGAGATTAACAAGTTAAGGAAGCCTAGAGAACAAATGGATTTGTCAGTTAAAAATAGGAGAGGAGAGTTATTAAATGGAGAGTTAGAGGTATTGGGAAGATGGAGGGAATATTTTGAGGAATTGTTAAATGTTGATGAAGATAGGGAAGCTGTGATTTCGTGTATTGGGCAAGGAGGAATAACATCTTGCAGGAGTGAGGAAGAGCCAGTTGTGAGTATGGAGGAAGTTCATGAGGCAGTAGGTAAAATGAAAGGGGGTAAGGCAGCCGGGATTGATGGGATAAAGATAGAAATGTTAAAAGCAGGTGGGGATATAGTTTTGGAGTGGTTGGTGCAATTATTTAATAAATGTATGGAAGAGGGTAAGGTACCTAGGGATTGGCAGAGAGCATGCATAGTTCCTTTGTATAAAGGCAAAGGGGATAAAAGAGAGTGCAAAAATTATAGGGGATAAGTCTGTTGAGTATACTGGTAAAGTGTATGGTAGAGTTATTACTGAAAGAATTAAGAGTAAGACGGAGAATAGGATAGCAGATGAACAAGGAGGCTTTAGGAAAGGTAGGGGTATGTGGACCAGGTGTTTACAGTGAAACATATAAGTGAACAGTATTTAGATAAGGCTAAAGAGGTCTTTGTGGCATTTATGGATTTGGAAAAGGCGTATGACAGGGTGGATAGGGGGGCAATGTGGCAGATGTTGCAGGTGTATGGTGTAGGAGGTAGGTTACTGAAAGCAGTGAAGAGTTTTTTACGAGGATAATGAGGCTCAAGTTAGAGTATGTAGAAAAGAGGGAATTATTTCCAGTAAAAAGTAGGCCTTAGACAAGGATGTGTGATGTCACCGTGGTTGTTTAATATATTTATAGATGGGGTTGTAAGAGAAGTGAATGCGAGGGTCTTGGCAAGAGGCGTGGAGTTAAAAGATAAAGAATCACACACAAAGTGGGAGTTGTCACAGTTGCTCTTTGCTGATGACACTGTGCTCTTGGGAGATTCTGAAGAGAAGTTGCAGAGACTGGTGGATGAATTTGGTAGGGTGTGCAAAAGAAGAAAATTAAAGGTGAATACAGGAAAGAGTAAGGTTATGAGGATAACAAAAAGATTAGGTGATGAAAGATTGGATATCAGATTGGAGGGAGAGAGTATGGAGGAGGTGAATGTATTCAGATATTTGGGAGTGGACGTGTCAGCGGATGGGTCTATGAAAGATGAAGTGAATCATAGAATTGATGAGGGGAAAAGGGTGAGTGGTGCACTTAGGAGTCTGTGGAGACAAAGAACTTTGTCCTTGGAGGCAAAGAGGGGAATGTATGAGAGTATAGTTTTACCAACGCTCTTATATGGGTGTGAAGCATGGGTGATGAATGTTGCAGCGAGGAGAAGGCTGGAGGCAGTGGAGATGTCATGTCTGAGGGCAATGTGTGGTGTGAATATAATGCAGAGAATTCGTAGTTTGGAAGTTAGGAGGAGGTGCGGGATTACCAAAACTGTTGTCCAGAGGGCTGAGGAAGGGTTGTTGAGGTGGTTCGGACATGTAGAGAGAATGGAGCGAAACAGAATGACTTCAATAGTGTATCAGTCTGTAGTGGAAGGAAGGCGGGGTAGGGGTCGGCCTAGGAAAGGTTGGAGGGAGGGGGCAAAGGAGGTTTTGTGTGCGAGGGGCTTGGACTTCCAGCAGGCATGCGTGAGCGTGTTTGATAGGAGTGAATGGAGACAAATGGTTTCTAATACTTGACGTGCTGTTGGAGTGTGAGCAAAGTAACATTTATGAAGGGGTTCAGGGAAACCGGCAGGCCGGACTTGAGTCCTGGAGATGGGAAGTACAGTGCCTGCACTCTGAAGGAGGGGTGTAAATGTTGCAGTTTAAAAACTGTAGTGTAAAGCACCCTTCTGGCAAGACAGTGATGGAGTGAATGATGGTGAAAGTTTTTCCTTTTCGGGCCACCCTGCCTTGGTGGGAATCGGCCAGTGTGATAATAAATAAAATAAAAAATAAAAAAGAACACTCCCATTCTCATGTAACACCATTTTTAGAAGAAATGACGCTCTGAGTGAAGGCATATGAAAGGAATAATTTTCTACAGTTATGCCCAATAACACATTTTCTCTTATGTCTATATTGCTTTTCATACTGGTGTTTCTTATGCATGGATTTCAGTATGCTGCTAACTAGCCATGGGCAACCGAGCCGTTTATTCGTGATGTTTCATTTTTATAGGACAAAGTTTGTTGTATAGTCAAACTAATTTATTCAGAAATATGTCTGTCCAATTGTCAATACCGCCGGCCTTGGAGAATTCTGTAGGCCAGTCTCATGGTCTCATTCTATCAAATGAGACCAAGAAAACGAGAATAGAACCATAAATACCATATGAAAATACACCTCAAAATCAGCATTTTAAACAAAAAAACACGGTTGGAGTTTTTTTCTCTGCGTCCTGCAGAATTTTTTTTATGCTGCGCACACAGACCATGCAGACCCATTCTCTCACTTGTAGATCTACCAGCTTTCTCCTGCTAGATCTGAAGCCCCTAAGAATTTTGGCGTAATACTACGGCACCAACATTGGCTTGCAAGTCATAGTACTACGGCACCGACAGTGAAAGATTTAATGAACAACCAGCTTTAATGGACACCCCTTGTTAATTCATTATATCAAGGTTTTACTGTACAGCAGAACTCCTTGTATCCACAGATTGTTTCTACAGTTTCAGTTATCCAAGGTTTACCATGGCCCAAAAATAACCCTTAATTTTGCTTAATAATGGCCCCAAAGTTTAAAAGTAGTGATGCTGGCAGTTCTTCAAAGTCAGAGAGAAATCGTGAAGTGCTTCCCATCAGTGAAAAAGTGCTAATTTTCGACTTATTGTGCATAATTTATCTATTAAATTTATCATAGATATACATATACAGTGGACCCCCGAGTTTCGTTGGCATCGACTCGTGAAATCCGACTTTCAGCAAGTTTTTTTGGCAATATTTAGCCTCGCAGTTCGTGATTGGATTCGTGATTCAGCGATTCGTCCGGTACGCATCCGCTCGTCACCGCACACACAAAGCCAGTCTCCCGCACCATTCACACTCGGTGTGCCATTGTTTAAAAGCACGTGACCATCACCCCGAGGGTTCATACAATACATATCATAATAATCCATTTTTTTGTGCTTGCAACTGCTAAATAAGTCACCTTGGGCCCAAGGAAAGCTAGTGCAAGCTCTTTGGTAAAAAAAGCGAGGAACACGATCAAATTCAAGAAGGAAATCATCGAAAAATTTGAGAGCGGAGTGCGTGTTACAGAACTTGCCAGGATGTATGGCAAACCCCATTCAACCATCACTTCGATCGTGGCAAAGGGAAAGGAAATAAAGAGTGCTGTTGTTGCAAAAGGGGTAGATATGCTGACAAAAAAAGAGATTGCAAATCCTCGAAGAAGTGGAAAGGTTATTCTTGGTGTGGATTACCCAAAAACAGTTAGCAGGAGATAGTATTATGCAGTCGATAAATGTGAAAAGGCAAGGCAGTTGCATGATGATCTCGTAAAGAAAATGCCTGCAACGAGTGGTGATGCTTGTGATTTAAAGGCCAGCAAAGGTTGGTTTGAGAGATTTAAGAAGCATAGTGGCATTCACAGTGTGATAAGGAATGGTGAGGCTACCAGTTCTGACAAAAAGGCAGCTGAGAAGTTTGTACAGGAATTTAACCCTTTCAGGGTCCGTCCCATAGATCTACGGCTTTACGTTCAGGGTCCAAACCGTAGATCTACACCATGAGCTCAGCTCACTCTGATAAACTGTGAGTGGTACATTTGGGCCTAGATATGAGAGAATACATCTATGTGGTATGTGTGCACCACATAAAACAAATCCTGCAGCACACTGTGTATGAGAGAAAAAAACTGAGACCATGATTTTCGATTAAAACAGCGACTTTGCAGTGTTTTATCGTATGTTTTTTATAGTTGTATTTGCGATTTCTTGGTCTCATTTGATAGAATGGAAGGCATATTACAGAAATAGAGATGATTTTGATTGGTTTTAGCACTGGAAATGGCTTGAAACTGAGCTCAAAGTAGCAGAAATGTTAAATTTTTGCCGATGTTCAAGAGTAAACAAACGACCTCACACATCTAATACACACCAGCTGGTGGGTATAAAAAATATACATTCACAAATGTGGTGATGATATTTATACAATTATTACAATATTGCATAACAGTAAATCTTCTATTTTTTGTGTGAATAAAATTCATTTGTGAATAAAAATCAAATGAATTTTATTTGTAAAGCCCTCAAAACGTAACTAAGAACAGAGAAATGTTAGTTTATGCCAGGAATACTTTACATTATTTATTCTGGACCTATTTTGAAATTGAAATATTTGAACTTTGGATTAAATTGGCCAAATTACCAATTTCCAATCACTTTTTTATTTTGAGTTGGATCAGTTGACTTGTTGATTTTGTGCTCAATCGGATAGAAATAAAGTATTATAGTTGAAATAGCTAAGAATTTGGTTGACTGGAATAATGTAATTGGCCTAAAATGGGAGTCAAAGTCGGCAAAATCGCTGATTTGTAAATATCGCTGACACATCAAAATTCGCGAGAGCATAATTTCGTCAATTTTCCATCAAATTTCGTACATTTTGTTTTATTACCTTCACAAGAAGATTCTCTACCATTTCATAAGAAAAAATAAAAAAAAATTTTTTTTTAAATTCTTGGACACTGGGGCACCACATCAGATTTTGGCCTTGGACCCTGAAGGGGTTAAGAAGTGTGTTGACACTGGAAAATTCAAACCCCAACAAGTGTTTAATTGTGATGAAACAGGCCTCTTTTGGAAGAAAATGCCAGAGGACCTACATCACGCAGGAGGAAACAGCACTCCCAGGACACACGTTTTGTAGTATTGCTAGTGGGGATTGCAAAGTGAAGCCTTTACTAGTGCATCACTCTGAAAATCCCAGTGATTTCAAGAAAAACAGTGTTGCCAAGAGTAATTTGTGTGTGATGTGGAAGGCTAACAATAAGGCATGGGTCACAAGGGGAATTCTCCAAGACTAGTTTAATGAACTGTTTGGCTCCAGTGTGATGAAATACCTCCTGGAAAATAAATTGCCACTCAAGTGCCTCCTGGTAATGGACAATGCTCCTGCTCATCCTCCAGACTTGGAATAGCAAATAATGGAGGAGTTTAGTTTCATTACGGTGAAGTTCTTGCCCCCTAATACAACTCCTCTCATCCAGCCCATGGAGCAGCAGGTCATTTCAAACTTCAAAAAACTGTACACCAAAGCAGTGTTTCAAAAGTGCTTTGAAGTGACCTCAGACACTGAACTGACCCTAAGAGAGTTCTGGAAAGATCACTTCGATATCCTCACTTGCATAAACCTTACAGGTAAGGCTTGGGAAGGAGTGACTTGTAGAACTTTGAATTCTGCTTGGAGAAAATTATGGCCAGTATGTGTAAAAGAGAGGGATTTTGAAGGGTTTGGGGCTAACCCTAAGGAGCCTAAGCCAGTTGTGGAATCTATTGTGGCATTGGGGAAGTCCCTAGGGTTGGAGGTGAGCTGTGAGGATGTGGAAGAGTTGGTGAAGGACCACAGGGAAGAGCTAACCACTGAAGAGCTGCAAGAGCTTCATCTACAACAGCAAGAGATCACAGCTCAGGAAATTGCTGCAGAGGAGGGGAAAGAGAGATGGAGGAAGGTGCCTTCCTCAAAGATTAAGGACATTTGTGCAAAGTGGACTGAAGTGCAAACATTTATGGATGAACTTCACCCTGACAAAGCTGTTGCAGGCCGTATTGGCAACATATACAATGACAGTGTTGTGTCCCACTTCAGACAAATCTTAAAGAAATGCCAGAAACAGAGCTCTCTGGACAGATATTTTGTGCAACAGGGGTCCAGTGACTCAAGTTGTTCCCAGTGTCTTTAAAAAACAAAGAAGGGAAGTAACCCCAGATAAGGACTTGGTACCTGAAGTCCTAATGGAAGGAGATTCTCCATCCAAACAATAGTGTACACCTTCCTCCTATCCCCTCGTCCCGTCTTCCATCCACCCAGAAGTCTTCAGTAAAGGTAAGTGTAATGTTATTATTATTTTATATATGTATGTACTTGATTTCTCATTGTTTTCAGTATGCAAATCTTTATTTAATTTGAAAAAAAAAAAAAAATCATTTTGATATTTTTGGGTGTCTGGAACGGATTAATGTTATTTCCATTATTTCTTATGAGGAAAATGGTTCCGCCATTCGGCAATTTCATCACTCAGCAGACTCTCTGGAACGGATTAATCATGAAACTCGGGGGTCCACTGTATATATAAACAAAAAAGCAACATGTATAAGGTTCGCTATTCTCCACTGTTTCAGGTATCCACAGTAGGTCTTGGAAAATATCCCATGCAGATATGGAGGGACTACTGTATATACAGTGAACCCCGGTATTCGATGGCATCGGTATTCGATAAATCCGGTATTCGATGCATTATATCGCAAAAATTTTTGCTCAGTATTCGATTGAAAACTCAGTATTCGATACGATTCATACGAGACCTGTCCACATGTGGCCTGAACTGCCCCTTGTGTGCCAGTGTTTACAAGCCAGCCAGTGTGCGCGCATCTAAGGATACATTCAGTACATTCCATATTATCACTGTGTTTGGTGCTTGTTTCTGCAAAATAAGTCACCATGGGCCCCAAGAAAGCTTCTAGTGCCAACCCTGTGGTAAAAAGAGTGAGAATTAGTATGGAAATTAAGAAAGATTTTGAAGGGTTTGGGGCTAACCCTGAGAAGCCTATACCAGTTGTGGAATACATTGTGCCTACTTCAAAAATTAAGGAAATGTGTGCACAGTGGGTTGAAGTGCAAACCTTTACGGATGAAAATCACCCTAACACAGCTATTACAATGACAATGTTGTGGCCCATTTTAGATAAATCGTAAAGGAACGGGAGGTACAGAGCTCTATGGACAGATTTGTTGTGCGACAGAGGTCCAGTGACTCTCAAGCTGGTCCTAGTGGCATTAAAAGAAGAAGGGAAGTAACCCTGGAAAAGGACTTGCTACCTCAAGTCCTAATGGAAGGGGATTCCCCTTCTAAACACTAACACCTCTCCCCTCCTTCCATCCCATCAATCATCACCAGATCTTCATTAAAGGTAAGTGTCAATTGTTTTATTGTTATTGTAATTATTCTATTGCATTAAACTTAATATTTCATGTAGTAAATTTTTTTTTTCATACTTTTGGGTGTCTTGCACAGATTAATTTGGTTTCCATTATTTCTTATGAGGAAAATTGATTCGGTTTTCGATATTACCGGTATTTGATGAGCTCTCAGGAACGGATTAATATCGAATACCGGGGGTCCACTGTATATGCAAAATCCTTAGTGCAATTGAATTAAGCACACTGTGGCACATCCAAAAAAAATATTTGTGCCCTTACCCTTTTCAGGGTCCAGAGGCCAAATTTCAAAGTGAGCACCAGGGTCCAAGAATTTTCAAAGAAAAAAAAAAAACCTTCGTTATTTTTTCTTATGAAATGGTAGAGAATCATTTTCTGATGGTAATAAAACAAAAAGTACAAAATTTGATGGAAAATTGATGAAATTATGCTCACAAATTTTGACATGCCAGAGATATTTACACAGGCAATTTTGCCGACTTCCACTCCCATTTTAAGCCAATTACATTATTCCAGCTGACCAAATTCTTAGCTATTTCACTAGTAATACTTCTACCATCTTTAACTACAATATCAGATCCTTGAGTAAACATTATGATGACCTCACAGCATTACTCAGTTCCCTTCATTCCAAAATATCAATCATCACACTCACAGAAACCTGGCTTAAGCCTGATATTACAGATGTCTATACCATTCCTGACTACATGGCCATACACAACTGTAGAACAGACCAGCAAGGGGGAGGAACAGCTATATACAGTGGTCCCTCGCTTTTCGTAGTTCTTGGCAATCGTAAATTTCACCAATCATAGGGGTATTTTCATATAAACATGGACTCGCTTTTCATAAGTTGACTCGCGAATAGTAGTTCGTCCGGGACGCGTACGCACGGTGTGAGCCAAGGCGGCTTCCCTACCCAGCCAGTCTGGCATTGTTTACCAGTGAGTGAAGGTCCCCTCAAGTGCTCCTACGAAATATTTCATAATATTCCACTCATTTTAGTGCTTGCAAGTACAGTGGACCCCTGCATAACGATATTAATCCGTGCATGAGAGCTCATTGTTATGTGAAATTATCGTTATGCGAATGAATTTTCCCCATAAGAAATACATAATGGAAATCAAATTAACCCGTGCAAGACACCCAAAAGTATGAAAAAGAAATTTTACCACATGAAATATACATTTTCCTACACACAAAGAGAAGGATACATGCACAGTAGTAGAGTAGTACATGCACAGTATATATTGTGCATGTACTACTCTACTAAATGAAGAATAAATGACACTTACCTTTACTGAAGATGCAGCAATGACTGATGAGACACTGTGTCCTGGGAGTGCCTTTTCCTCCTGAGTACTGTAGGTCCTGTTTGGCATTTTCTTCCAGAACAGGCCTTATCACACTGTGTATGCCACTACGATTCTTAAATCTCTCAAACCAACCTTTGCTGGCTTTAAATTCACCAATATGAGCACTAGTTCCAGGCATTTTTCCCTGTTCACCTGGGTGTTAGTGAACTGGTGTGGGTTGCATCCTGGGAGACAAGATTAAGGACCCCAGTGGAAATAAGTTAGACAGTCTTCGATGACACTGACTTTTTTGGGTTATCCTGGGTGGCTAATCCTCTGGGGTTAATTGTTTCTTGGTATTCTCAATAAGCCACACCAACAACGGTGCTACAGCAGCAGCAGCAGCAGCAGCAGCTGACAGTGCTACAGCAGCAGCAGACGATGCTACAGCAGCAGCAGACGGTACTACAGCAGCAGCAGCAGCAGCTGATGGTGGTACAGCAGCAGCAGCAGCTAACAGTGCTACAGCAGCAGCAGCAGCTGACAGTGCTACAGCAGCAGCAGACGATGCTACAGCAGCAGCAGACGGTACTACAGCAGCAGCAGCAGCTGACGGTGGTACAGCAGCAGCAGCAGCTGACAGTGCTACAGCAGCAGCAGATGATGCTACAGCAGCAGCAGACGATGCTACAACAGCAGCAGACGGTACTACAGCAGCAGCAGCAGCAGCAGCTGACGGTGGTACAACAGCAGCAGCAGCTGACAGTGCTACAGCAGCAGCAGATGAAGCTACAGCAGCAGCAGACGGTAACTAGCTAAGCAGCAGCACAGCTGACGGTGGTACAGCAGCAGCAGCAGCTGATGGTGCTACAGCAGCAGCAGCAGCTGACAGTGCTACAGCAGCAGCAGCAGCTGACAGTGCTACAGCAGCAGCAGCAGCAGCAGCAGCTGACGATGGTACAGCAGCAGCTGACGGTGCTACAGCAGCAGTAGCAGCTGACAGTGCAGCAGCAGCAGCAGCTGACGGTGGTACAGCAGCAGCAGCAGCAGCAGCTGTACGGAGACACGCACTCCACTTTCATACTTTTCAATGATCTTTTTCTTCATCTCTATAGTAATTCTCACCCTTATTGCTGTAGGGTTGGCACTAGAAGCTTTCTTGGGGCCCATGGTCACTTATTTTGCAGATAAAACCACCAAAAACACTGTAATAATACGAAATGTTCCGATTGTATGCTTGGATGTTACCGCGGAGGCTGGCTGGTAAACAATGCCACCGGCGGAACATGTGAGGGTGGCTCAGGCCGCACATAGACGCGTCTCGGACGAACAGCGTTGAGCGGGTTTTTTAGCGGTATGCGAGGCAAAATCTTAGCGATAAAATGTAGCGGTATGCGGATTTAACATTATGTAAGGCCAACGGTATGCGGGGGTCCACTGTACTAAATAAGCTACCATGGCTCCAAAGAAAGCTCCTAGTGCCAAGCCTGTGGTAAAAAAGGTGAGAAATATGAACAGTGACAAAGTCCTGGGCCATTTTAGGGAAGTGTTAAAGAGACGCCAGAAACAGAGCTCTCTCCACAGTTACTTTGCGAGACAGGACTAGAGTGACTCTCAAGGTGGTCCTAGTGGCATTAAGAAACAGAGAAGAGAAGCAACCCCAGAGAAGCAATTGGTACCTGAGGTGTTGCTGGAAGGGGATTCCCCTTCCAAACTGTAAACAATCCAATCTCTCTCCTCCTCCAATCTCCCATACACTAAGAAGAATCTCCAATGAAGGTAAGTGTTATGCTGTTAATGTTTCATTCATCATTTCCCATTGTATTGTTTATGTACTACATGTATATTTCATGTAAAAAATTTTTTTGTTTTAATACTTCTGGGTGTCAGGAACGGATTAATTGTATTTACATTATTTCTTATGGGGAAAATTGATTCGCAAATCGTAAATTTCGTTTATAGTAGCTCCTCCAGGAACGGATTAATTACAAAAAACGAGGGACCACTGTACTACTCAAATCAACTCGAATGCATTAATAAATCTTGCACAAGGGATGAACATGGAGAATATATCATAGCCAAATTTAAATCAAAATACCTGCAAAAATCCCTCACAGTTAAAAACATCTACAGAGTACCACAGTCAAACATTTACCACTTTAGTGAAAAACTAGGAAACATGATTACTGATGCACACATGAATAAAGACCACCTACTACTAACAGAAGATTTCAACATAAATATACTACACGACCAGGACCCACAAGTAACCAAATTCACAAAAACAATAAGTAACTGCCTGTTGCTACCAACAATATCTAAACCTACAAGAATCACCGAGACAAGCATCTCCTTAATAGACCACATCTGGGCAAACACCATATCCCCTTTAAAATCAGGCATAATCACAGACAACACTACAGACCACTACCCAACCTTTCTCATAACTAATCTGGACAAACTGCCACAAGACATCACTAAAGTAACCTTCAGACTACATAACGAGACAGCAGTTAACAACTTTATAGCAGCTATGAATAACATCGATTGGCAAAATGAGTTCGAAACATATACAGATATGAATGAATGTATAAATATTTTTCTAAAAAAAGCCCAAAGCCTCTATAACAAACATTGACCCAAAAAAACTAAACAGATCACAGCAAAGAGACTGAATAATCCCTGGCTAACACCAAGCATCCTCAAATCCATTAACACAAAGCACAAATATGAAAAACAGTATAGGATGGGTCAAATAGCTATAGAACAGTCTAAACGCTACTCGTCAGCACTTACCAGCCTGATAAGAAGATCTAAAATATTGTATTATGAAAATAGACTACATAACATCAAAGGTGATATGGGAAAAACCTGGAAAACTCTATCTGAAATTCTTGGAAATAAAAAGTTATCTAAAAACAAAACAATCAAACTAACAAAATCAGATGAACCCCAACTCACACCTACTGAAACAGCAAACAGACTCAGTGTTTTCTTCTCCACCATAGGTAAAAATCTAGCGAAGAAAATACCAAGCATAAACACCCGTCCATCAGACTACCTCATAGGTACCTACCTAAATACGCTATTCCTAGCTCCAACCAACCCCACAGAAGTTACGCTCATCATAAGCACCCTTAAAAACAAGGCAGGAGACATAAACAGCTTGCCTGCTTTTATGTACAAAAAAGCTTTTCAAGTATTGTCACCAATTATTGCAATGCTCTTTAACAAATCCATTGAATCATCTACCTTCCCAACAATCCTCAAAATAGCGAGGGTCACTCCGATCCACAAAGGAGGTGACCAAGCTGACTTGAATAACTATAGACCAATATCTAACTTACCACTGCTCTCTAAAATCTTTGAAAAATTAATTCATAGACGGATCTATTCCTACCTCGTCTCACACAACATATTAAACCCTTGTCAGTTTGGATTCAGGAATAATAAAAGAACGAATGATGCTATCATACACATGCTAGAACTAATATACACCGCACTCGAAAAGAAAGAAGTCCCCACTGGGCATTTTCATTGATTTACATAATTCTTTCGATACAGTCGACCATGAACTGCTGTACTCCAAATTAACACACTATGGTATCAGAGGCCACTCCCTCAACTACCTAAAATCATACCTCAGTAACAGAACTCAATATGTGTATGCAAATGATGCAAACTCTTCCACCCAACCAATCACAGTAGGAGTCCCACAAGGAAGTGTCCTTGGACCTCTCCTCTTTCTCATCTACATCAATGATCTACTGAATGCATCACAGCCACTCAAACCCATATTATTTGCAGATGACCCGACATATGTCTTTTCCCACCCAAACACAGTCATACTAGCAAACACAGTCAATGCCGAATTGCAGAAAATATCTGCCTGGTTGATGACTAATAAACTTACCCTGAATACTGATAAAACCTATTTCATTCAGTTTGGAAACAAAGATGCAAATGATCCGATTAACATAAAGCTAAATGGATCATCAGTCACAAGACTCACAGAGGGAAAATTCCGAGCTATCCACCTCGACAGTAGCCTTAAGTTCTGGACACACATACAACAAATCACCAAGAAAATCTCCAAGACTGTAGGCATACTATCAAAGATAAGGCACTACGTTCCAAAATCAGCTCTCCTGGCACTGTACCATACACTCGTATACCCTTATCTTACATATGGAATTTGTGCATGGGGATCAACAACATCCAATCACCTAAAACCCCTAATAACCCAGCAAAAGGCAGCAGTAAGAATGATAACGAATTCCCACTCCCGCCAGCATACTCCACCAATTTTCAAAAGTCTGAATCTGATCACCATTAAGAACATCTATACTTATTCACGTGCCTACTACATACACAGAACAATACACGCAAATATAAACCCTCCACTCAAACTTCTCCTTACCAACTTAAACAGGACACATGACCACAACACAAGATACAAAACTCTTTTTGATGTAACTCGTGTCCACATCACACTGTGTAAAAACTCTATGCACATAAAGGGCCCTAAAATATAGAATTCATTACCAGAAGATATTAAAACAACCGAGTCTGAAAATCAGTTTAAGACTCTTCTCAAAAGCCACTTAATCACCCTAGACTAAACACTAAATACTCAGTACACACGTACTCACCTATGTACTCCAACATCATAACTTCAAAAATCACTTTGAACCTTTTATCCATTGTTGACAGGAATATAATTGAACCATTGTTTTCACAAAAAGCATTTTAGACTATATAACTATATCCTTTGTCTTATATACAAATTTAATTCACTTATAATTAATAATCTACTGTTCAACTATGAAATAATTACTATCCTACTGTACAACTATGATATAATCCTTAGTGTTAAGTAGTCTGTAAGCCAATAATGTTAAGTTGGCCCATAATGCCTAGGCATAATAGAGGCTCTCTTTGCATGCAACCCACTAGAGTAAATATAAAATCTCAATGTACTGTTTGCAAAGACATAAAACAAATAAATAAATAAATATTCTATTGACTGAGCACAAGAAATCGCCAAGTCGACTGTTTCAACTACAAAATAAAGTGATCAGAAATTGGTAATTTGGCCAATTTAACACAAAGTTCAAAATATTCCAATTTCAAAACAGGGTCCAGAATAAACAATGCAGGCATTCCTGGCACTAAACTAACATTTCCTCTATTCATTAGTTATGTTTTTAGGCTTTACAAATGAATTCCATTTTGATTTTTTATTTACATAATGAACTTTTATTCAAACCAAAAAATAGAATATTTACTGTTATATAAATACAGGTCTCCCTCAACATTCGCGAGGGTTAGGGGATCAAGATCCTCGCGAATGTTGAAAAACCGTGAATGTTTGGTGCCCCAATATATTGTAGGGAAATATATTACAATACTGCTTCCTTAACTTGTTGAACCATGAATAATCATAATATACATGAAAACGTCGTAAACTGTACTAAATATATACATGTTATGCTTTAATAACGTATGTTATTTAATAACATGTATGTTAACAACATGTATGTTATTAAATAATACAGACTCCACCACTGCCTCCACCACTACGAGTCCCTACTACCCTCCCTCCGACCCCCGCAACTGGCAGCCAGCCCTCCCACCACTCAGTGTGGTGAGTGTTTTGTTTGTTCATTATTTGCTATTAAACTACAGAATAAATAATGTAAACTCATCCCTGACTGCATATTGGAATGGCTATTAGGAAAGGTATTAAACAGTGACATCATGTGTTTACTCTTGAACACAGCAAAGAATCGAACATTCTGCTATTGCTAATAATAACAACAATAATAATAATAATAATAATAATAATATTAATAATAATAATAAATACGATATAATTGAAGAAGGAAATTGTCAAAAATACGAGGGAGTGGTTGACACATGTCAGTGTGATTTTGTTTATGCTGGACGTGAACATTAGTCTCCCTGCTCTTCCAACATTTCACAATAATTCAGTGGTTGAGGCAGTGGTATTTAATAACATATATGTATATAAATAATAATAGTACATGTTATTATTAAAAACATGTATTATTATTAACATGTATTATTTAATAACATATATGTTTTTAAATAATAATAGTACATATTATTAATAACATGTATTATTATTAACATGTATATTATTAAATACCATTGCCTCAATCACTGCCTCTACCACTCCAGTCACACTCAATCTACAAGCACCAAACACAATGAATTATTGTGAAATGTTTGAAAGAGCAGGAGACTAATGTCACTTCCAGCATAAACAAAGTCACAACTGACGATGCGTCAACACACTCCCTCGTATTTTTGTACAATTTTCTCTTCAATTATATCATATTTATTATTAGTTATTATTATTATATTATTATTATTATTATTATTACTACTATACTATTGTTATTATTAGCTGTAGCAGAAATGTTTAATTCTTTGCAGTGTTAAAGAGTAAACGCATGATGTCACCGTCTAATACCTGTTCGAATAGCCATTCCAATATGCAGTCATGATTGGGTTTACATTATTTATACTGTAGTTTAATAGCAAATAATGAATAAACAAAAAACTCACCACACTGAGTGGTGGGAGGGCTGGCTGCCAGTTGCGGGGGTTGGAGGGAGGGTAGTAGGGACTCGCAGGTGGCGGGAAACTTAAATATGATTTGGCGGCTGGGAATTTGGTGGCTGGGAATTTGGCGGTTGGGAATTCGCGAATGTGTGAAGCCCGTGAAAGTTGAAAACGTGAATGCTGAGGGAGACCTGTAATATCATCACATTTGTGAACATATACAGTGGATCCCCAGTATTCGATGGCATCGGTATTCGATAAATCCAGTATTCGATGCATTATACAGTGGACCCCCGCATACCGTTGGCCTTACATAACGTTAAATCCGCATACCGATACATTTTATCGCTAAGATTTTGCCTCGCATACCGCTAAAAAACCCGCTCAACGCTGTTCGTCCGAGACGCGTCTAATGTGCGGCCTTAGCCAGCCTCACATGTTCCGCCAGAGGCATTGTTTACCAGCCAGCCTCCACGGTAACATCCAAGCATACAATCGGAACATTTCGTATTATTACAGAGTTTTTGGTGATTTTATCTGCAAAATAAGTGACCTTGGGCCCCAAGAAAGCTTCTAGTGCCAACCCTACAGGAATAAGGGTGATAATTACTATACAGATGAAGAAAGAGATCATTGATAAGTATGAAAGTGGAGTGCGTGTCTCCGAGCTGGCCAGGTTGTATAATACAGTGGACCCCCGCATACCGTCGGCATCACATAACGTTTAATCCGCATACTGCTCGCTTTTATCACAAAAATTTTGCCTCGCATACCGCTCAAAAACCCGCTCACCGCTGTTCGTCTGAGACGCGTCCAATGTGCGCCCTTAGCCAGCCTCACATGTGCCGCCAGTGGCATTGTTTACCAGCCAGCCTCCGCGGTAACATCCAAGCATACAATCGGAACATTTCGTATTATTACAGTGTTTTTGGTGATTTTATCTGCAAAATAAGTGACAATGGGCCCCAAGAAAGCTTCTAGTGCCAACCCTACAGCAATAAGGGTGAGAATTACTATAGAGATGAAGAAAAAAATCATTGATAAGTATGAAAGTGGAGTGCGTGTCTCCGAGCTGGCCAGGTTGTATAATAAACCCCAATCAACCATCGCTACTATTGGTGGTACAGCTGCTGCTGCTGCTGTACCACTGTCAGCTGCTGCTGCTGCACTGTCAGCTGCTGCTGCTGCTGTAGCACCGTCAGCTTCTGCTGCTGTTGTACCACCATCAGCTGCTGCTGCTGCTGCTGTAGTACCGTCTGCTGCTGCTGTAGTACCGTCTGCTGCTGCTGTAGCACCGTCAGCTGCTGCTGCTGTTGTGCCACCGTCAGCTGCTGCTGCTGTAGTACCATCTGCTGCTGCTGTAGTACCGTCTGCTGCTGCTGTAGCATCGTCTGCTGCTGCTGTAGCACTGTCAGCTGCTGCTGCTGCTGCTGTACCACCATCAGCTGCTGCTGTAGTACCATCTGCTGCTGCTGTAGCATCGTCTGCTGCTGCTGTAGCACTGTCAGCTGCTGCTGCTGCTGTAGCACTGTCAGCTGCTGCTGCTGCTGCTGTAGCACCGTTGTTGGTGTGGCTTATTGAGAATACCAAGAAACAATTAACCCCAGAGGATTTGCCACCCAGGATAACCCAAAAAAGTCAGTGTCATCGAAGACTGTCTAACTTATTTCCATTGGGGTCCTTAATCTTGTCTCCCAGGATGCAACCCACACCAGTCGACTAACACCCAGGTGAACAGGGAAAAATGCCTGGAACTAGTGCTCATATTGGTGAATTTAAAGCCAGCAAAGGTTGGTTTGAGAGATTTAAGAATTGTAGTGGCATACACAGTGTGATAAGGCCTGTTCTGGAAGAAAATGCCAAACAGGACCTACAGTACTCAGGAGGAAAAGGCACTCCCAGGACACAGTGTCTCATCAGTCATTGCTGCATCTTCAATAAAGGTGTCATTTATTCTTCATTTAGTAGAGTAGTACATGCACAATATATATTGTGCATGTACTACTCTACTATTGTGCATGTATCCTTCTCTTTGTGTGTAGGAAAATGTATATTTCATGTGGTAAAAAAATTTTTTTTCATACTTTTGGGTGTCTTGCACGGATTAATTTGATTTCCATTATTTCTTATGGGGAAAATTCATTCACATACCAATCATTTCGCATAACAATGAGCCCTCTTGCACGGATTAAAGTCGCTATGCGGGGGTCCACTGTAAATCCCAATCAACCATCGCTACTATTGTGGGCAACAAAAAGGCAATCAAGGAAGCTGTTCTTGCCAAAGGTTCAACTGTGTTTTCGAAACAGAGATCGCAAGTGATGGAAGATGTTGAAAGACTCTTATTAGTGTGGATAAATGAAAAACAGATAGCAGGAGATAGCATCTCTCAAATGATCATAAGTGAAAAGGCTAGGAAGTTGCATCAGGATTTAATTAAAAAAATGCCTGCAACTAGTGATGATGTGAGTGAATTCAAGGCCAGCAAAGTTTGGTTTGAGAGATTTAAGAAGTGTAGTGGCATACATAGTGTGATAAGGCATGGTGAGGCTGCCAGTTCGGACCACAAAGCAGCTGAAAAATATGTGCAGGAATTCAAGGAGTACATAGACAGTGAAGGACTGAAACCTGAACAAGTGTTTAATTGTGATGAAACAGGCCTGTTTTGGAAGAAAATACCAAGCAGGACCTACATTACTCAGGAGGAAAAGGCACTCCCAGGACATAAGCCTATGAAAGACAGGCTTACTCTGTTGATGTGTTCCAATGCTAGTGGTGATTGCAAAGTGAAGTCTTTATTAGTGTATCACTCAAAAACTCCCAGAGCGTTCAGGCAAAAGAATATCCTCAAGGCTAATTTGTGTGTGCTGTGGAGGGCAAACAGTAAGGCATGGGTCATATCTGCACTTTTTTCTATGACTGGTTACACCATGCATTTGCCCCTAATGTGAAAGATTACCTAACTGAAAATAAATTAGACCTTAAGTGCCTCCTGGTGTTAGACAATGCCCCTGGTCATCCTACAGACGTGGCAGAGCGACTTTATGGGGACATGAGCTTCATTAAGGTCAAGTTTTTGCCTCCTAATACCACTCCTCTCCTGCAGCCCATGGACCAGCAGGTTATTGCAAACTTCAAAAACTGTACACAAAAGCTCTGTTTGAAAGGTGCTTTGTAGTGACCTCAGAAACTCAACTGACTCTAAGAGAGTTTTGGAGAGATCACTTTAATATCCTCAACTTGTATAAACCTTATAGGTAAGGCTTCGGGGGGGAGTGACTAAGAGGACCTTGAACTCTGCTTGGAAGAAACTGTGGCCAGAATGTGTAGACCAAAGGGATTTTGAAGGGTTTGAGGCTAACCCTAGGAATCCTATGCCAGTTGAGGAATAAATTGTGGCATTGGGGAAGTCCTTGGGGTTGGAGGTTAGTGGGATGTATGTGGAAGAGTTGGTTGAGGAGGACAATGAAGAACTAACCACTGATGAGCTGCTAGATCAACTTCAACAGCAAGAGGCCAGACCTGAGGAAACTGGTTTAGAGGATGGGAGAGAGAAATTGAAGAAGTTGCCTACTACAAAGATTAAGGAAATCTGTGCAATGTGGCTTGAAGTGCAAACCTTTTTTGATGACAATCACCCTCACACAGCTATTGCAAGCCGTGTTGGCAACCTGTACACTGACAATGTTGTGAAACACTTTAGGACTGTCATAAAGGAATGGGAGGTACAGGCCACTATGGACAGATATGTTGTGCGACAGAAATCCAGTGACTCTCAAGCTGGTCCTAGTGGCATTAAAAGAAGAAGGGAAGTAGCCCCGGAAAAGGACTTGCTACTTCAAGTCCTAATGGAAGGGGATTCCCCTTCTAAACACTAACACCTCTCCCCTCCTCCCATCCCATCAATCATCACCAGATCTTCATTAATGGTAAGTGTCAATTATTTTATTGTTATTGTAATTATTCTGTTGCATTAAAGTTAATATTTCAAGTAGTAAAATTTTTTTTTCATACTTTTGGGTGTCTTGCACGGATTAATTTTATTTCCATTATTTCTTATGAGGAAAATTGATTCGCTTTTCGATATTTTTGGTATTCGATGAGTCAGGAATGGATTAATATTGAATACCGGGGGTCCACTGTATTAGACACACCAGCTGGGGTGTATTAGACGTGTCAGGTCATTTGTTTACTCTTGAACATCGGCAAAAATTTAACATTTCTTCTACTTTGAGCACAGTTTCAAGGCATTTGCAGTAATAAAACCAAACAAAATCATCTCCATTTTTGTAATACAGTAAGGCCCCACTTATACAGCAAGTTAGGGTCCAGGCTACCGCCATAAAGTGGAACACCCCTTTATTAATCCCTTGACTGTCGCAACCCCAAATCCTGAGGTGTCTCCTGGTGTCGCAAAATTTAAAAAAAAAAAAATATTTTTTTCTTATGAAATGATAGAGAATCTTTTCCCGATTGTAATGACTACAAAAGAAGGAAATTTCATGGAAAACTGATGGAATTACACTTGCAAAGTTAGCGACCACAGCGATACTTACGAATCGGCGATTTCGCCCACTTTGAGCCCTACTTTCGGCTAATTCCATTGTTCCAGTCAATGAAACTCATAGCTATTTCTTTAGAACTCCATTTTTTCTATTGACTGAATACAAGAAATTGCCCATTTACCGATTTCAACTACCCAATAACATGGTCAGAATTTTGCAATTTGGCCAATTTCACGAAAATTAAAAAATATGACAATTTCAAAATAGGGTCCAGAATGAACAATGCAGACATTCCTGGCTCTAAAATAACATTTTCTTTGTTCGTCAGTCATGTCTCCAGGCCCCTCTGATATTACTCTTGGTTTCTATTTTGAATTTTTATTCAAACAAAAATAGAAGATTTACTGTCATGCAGACTACTGCAATATTGTAATAATTGTATAAATAACATGAACCCATTCATGACTGCATATTAGAATGGCTACTTGAACATTTATTGGAAAATGACATAATTTGTTTACTTTTGAACATCAGCAAAAATCAAACATTTCCCCTGCTTTGAGCTCCATTTCAAGGTTCTTTTCATAGTACAGTGGAACCTCTACTTGCGAGTTTAATCCGTTCCATGACCTTGCTCGCAACTGGACTTGCTCGTTTGCATAATCAATTTTCCTCATTTAAATTGAAATGCAATTAATCCGTTCCAGTGGAATTCTGTACTTCAATAATTTCGCTAATATCAACTCTACGGCTTATTTATCTATCTCACTTCATCTAATATGACATAATAAACAATATAAATAACATAGAAACCTGATATATACTCTAAAATGAATAAAATATGTCATTCATGTAGTGGTACGGGCGGTGTCGGCGGTGGATGAGAGTTTATCTGGACACCAGGCAAAATTCTTCATGAATAATTTCGCTAATATCATCTATACGGCTTATTTATATATCACAGTTCATCTAATATGACATAACAGACAATATAAATAATACAGAAACATGCTATATACTCTAGAATGAATAAAATATGTCATTATATATGTGTGGTGGCGGAGGCGGCCAATGAGAGTTTGTCTGGGGACAGGACAAAATACTCCTTGAATATTTTGCTATCATCAACTCTATGGCTTATTTATCTATCACAGTTCATATAAAATGAAATAATAAACAATATAAATAACATAGAAGCCTGACATACTCTAGAATGTATAAAATATGTCATTATGTAACAGGTGGAGGCGGCCACAACCGCTCCCTCTTTGTTGTGGTACACACTGTCATCTAGTGATGGCCTTTTGAAGCCATCTATTATTATAATTATTATATGTAGTACATTATTATATATGTATTTTTATACATATTACATTATTATTATTATTATTATTATTATTATTATTATATGTATTGTTATTATTCATATTATTATACACATTATTATTATTATCGTTATTATTATTATTATATAAATTATTTGTAATTTATATTCACACAAAAAATATAAGATTTACTGTTATTCCTTATTGCAATAATTGTATAAATATGTCAACCCATTCATGACTGCATATTGGAATGGACAGTGACGTCATTTGTTTGCACTGAAACAGCCAAGCAATGGACCATTTCTCCTAGGTTGAGCTCTATTTCATGGTACTTTTCGTCATGAAAGCAATCAAAATCATATCTATTTCTGTAATATATCTTCCATTCTATCAAATGAGATCAAAAAAACGAGAATACACCCATAAAAACCATAGGAAAATACCACTAAGGGCTGGCTAATTGCTGAGAAGTGAACTCCATTATTTATGCTTAGATTTCTTTCATTATTATTATTATTATTATTATTATATTATTATTATTATTATTATTACATAAATAATTTGTAATTTTTATTCACACAAAAAATATAAGATTTACTGTGACGTCATTTGTTTACATTGAAACAGCCAAGCAATGGATCATTTCTCCTAGGTTGAGCTTTATTTCGGTACCTTTCAAAATCATATCTATTTCTGTAATATATCTTCCATTCTATCAAATGAGACCAAAAAACGAGAATACAACCATAAAAACCATTCAAAATTACCACTTAGGAGTGGCTAATTGCTGAGAAGTGAATTCCATTATTTATGCTTAGATTTCTTTCATTTTTGGTGTACGTTAAGAAGCATCTTTCCATCATACATTGCCCAAGTTTCAATAAGATAGTCCAACAAACAAATGAGATACAATTCCCGAGATCAAGAGCAAGAGCCCCTCACCAGACCAGTGTCAAGGAACCTGCCTTGAGGTCTGCTCGCTTGTGGAAATTTTGCTCGATATGGAAGCAAAATATCGACCCATCGACTGCTCGTATTTGGAAAAACTCGCACGTGGACACGCTTGCAATTAGAGGTTCCACTGTAAAACCAATCAAAATCATCTCTATTTCTATAATATGATTTCCATTCTATCAAATGAGACCAAGAAAACGAGAATACAACCATAAATACCAAACAAAAATACACCACAAAGTCGGCATTTTAATTAAAAAACGGTCGGAGTTTTTTTTTCATTATGCACTGCATGCTGCAGGATTTTTTTTATATGGTGCACACTGACCACACAGACCCATTCTCTCACATGTGGGCCTACCAGCTTTCTCCTGCTTGATTTGAAGCTGCTAAAATTTATGAGTATATATGTCAAAAACGGTGACTCATAAGACGTATATGTACGACCAAAACAGTCAAAGGGTTAAGTTAGCAATAGAACTAGTCATTAAAAAACAATAAAAAAGTAAAATACACACATAGTGCACTCATTACTTACCTTAAAATATTTGTAGTCTTAATCTAGGGTGAGACAAGTAGTATTTATTGTAAGAAATCAAGTGTGGTATGTATGGTAGTCAGCCGGGCTACCATACCAGGCCACCCACCCACACATAATATTGTATAACATTTAAGCATCCCAGAACGATAAAATGCATATATAGTTCACTCATTACTTACCTTAAAATATTTGTAGTCTTAATGTAGGGTCAGAGGTCAGTGAGTAAACGAGATAAAATTAATAAATAAGAGAGAGAGAGAATGAGTACATGAGGAAGGACAGGCGCAGAGGTATGTAAACAAACCAGGCGAACGCAAGTTTTGTAAACAAGTGTACACGTCTGGTTTGTGTACAAGTTATATTGTGTACAAGTTGTCTCTACATTAATATGGTAGAATAAATAAAGAACACCACTCCCATTCTCATGTAACACCATTTTTAGAAGAAATGACGCTCTGAGTGAAGGCAATGGAAATAAGTCACTTTGACTTTTTTGTGTTATCCTAGGTTCTCTACACATATGCTGTTATGTATGATAATCTATGTAACTGTATTTGTGTATACCTGAATAAACTTACATACGAAAGAAATAATTTTCTACAGTTATCCCCAGGAGCACATTTTCTCTGATGTTGGACTGGAGAAAATGTTATTCTTGCCGTCACTCGTACAAGTCTGGCTGCCACATCTCATATTTATGTTTATTTATTCTACTGTGGAGTGTATTTATCATCTTTATATGTTCTGTATCATGTTTATTATATAATTTTGAAAAAATATCATAAATGGATTTATGAAAATATGTATACGTATTAACATAATATACGACATTTAATGAGACTCGGTGATTATTATTATTATTATTATTATTATTATTGCTACAGTTAGAGTAAGAGGTAGATGGGAAATGAGGAAAATGGCAACAACCAGCAAGAGGGAGGTGAAAGCATATAAACTAAGGTAGGAGGAAGTTCGGGTGAGATATAAGCGACTATTGGCAGAAAGGTGGGCTAGTGCAAAGATGAGTAGAGGGGGGGGGGGTTGAAGATGGTTGGAATAGTTTTAAAAATGCAGTATTAGAATGTGGGGCAGAAGTTTGTGGTTATAGGAGGGTGGATGCAGAAGGAAAGAGGAGTGATTGGTGGAATGATGAAGTAAAGAGTGTAATAAAAGAGAAAAAGTTACCTTATGAGAGGTTTTTACAAAGCATAAGTGTTATAAGAAGAGTAGAGTATATGGAGAGTAAAAGAAAGGTGAAGAGAGTGGTGAGAGAGTACAAAAGGAGAGCAGATGATAGAGTGGGAGAGGTACTGTCAAGAAATTTTAATGAAAATAAGAAAAAATTTTGGAGTGGGTTAAACAAGTTAAGAAAGCCTAGAGAACGAATGGATTTGTCAGTTAAAAACAGAGTAGGGGAGTTAGTAGATGGGGAGATGGAGGTTTTGGGTAGATGGCGAGAATATTTTGAGGAACTTTTAAATGTCAACGAAGAAAGAGAAGCGGTAATTTCATGCACTGGCCAGGGAGGTATACCATCATTTAGGAGTGAAGAAGAACAGGATGTGAGTGTGGGGGAGATGCATGAGGCATTACGTAGAATGAAAGGGGGTAAAGCAGCTGGAACTGACGGGATCATGACAGAAATGTTAAAAGCAGGGGGGGGATATAGTGTTGGAGTGGTTGGTATTTTTGTTTAATAAATGTATGAAAGAGGGGAAGGTACCTAGGGATTGGCAGAGAGCATGTATAGTCCCTTTATATCAAGGGAAGGGGGACAAAAGAGATTGTAAAAATTATAGAGGAATAAGTTTACTGAGTATACCAGGAAAAGTGTACGGTAGGGTTACAATTGAAAGAATTAGAGGTAAGCCAGAATGTAGGATTGCAGATGAGCAAGGCGGTTTCAGAGTGGGTAGGGGATGTGTAGATCAAGTGTTTACATTGAAGCATATATGTGAACAGTATTTAGATAAAGGTAGGGAAGTTTTTATTGCATTTATGGATTTAGAAAAGGCATATGATAGAGAGGATAGGGGAGCAATGTGGCAGATGTTGCAAGTATATGGAATAGGTGGTAAGTTACTAAATGCTGTAAAGAGTTTTTATGAGGATAGTGAGGCTCAGGTTAGGGTGTGTAGAAGAGAGGGAGACTACTTCCCAGAAAAACTAGGTCTTAGACAGCGATGTGTAATGTCACCATGGTTGTTTAATACATTTATAGATGGGGTTGTAAAAGAAGTAAATGCTAGGGTGTTAGGGAGAGGGGTGGGATTAAATTATGGGGAATCAAATACAAAATGGGAATTAACACAGTAGCTTTTGCTGATGATACTGTGCTTACGGGAGATTCTAAAGAAAAATTGCAAAGGTTAGTGGATGAGTTTGGGAGTGTGTGCAAAGGTAGAAAGTTGAAAGTGAACATAGAAAAGAGTAAGGTGATGAGGGTATCATATGATTTAGATAAAGAAAAATTGGATATCAAATTGGGAAGGAGGAGTATGGAAGAAGTGAATGTTTTCAGATACAGTGGACCCCCGCATAACGATTTTAATCCGTGCAAGAGGGGTAATTGTTATGCGAAATAATCGGTATGTGAATGAATTTTCCCCATAAGAAATAATGGAAATAAAATTAATCCGTGCAAGACACCGAAAAGTATGAAAAAAAAAATTTTTTACCACATGAAATATACATTTTCCCACACACAAAGAGAAGGATACATGCACAATAGTAGAGTAGTACATGCACAGTATATATTGTGCATGTACTAGTCTACTAAATGAAGAATAAATGACACTTACCTTTATTGAAGATGCAGCAATGACTGATGAGACACTGTGTCCTGGGAGTGCCTTTTCCTCCTGAGTACTGTAGGTCCTGTTTGGCATTTTCTTCCAGAACAGGCCTTATCACACTGTGTATGCCACTACGATTCTTAAATCTCTCAAACCAACCTTTGCTGGCTTTAAATTCACCAATATGAGCACTAGTTCCAGGCATTTTTCCCTGTTCACCTGGGTGTTAGTCAACTTGTGAGGGTTGCATCCTGGGAGACAAGATTAAGGACCCCAATGGAAATAAGTTAGACAGTCTTCGATGACACTGACTTTTTTGGGTTATCCTGGGTGGCAAATCCTCTGGGGTTAATTGTTTCTTGGTATTCCCAATAAGCCACACCAACAACGGTGCTACAGCAGCAGCAGCAGCTGACGGTGGTACAGCAGCAACAGACGATGCTACAGCAGCAACAGACGATGCTACAGCAGCAAAAGACGATGTTACAGCAGCAGCAGACGATGCTACAGCAGCAACAGACGATGTTACAGCAGCAGCAGACGATGCTACAGCAGCAGCAGCAGCTGACGGTGGTACAGCAGCAACAGACGATGCTACAGCAGCAACAGACGATGTTACAGCAGCAGCAGACGATGCTACAGCAGCAGCAGCAGCTGACGGTGGTACAGCAGCAACAGACGATGCTACAGCAGCAACAGACGATGTTACAGCAGCAGCAGACGATGCAACAGCAGCAGCAGCAGCTGACGGTGGTACAGCAGCAACAGACGACGCTACAGCAGCAACAGACGATGTTACAGCAGCAGCAGACGATGCTACAGCAGCAGCAGCAGCTGACAGTGCAGCAGCAGCAGCAGCTGTACCACCAATAGTAGCGATGGTTGATTGGGGTTTATTATACAACCTGGCCAGCTCGGAGACACGCACTCCACTTTCATACTTATCAATGATCTTTTTCTTCATCTCTATTGTAATTCTCACCCTTATTGCTGTAGGGTTGGCACTAGAAGCTTTCTTGGGGCCCATGGTCACTTATTTTCCAGAAAAAGCACCGAAAACACTGTAATAATACGAAATATTCCGATTGTATGCTTGGATGTTACCGTGGAGGCTGGCTGGTAAACAATGCCACCGGCGGAACATGTGAGCGTGGCTCAGGCCGCACATTGGACGCGTCTCGGACGAAAATCGGTGAGCGGGTTTTTAATCGGTATGCGCGGCAAAATTTTTGCGATTAAAGCAAGCGGTATGCGGATTAATCGCTATGTGATGCCATCGTTATGCGGGGGTCCACTGTACTTGGGAGTTGACGTGTCAGCGGATGGATTTATGAAGAATGAGGTTAAACATAGAATTGATGAGGGAAAAAAGGTGAGTGGTGCATTGAGGTATATGTGGAGACAAAAAACGTTATCTATGGAGGCAAAGAAGGGAATGTATGAAAGTATAGTAGTACCAACACTCTTATATGGGTGTGAAGCTTGGGTTGTGAATGGAGCAGCGAGGAGGCGGTTGGAGGCAGTGGAGATGTCCTGTCTAAGGGTAATGTGTGGTGTAAATATTATGCAGAAAAATCGGAGTGTGAAAATTAGGTGTGGAGTTAATAAAAGTATTAGTCAGAGGGCTGAAGAGGGGTTGTTGAGGTGGTTTGGCCATTTAGAGAGAATGGATCAAAGTAGAATGACGTGTAGATGAATGGTTCAGAGAACCGACATGTTGATAAATTAGACACATGTGCAACTCTTGGGTATCTTTATTGAGGAAATGTTTCGCCACACAGTGGCTTCATCAGTCCATACAAAGGAGAATCTTGAAGAACAGGAGGAGAATGAGGTAATCAGTCCCTCAACCTTGAGTCGATGTGGTCAGTCCATCAATCTTGAATAGATTCAAGATTGATGGACTGACCACATCGACTCAAGGTTGAGGGACTGATTACCTCATTCTCCTCCTGTTCTTCAAGATTCTCCTTTGTATGGACTGATGAAGCCACTGTGTGGCAAAACGTTTCCTCAATAAAGATACCCAAGAGTTGCACATGTGTCTAATTTATCATAGAATGACGTGGAGAGTGCATAAATCTGTAGGGGAAGGAAGGCGGGGTAGGGGTCATCCTCGAAAAGGTTGGAAGGAAGGGGTAAGGGAGGTTTTGTGGGCGAGGGGCTTGGACTTCCAGCAGGCGTGCATGAGCGTGTTCGATAGGAGTGAATGGAGACGAATGGTATTTGGGACCTGACAATCTGTTGGAGTGTGAGCAGGGTAATATTTAGTGAAGGGATTCAGGGAAACCGGTTATTTTTATATAGCCAGACTTGAGTCCTAAAGGAGGGGTTCGGGATATTGGCAGTTTGGAAGGACATATTGTGTATTTTTATATGTATATAAATGCATTTCTAAACTGTTGTATTCTGAGCACCTCTGCAAAAACAGTGATTATGTGTGAGTGAGGTGAAAGTGTTGAATGATTTTCTTTCTTTTTGGGTCACTCTGCCTTGGTGGGAGACGGCTGACTAGTTAAAAAAAAAAATTTATTATTATTATTATCATTACAGTGGACCCCCGCATACCGATGGCACCACATAGCGATTAATCCGCATACCGCTTGCTTTAATCACAAAAATTTTGCCTCGCATACCGCTTAAAAACCCGCTCACCGATTTTCATCCGAGACGCGTCCAATGTGCGCCCTCAGCCAGCCTCACATGTGCCGCCAGTGCCATTGTTTACCAGCCAGCCTCCGCGGTAACATCCAAGCATACAATCGGAATATTTCGTATTATTACAGTGTTTTCGGTGCTGTTTCTGGAAAATAAGTGACCATGGGCCCCAAGAAAGCTTCTAGTGCCAACCCTACACCAATAAGGGTGAGAATTCCAATAGAAATGAAGAAAGAGATCATTGATAAGTATGAAAGTGGAGTGCGTATCGCCGACCTGGTCAGGTTGTACAAGAAACCCCAATCAACCATCGCTAGTATTGTGGGCACCAGAAAGGCAATCAAGGAAGCTGTTCTTGCCAAAGGTTTAACTGTGTTTTCGAAACAAAGATCGCAAGTGATGGAAGATGTTGAGAGACTCTTATTGGTGTGGATAAACGAAAAACAGCTAGCAGGAGATAGCATCTCTCAAGCGATCATAAGCGAAAAGGCTAGGAAGTTGCATCAGGATTTAATTAAAAAAATGCCTGCAACTAGTGATGATGTGAGTGAATTTAAGGCCAGCAAAGGTTGGTTTGAGAGATTTAAGAAGCGTAGTGGCATACATAGTGTGATAAGGCATGGTGAGGCTGCCAGTTCGGACCACAAAGCGGCTGAAAAAATATGTGCATGAATTCAAGGAGTACATAGAGACTGAAGGACTGAAACCTGAACAAGTGTTTAATTGTGATGAAACAGGCCTGTTTTGGAAGAAAATGCCAAGCAGGACCTACATTACTCAGGAGGAAAAGGCACTCCCAGGACATAAGCCTATGAAAGACAGGCTTACTTTGTTGATGTGTTCCAATGCTAGTGGTGATTGCAAAGTTAAGCCTTTATTAGTGTATCACTCTGAAACTCCCAGAGCGTTCATGCAAAAATGTCCTCAAGGAGAATTTGTGTGTGCTGTGGAGGGCAAACAGTAAGGCATGGGTCACTAGGGACTTTTTCTATAACTGGTTACACCATGCATTTGCCCCCAATGTGAAAGATTACCTAACTGAAAAGAAATTAGAACTTAAGTGCCTCCTGGTGTTAGACAATGCCCCTGGTCATCCTACAGACGTGGCAGAGCGACTTTATGGGGACATGAGCTTCATTAAGGTGAAGTTTTTGCCTCCTAATACCACTCTCTCCTGCAGCCCTGGACCAGCAGGTTATTGCAAACTTCAAAAAACTGTACACAAAAGCTCTGTTTGAAAGGTGCTTTGTAGTGACCTCAGAAACTCAACTGACTCTAAGAGAGTTTTGGAGAGAGCACTTTTAATATCCTCAATTGTGTAAACCTTATAGGTAAGGCTTGGGAGGGAGTGACTAAGAAGACCTTGAACTCTGCTTGGAAGAAACTGTGGCCAGAATGTGTAGACAAAAGGGATTTTGAAGGGTTTGAGGCTAACCCTGAGAGGATTATGCCAGTTGAGGAATCCATTGTGGCATTGGGAAAGTCCTTGGGGTTGGAGGTTAGTGGGGAGGATGTGGAAGAGTTGGTGGAGGAGGACAATGAAGAACTAACCCTGATGAGCTGATAGATCAACTTCAACAGCAAGAGGCCAGACCTGAGAAAACTGGTTCAGAGGAGGGGAGAGAGAAATTGAAGAAGTTGCCTACTACAAAGATTAAGGAAATGTGTGCAAAGTGGCTTGAAGTGCAAACCTTTTTTGATGAAAAATCACCCTCACACAGCTATTGCAAGCCGTGTTGGCAACCTGTACACTGACAATGTTGTACAACACTTTAGGGAAGTCATAAAGGAACGAGAGGTACAGGCCACTATGGACAGATATGTTGTGCGAAAGAAGTCCAGTGACTCTGAAGCTGGTCCTAGTGGCATTAAAAGAAGAAGGGAAGTAACCCCAGAAAAGGACTCGACACCTCAAGTCTTAATGGAAGGGGATTCCCCTTCTAAACACTAACACTCTCTCTCCCCTCCTCCCATCCCATCAATCATCACCAGATCTTCAATAAAAGTAAGTGTCATGTAAGTGTGCATGCCTTTTTCAGTTTGTGTGTACTAAAATTAACATTTCATGTGGTAAAAAATTTTTTTTTTTCATACTTTTGGGTGTCTTGCACGGATTAATTTTATTTCCATTATTTCTTATGGGGAAAATTCATTCACATACCGATTATTTCGCATAACAATTACCCCTCTTGCACGGATTAAAATCGGTATGCGGGGGTCCACTGTATTAACCATCATTACCAATATGGTGTCTTGAAACAAAAGACACTCTTACTGATCTTAATATGTACCTGCATGCCAGCACAGTGTGAAAGTTTATTTAGGTACAGGTATAAATAAGTATAATTATCAGAGAATATATAAAATATGAAATAACTTTTAAAAACACTTGAAATTTTGGAGTTTCCAGACATAATGGAGAGACTTAGTGCATACTGATCTCACAGAGAATGTAAACAAACTGGGTGGGGCATGGTGACCATATTACAAAGTCAGGTGGGGGGAGTTGTATAGAGAGCTTTGGTCATAATTTGAAATGACCATATTAGCGGAACACCGTAAAGCGAAATGCAGTAAAGCGGGGACCTACTGTATACCTTCCATTCTATCAAATGAGATCAAGAAATCACAAATACAACTTTAAAAAACATACAAAAAAAACGCTGCAAAATAGGTTTTAATTGAAAATTACGGTCTGTTTTTCTCTCATTATGCTCTGTGTGCTGCAGGATTTGTTTTGTGGTGCACACATACGACACAGATGTATTCTCTCATATCTAGGCCAAATTTACCACTCACAGCTGATCAGAGTGAGCTGAGCTCATGGCGTAGACCTATAGTTTGGACCCTCAACTCAAAGCCGTAGAACTACGGCACGGACCCTGAAAGGGTTAATAGAAAATCAATATGTACAGCAGTACCATTCCAGCAGTCGGCTACTGGACATATTTTCTAAATGTCAGTAATACTGCTAGATAACAATGACAATGATATTAGTGAAGTAAACAAAATGTAAATGAAACTTGCCAAAAAAGTCAAATTCTGTCAGGAATATGCCAGTACATTATCTGTATAAATAGCAACAATCAAGAATATGTCTGAGTGTCAACAGCACTCTTGACAGTAGTGATGCTACATTATATACAAAATATACCAAATTTTGTGAAAATACAATAAACACTGTATGGGTAAATGCATCAGTGTCAGACCACTGGCAACTGAATCACTTGCAACACATAATTATTCAAACGTTTCAACTTGATTCGTATATATTTAAATAAAAACCAGCATTTTATAATCACATCAGCTGTAGAGTGCAGACGTAGCTCCTTTGTATAAGGGAGGTAGTAGAGCACTAGCTAAAAATTCCAAACCCATAGCCCTAACTTCTCACATCATAAAGATCTTCGGAAGAGTGCTGGGACGGCAGATTACAAATTTCATGGACTAACACAACCAGCATAATCAGAACCAGCATGGTTTTAGAACAGGACAATCATGCCTGTCACAGCTGCTGAACCATTATGACAGAATTAAGGAGGCATTGGAAGACAACCAAAACGCAGATGTGATTTACACAGATTTTGCGAAGGTGTTTGACAAATGCAATCATGGAGTGATAGAGTGCAAAATGAGGTCCATGGGAATTATGGGCAAGGTAGGCAGATGGATTTTCAGGTTCCTAACGCACACAACACAAAAAGTAGTAGTGAACAGGGCAAGATTCAGCATCAGCGAGGTCCTGGTACTTCTGCTGTTTCTCATCCTCACAGCAGATATAGATAAAAACACCCAGCACACTTTTGTATCATCATTTGCAGATGTCACTAAAATAAGCATGAAAGTCACTACAGTAGAAGACACTGAAAAATTACAGGAAGACACAAGCAGGGTTTTCCAGTGGGCAGTGGAGAACAACATGACATTCAATGGTGATAAGTTCCAGCTGCTTAGATATGGAAAGAATGAAGAACTCAAAAGGAACACTATATACAAAACTCAAGAGGGTAACCAAATAGAACGTAAGGAAAACGTAAAAGACCTGGGAATAATTATGTTAGCTGGCCTCTCTTTTAAAAGACCATAACAAGACAAAGATCACAACAGCCAGGAAGATGATGGAGTGGGTACTGAGAACTTTCAAAACAAGGGAAATAATGCCAATGGTGACACTCTTCAAGTCACTGGTGCTCCCTCACTTTGAACATTGCTCAGTGCTGATGGTCCCATTCAAAGCAGGAGAAGTATCGGAGCTGGAACAAATAGAGATCGTTTACGGCGCACATTGAGCCAGTAAAGCACTTAAACTACTGGGAACACCTTCAAATCTTGAGCATGTACTCATTGGAGCGGAGGAGAGAGAGGTACAATGGAACCCCAAGTTTCATCCGCCCTGAGTATCGTACGCTTCGAATTTAGAATTTTTTTCCGGCTAAATTTTGTCCTGAGTTTCGCACTTTACCTAGTGGCACCCCTTTGGTAAAGAAAGTGAGAAACACCACAGAAGTGAAATAGAGAAATAGTACAAAAATACGAGGGCTGTGCGAGGTGTGGAGCTTGCCAGGATGTATGGCAAAAGCAAATCAACAATCGCTTCTATCCTGGCAAAGAGAAATCAGGGAAGCAGATGTTGTGAAGAGGGAAGTGAAGTGGAGGAGGTGCCTTCTTTAGTGATTAGGGACATATGTGGAATAGCTTGCAAAGTTTTGTGGAAAAATACCACCCTGAACAAGCTGAAACAAGCCATCTCTGCAACAAGTTCAGTGACAGAACCATGTCCCAATTTAGGGAAATGTTAAAACAGAGGACTATGGACAGCTATTTTGTGCAACAGGAGTCCAGTGACTCTCAAGCTGGTCCTAGTAGCATTACAAGACAAAGATGAGAAGTAACCCCAGATAAGGACTTGTTAACTAAAGTCTTTATGGAAGAGGATAACCTTTCCAAACAACAAGTGTTCCTTCACTCCTCCTCTATATCTTCCAGATGCCAGCAACAGTCTTCAATAAAAGTAAGTAAATGTTATTTTAAACGTTTAACCCTTTCCACCAGGGTCCAAGAATTAAAAAAAAAAAAAAAAAATTACAGAATCAAAGATAATAATTTTCTGTAGGTAATAAAGCCAAAAAAAAATTTTCGATCAATAGTTACAGAGATACAGAGGCGTGAAGTTGACCCTCAATGACCTGGTGGTGGCAACATCGGCGACTTCCGTAAGTCGCATTATTTTATTTTAGGTTTTTACTTTATTTTCCTTTCTAATACTTTTTTCCAGTAACTTTTGCGGCACCATATGGTACTGTTGAATTCAACACAATAAACACATTAATATTTTCATCATTATTTCGCTTACAATAATTGCTCACAACAAAAATATGCAAAAATGCTGTATATTAGTAATGTTTTATTACATATTTACAAATGAACAGCCACTGGACATGTTCCTTGAGGTGGATGACAAAGTGCTTTGTCTTGGAAACTGCCGAGTCACTAGCTTGCGTCGCCACTCAGTCTAGACACCATATGGTACAGAAATAGGGATCCCTATGGAAGTAAGTCACCCTGACTTTTTTGGGTTATACATATGCTGCTATGTATGATAATCTATGTAAGTGTATTTGTGTACACCTGAATAAACTTACTCAAGCACATGTGCCGTCGTAAATAAGTTTATTTAAGTATGTATACACAAATAAAGTTACATAGATTATCATACATAGCAGCATATATTTGGAGACCTAAGATAACCAAAAAAGCCAGGCAGACATATTCCCATTAGGGTCCCTGTACCATATGGTACAATGTACCATATGGTATAATGTACCATATGGTACCATTGTACCATATACCATTGTATGACATGGCACCATTGTACCATATGATACAATGGTGCATGTCATACAATGTTAATTTATCTATTGTATTACTAATTTAAGTACTATATGTATTTGTGTGTGTTGTGTGTATGTAAAACTATAGTTATTCTTTAAAAAATTATATTTTTTGTGAATATTTTTGTGGGTCTGGAACGGATTAAATGGATTTATGTTATTTCTTATGGGAAATGTTGCTTCGACTTTAGGACGTTTTGAGTTTACTTCTAGTTCCTGGACTGCATTAACCCTTTGACTGTTTCAGGCCGTATACATACGTCTTACGAGCCAGTGTTTCGGATGTACATGTATATATACTGTACTCAATAATTCTAACGGTTTCAAATCAAGCAGGAGAAAGCTGGTAGGCCCACATGTGAGAGAATGGGTCTGTGGGGTCAGTGTGCACTGTATAAAAGAAATCCTGGAGCACGCAGTGCATGAGAGAAAAAAAACTACGACCATGTTTTTGGATTAAAAAGCCGACTTTGAGGTGTACAGTGGACCCTCGCCTAACGAACGCATCGCATAATGTTAAATCCACCTAACGAAGCGTTTGTGTAAAAATTTTGACCCGCTTAACGATAAAAAACTCGCCCAACGTGATTCCTCCCAAACCTGTCCGTCCAGCCTATGCGCCTCAGCTGCCTTGCCGTCATTGTTCACAAGCCAGGGTGGCCGGTTGCATGCATACATTCAATACATTTTGTATTATTCCATTGTTTATAGTGCTTGTAACTGCTAAATAAGCCACCATGGGCCCAAAGAAAGCTTCTAGTGCCAGCCCTATGGTAAAAAGGGGTGAGAAATACTATCGTACCACAGTCAGGTGTTGCTGCACCACAGTCAGGTGTTGCTGCACCACGGTCAGCTGTTGCTGCACCAGTCTGCTGCACCAGTCAGCTGTTGCTACACCATGGTCAGCTGCTGCAGCACAACAGTCAGCTGTTGCTACACCACCATCAGCTGTTGCTGCACCACAGTCAGCTGTTGCTGGACCAGTCAGCTGCTGCTGCACCATGGTCAACTGCTGCTGCACCATGGTCAACTGCTGCTGCACCACAGTCAGCTCTTGCTGAACCACTGTCAGCTGCTGCTGCACCACAGTCAGCTGTTGCTGAACCAAGGTGAGCTGCTCCTGCACCACGGTCAGCTGCTGCTGCACCAGTCAGCTGCTGCTGCACCACCGTCAGCTGTTTCTGACCAACATGACTCGTCCCGAACCTGTCCATCCAGCACTGCTGTCACTGTTTACAAGCCAGGGTGACCGGTTGCATGCATACATTCGATACATTTTGTATTATTCCATTGTTTATAGTGCTTGTAATTGCTAAATAAGCCACCATGGGCCCAAAGAAAGCTTCTAGTGCCAACCCTGTGGTAAAAAGGGTGAGAAATACTATCATACCACAGTCAGCTGCTGCTGCACCACCGTCAGCTGTTGCTGCACTAACATCAGCTGTTGGTGCACCACAGTCAGCTGTTGCTGCACCACAGTCAGCTGTTGCTGCACCACAGTCAGCTGTTGCTGCACCACAGACAGCTGTTGCTGCACCAGTCAGCTGCTGCTGCACTACCATCAGCTGTTGCTGCACCACCGTCAGCTGTTGCTGCACCAGTCAGCTGTTGTTGCACCACAGTCAGCTGTTGCTGCACCACAGTCAGCTGTTGCTGCACCACAGTCAACTGTTGCTCCACCACAGTCAGCTGTTGCTGCACCACAGTCAACTGTTGCTCCACCACAGTCAGCTGTTGCTGCACCACAGTCAGCTGTTGCTGCACCACCATCAGCTGTTGCTGCACCACTGTCAGCTGATGCTGCACCACAGTCAGCTGTTGCTGCACCACCATCAGCTGTTGCTGCACAACCGTCAGCTGTTGCTGCACCACAGTCAGCTGTTGCTGCACCACAGTCAACTGTTGCTGCACCACAGTCAGCTGTTGCTCCACCACAGTCAGCTGTTGCTGCACCACAGTCAGCTGTTGCTGCAACACTGTCAGCTGTTGCTGCACCACCATCAGCTGTTGCTGCACCACCATCAGCTGATGCTGCACCACAGTCAGCTGTTGCTGCACCACAGTCAGCTGTTGCTGCACCACAGTCAGCTGTTGCTGCACCACAGTCAGCTGTTGCTGCACCAGTCAGTGGTTGCTCCACCACAGTCAGTGGTTGCTCCACCACAGTCAGCTGTTGCTGCACCACAGTCATCTGTTGCTCCAACACCATCAGCTGTACTACTCAAAGATTTGGACAGAGTGTTGTTGGTGTGGCTTAACGTGAAACAATTACCAAGAAACGATGAACCCCAGAGGGTTAGCCACCCAGGATAACCCAAGAAAGCCAGTGCATCATCGAGGACTGTAACTTATTTTCACTGGGGTCCTTAATCTTGTCCCCCAGGATGCAACCCACAAGTCAACTAACACCCAGGTGAGCAAGAAAAAATGCCTGGAACTAGTGCTCATATTAGTGAATTTAAGGCCAGCAAAAGTTGGTTTGAGAGATTTAAGAATTGTAGTGGTATACACAGTGCAATAAGGCATGGCGAAGCTGAAAAATTCATCCCCCAACAAGTGTTCAATTGTGATGAAACAGGCCTGTTCTGGAAGAAAATGCCAAACAGGACCTACATTACTCAGGAGGAAAAGGCACTCCTAGGACACACGCCTGTGAAAGACAGGCTAATTCTCATGTTTTGTTGTAATGCTAGTGAAGATTGCAAAGTGAAGCCTTTACTCATGTATCACTCTGAAAATCCCAGAGTGTTCAAGAAAAACAGCGTCTCATCACTCATCAATACTCCTCAATAAAAGTGTCATTTTAACATATATTTATGTAGTTACTGCGCATGTCTTATTGTTTTCTTTGTAGGGAAATGTATATTTCACGAAAAAAAAAACAAATTTAATACTTTTGGCTGTCTGTAATGGATTAATTGGATTTCCATTATTTCTTATGGGGAAAATTAACTCGGCTAACGATAATTTCGGCTAACAATGAGCTCTCAGGAACGGATTGATATCGTTAGGCGAGGGTCCACTGAATTTTCCTATAATATTTATGTTTGTATTCTCGTTTTCTTGGTCTCATATAATAGAATGGAAAACATATTACAGAAATAGAGATGATTGTGATTAGTTTCACGATGAAAACAAACTAGAAATTGAGCTCAAATTAGCGGAAATGTTTGATTTTTACCAATATTCAAGAGTAAGCAAATCACACCACACGTCCAATACACGTCAACTGGGGAGTCTAATGTTCTTTCACTAGTGCACTGATATTTATACCAATTTTACAACAATGCAGTAGTCTGCATAACAGTAAATCTTCTATTTTTTGTGTGAATAAAAAATCAAAATAGAAAGCAAGAGTAATATATGAGGGGCCAGGAGACGTGACTAATGAACAGAGGATATGTTATTTTAGTGCCAAGAATGTCTGCATTGTTTATTCTTGACCCTATTTTGAAATTGGAATCTTTTTATATCTGTGTGAAATTGGCTAAATTGTTAATTTCTGACCACTTTATTGGGTACTTGAAATCAGTAAATGGGCAGTCTCTCATACTCAATTGATAGAAAAAATGGAGTTCTAAAGAAATAGCTATGAGTTTGGTCGACTGGAACAATGGAATTGGCCAAAAATAGGGCTCAAAGTCGGCGAAATCGCCAATGCATATATATTGCCGAGATCGCCAATTTCGCAGGAGCTTAATAACATAAGTTTTCAATCAAATTTCGTACTTTTGGTGTCATTACCATCGGGAAATGATTCTCTATCATTTCATAAAAAAAATAGTTTTTTTTTTTTCCAAAATTTTTTGACACCAGGAGACACTTCAGGATTTTGGGTTGTGACAGTCAAAGGGTTAAGGACAAAACTTGGGGTTCCATTGTACATGATAATATATACCTGGAAAGTACTCGAGAGCCTGTTCCTAAATCTGCACACTGTCGTAACAACGTACTAGAGTGAGAGATATGGGAGGAAGTGTAAAATAAACCCAGTGAGGAGCAGGGGTGCAGTGGGGACAATAAGGGAACACTGCATCAACATCCAGGGTTCCAAACTATTCAACATCTTACCAGAAGATATCAGAAACATGGCTGGGACAAGTGTAGAAGCCTTCAAGAGGAAACTGGACAAGTATCTTCACCAGGTGCCAGATCAACCAGGCTGTGATGGATATGTAGGGCAGCAGCCCTCCAGCAGCAACAGCCTGGTTGACCAAGCAAGAACCAGATGAGTCTGGCCCATGGCCAGGCTCAGAAAATAGAGAAACTCTCGAAACTCTTCAAAGGTATATCAAAGGTAAGGTATCTCACCAAGGTAGTGAAGGAATTACTATGATCATCACTTGTTCAATAGTTGTCATGCTGAAAGTGCTGACATCACAACTCTAATGGTCGTCCAAACTATAACCCCGCCCAGCCTTCATCCTTCAGAGTGCAGGCACTGCACTTCTCATTACCAGAACTCAGGTTCAGTTAACCAGGTTTTCTAAATGTCTTCATAAAAGTTACTTTGCTGAAAACAGCACATCATATAAGAAAAAACAGTTCAGGTATTCCTGCTGGATGCTCTAGCCTCAGCCACTCAAAACCCCCTTGACACTCACACACCAATACTTTATGGTACAGTACAGTATGAGGGAAAACTATAATCGAACATTAAAAATAAAGCAGTGTCAATTGGTCAAACCATACACACTATACTATAAATGGAATACATTACAATTTGCAACACTAAAATATAAAATATTAAGAACCTCACTTCAAAGATAGAGCATATTTACCTAAAGTAAAAAAATAAAGAAATCCTAAATATGAATACAGTATTATCTCTCCTAGAAATAATAAGGGGTTAAGAACCCTCTCCTGAATTCAAAATTTTCCAATAAAAATAAAATTTTACTCTCACTTGGCAAATACAAGTTTTGAGAGCACAAATTTTAACCCTTGACCTGTAAACGGTCCAAATGTATATATACGTTCACTACCCCAGTGCCCCGAATATTTTGAAAAATAAAAAAAAATAGTTTTTTTTATTGAAAAAAAGAGCACATTTTTCTAAGTGTTATAGGATAAAAAAAAAAATTTAGGGTCAGTACTTACCGAGAAATGAGGCCGAGAAGCAACATTGAGTCCTGCCGCTTGCTGAAGTGTTGTCGATATACCTTTCTTTCTATTTTTCATATTATTTTATATAATTTTTGTTCTGATAATTACAATTTATAGTAGTTCTAGTCATTTCATAACCAATCTTTGTTCTGACACTAGTACAGTGGACCCCCGCCTTACGAATGCATTGCATTACATTAAATCCGCCATAGGAAGCATTTGAATGCAAAAAATTTTGCCTCGCCTCACGATAAAAAACTCGCCTTACGTGATTCGTCCAGGACACATCCCACGTGTGACCTCAGCGCCGGTGTTTACAAGCCAGCCAGTGCGGTCGCATCTACTTATACATTCGGTACATTTCACATTATCCCAGTGTTTTTAGTGTAACTGCAAAATAAGTCAATGCACATAAAAGGCCCTAAAATCTGGAATTCATTACCTGTTAATATAAAAGAAACACTACCTGTTTATAAATTCAAGTCTCTTCTCAAAGATCACTTACTCACCCAAAACCAAATAAATACTGAATAACTGAACCTTATAAATTGTATATCTTAAATGTTTCTCACAATTATATCACATAAATGTTAAACCTAAAACCCAATCTAACTTTATTATTTTTTAAATTCACTACCTAACAGAATACTCCATTCTACTGAATTTACAACAATGCATGCAACCATATGACCTGTCTTTGTAATACTCACTTGTGCTTTATAGTAATCAGTTTACATTAATGTTTTTCACTGATTTCATCATTGCTTAGTTAATCTTAAGTTAATTTTAAGCCAGCCCGTAATGCTATGCATAGTATAAGTGGCTTTGGCATGCTGCTCTTATCTGTATTTTTTTTTGTACCTCTGTAAGTGTGCTCAAATTATAAATAAATAAATAAATAAAAAATAAATGGACCCCAAGAAAGCTTCTAGTGCCATCCCTGAGGTAAAAAAGGCAAGAATTAATATGAAAATGAAAGTGGGTTGAACTGCAAACCTTTACGGATGAAAATCACCCTGACACAGCTAATGCAAGCCGTCTTGGCAACCTGTACAATGACAATGTTATGGCCCATTTTAGGAAAGTCTTAAAGGAAAGGGAGGTACAAAGCTCTATGGACAGATTTGTTGTATGGACTGATGAAGCCACTGTGTGGCAAAACGTTTCCTCAATAAAGATATCCAAAAGTTGCACACGTGTCTAATTCAACAACATGTCGGTTCTCTGAACCATTCATCTACAGTGACAGAGGTCCATTGACTCTCAAGCTGGTCCTAGTGGCATTAAAAGAAGAAGGGAAGTAACCCCAGAAAAGGACTTGCTATCTCAAGTCCTAATGGAAGGGGATTTCCCTTCTAAACAATAACTACCACACTCCTCTCCTTCCATCCCATCAATCATCACCAGATCTTCAATAAAGGTAAGTGTCATGTATTCTATTCTTAATAGAGTAGTAATTGTGCATGTCTTCTTCAGTTTGTGTGTATTAACATTAATATTTCATGTGGTAATTTTTTTTTTTCATACTTGGGGTGTTAGGAATGGATTAATTTGATTTCTATTATTTCTTACAGAGAAAATTAATTCGGCTAACGATAATTTCGGCTTACGATGAGCTCTCAGGAATGGATTAATATCATAAGGCGGGGATCCACTGTATTAGATACTGAAATTGTATTCACATTGTCACCATCACACTGACAGGTGGACACTTACACCTGCCTTGGTCATTTACTATTGTCTTGGAATATAGTATATGAAGTATTCATAGGTCCCTGCAATGTTTTGGATATGTGGAAGTAAAGAGAAAGAGAAAGAGGAGGAGGAGGAGGAGGAGGAGGAAAAGGAGGAAAAGGAGGAAAAGGAGGAAAAGGGGGAAAAGGAGGAAAGGAGGAAAAGGAGGAGGAGGAAAAGGAGGAGGAGGAGAGGAGAGGAGGAAAGAGGAGGAGGAGGAGAGAGGAGGAGGAGGAGAAGAGGAGGAGGAGAAGAGGAGGAGGAGGAGAGAAGAGGAGGAGGAGGAGGAGGAGGAGGAGGAGGAGGAGAAGAAGAGGAGGAGGAGGAGAGGAGGGAGAGAGAGGAGGGGAGGAGGAGAGGAGGAGGAGAGGAGGAGGAGGAGGAGAGAAGAGGGGAGGAGAAGAGGAGGAGGAGGAGAAGAGAGGAGGTGGAGAGAGGAGGAGGAGAAGAGGAGGAAGAGGAGGAGAGAGGAAAGAGGAGTGAGAAGAGGAGGAGAGGAGAGGAGGAGGAGAAGAGGAGGAGGAGGAGGGGAGGAGAAGAGGAGGAGGAGGAGGAGAAGAGGAGGAAGAAGAGGGAGAAGGAGAAGAGGGGAGAGGAGGAGGAGGAGAGAGGAGGAGGAGGAGGAGAAGAGGAGGAGGAGAAGAGAGAGGAGGGAGGAGGAGGGAGGATAGAGGAGAGGAGAAGAGAGGAGGAGAAGAGGAGGAGGAGAGGAGAAGGAGAGAGGGGAGAGGAGGAGGAGGAGGAGGAGAAGAGGAGGAGGAGGAGAAGAGGAGGAGGGAGAAAGTGGGAGGAGGAGAAGAGGGGAGGAGAAGAGGAGCATGAGAAGAGGAGGAGGAGAAGAGGAGCAGGAGAAGAGGAGGAGGAGAAGAAGAGGAGTGTTTAATGGGTTTGTTTGGTAGGTGCTGCAAGCGGGTGGTTAATGATAAACTTCTTCGGAGGCTTCTTTGTTTATTAAGTCGTGGTGGGCTACACCGGCTTGTGTGTTTGTGCCCATGGCCCGCGCAGGGCCATCCCACGATGAGAGCTGGGAGTACTTGTGTCTTCCTGCTAGGCCGCTGTGTGAGTGAGAGAGAGGCAAGTCTGGGCATACTCAAGTGGCAAGGCCTATAGGTGGCAGCACCAGCATGGCGCGAAATATGAACTAAGCTGGCAACAGCATGGGCTGTTGTGCAGACAGTACAGGCGGGTCTACTACGCTCGGCCACCTACCACGGTTCGTCCCGACGCGACAATACTGGTGGTAAAAAAAAACTCGGTCTCTCTCTCGTAGGAACAGGGCACAGAACACAAAATAAAAACATATATTTTACATATGAACATGGAAAAAAAACTTCCTACAGGGAGGGAAGAAAAAAAACATGTGGGGTGTGCTAAACATCGTGGTCAAAGGCAGTCAGGTCGATGGGCATCACTGCACGCCTTCCTGCGTTCTGGACAGATACTGCAACACAGGAGACATCGCTGCGGTTGAGCTGGTGACGTAACAAAGGGGTTTGGTCTCCCCTGGAACAGTTTTAAGCAGTCATGTAGGAGTCCTGAGGTTTTCCCCTCAACCTGGGGCAAAAACATGCTGGTGCCCTCGAGTGGGCATCGACAAAACTCGGCAACTGGGCAGGATTTTGGAAAGGACTCAGGAGGAACTTCTCGATGGTATGCGCTGGGTGTCACTCCCGGCGACGTGGAGGGGTTTTGGGAGCGAGCGTGGCGAGACAAAAGGGCAAAAACATCTGGGGTCGTAACATATACACCAGACGCATTTTGAGAGAGCAGCAGTCAAAGGGACATTTCTTTGTCGGGTGTCTTGAAGCTTGTGACACGAGGGGCTGACGGCCTGCCGAGGGTGGGCAACTGCGGTTTGGTGGGTATCTTCTCTGGGCGTTGGAGTTTAGAAGAGGTTGTTAAGCACCCCCAGATTGTTTTTACATAACTGCCTCTAAAGGGGCCGGAGGTAAAGTGAAAAACAAATCTCCATGGGAACGTAGCAGGTACTATTTGCAAACATCACAGCGCGAGCATAAAAGTTTTTCTGTAAAGGGGTCTTTGGGGGGGTGAGAAAACAGCTGTAAAACGACTGGTCCCCGGGGGTGTTAGCCGGGTGGCTACCAGGTCTGTTTCAACCCTACTAGCAACGGAATTTTAAACAACCGCGGTACATAACATATGAGAACAGACAAAGGGAATTAATTAACAACGACATTTATCTTTCTAAATCTTTCGACAATACGAAAAAAATTATGAAAACTGATGTGACATCAGTGATGTCAGGGTGATGCGCGAGGTGACGTCAGCGCCTGTGATGTCAGCAGAATCTCGAGGTACGCCAGGCAGACACGTGACATCCTGAAGTCGGGCAGCGCATGGGGGTGACGTCGTAAAAGTTGGGCAGCATCGTCGGTGACTTTAAATGTGATGCGGGGGCAGCAGACCACAGCATGAAGCCGGGGGACACGGGAAAACTCGTGGTGGTAGACCACGTGACATCGCCCACACCCAATGGCGTGTGACCCACGTGGCTGTTCCGTGTTTTTACGTGGCATGTGGTCCACGAGTTCGAGGGTCTCAGGCCCATCGGATAAAGCTCGGGAAAATGATTTCACGGGAAAACGCAGAAAAACAGCGAGGGAGTGGGCGGGGTTTTGAGTGTTGGTGACGGGTGAGCGTGAGTAGGACGAGCATGGGCAAGGTGAGGAACAGCCCCTTTCCTCTCTCCTCCCCCACCCACAAAACGTGGAGAAGCTCACCTGGACACAGAAATCACCACAAAATCACCTCTGTCTTTCTGAAAAGCTGGCCCCCGAGCTGAAAAAACAACGCAGTAAATTTCAAGGGAGCTGAACACGTGATTTGAAAAAACAGCGTGGGGCCTGTAAAAGGGGGGGTACTTACAATTTTCCCGGGAAATTTTTGGCAAAAAATTTTGGCCCGGATCCTCTTGTTCCTGTGTCTGGATGCTCAAACTGCAGACCGACATAGGTAAACTCGTTGAGAGCGGTGCTTGTTGTATGGGACGATGAAGTGAAAATGACTTCATACCCCCTTCCTTTCCCCCTCTGGGCAAAACACAACTGCTGCGACCACCGTGCTCCAATGTTTAAAGGGGTTTGTTGGTAGGTGCGCAAGCGGGTGGTCAAAGAAAAAATTCTTACGGTTCTTTGTTTATTGTTTAAATGTGGGGGTACACGGCTTGTGTGTTTGTGCCCATGGCCCGGGCAGGGCCATCCCACAAGAGAGAGCTGGGAAATACTTTTGTCTTCCCGTGGCCGCTGGTGGGAGAGAAGGGAAGTTTGGGGTACTCAAGTGGGAAGGCTATAGGGGCAGCACCAGCATGGTGCGAAATATGAACTAAGCTGGCAGACAGCATGGGCTGTCTGTGCAGACAGTACAGGCTGTCTATAGGAGGAGGAGGAGAAGAGGAGGAGGAGGAGAAGAGGAGGAGGAGGAGAAGAGGAGGAGGAGGAGGAGGAGAAGAGAGGAGGAGGAGGAGAAGAGGAGGAGGAGGAGGAGAAGAGAGAGGAGGAGGAGGAGGAGAGAAAGAGGAGGAGGAGGAGGAGGAGAGGAGAGAGGAGGAGGAGGAGAGAGGAGGAGGAGGAGAGAGGAGGGAGGAGGAGGAGGAGAGAGGGAGGGAGGAGGAGGAGGGAGGAGGAGGAGGAGGAGGGAGGAGGAGAAGGAAGGGAGGAGGGAAGGGAGAAGAGGAGGAGAGGAGAAGAAGGAGGAGGAGAAGAGGAGGAGGAGAAGAGAGAGGAGGAGAAGAGAGGAGGAGGAGGAGGAAGAGGAGGAGAAGAGAGAGAAGAGAGGAAGGAGGAGAAGAGGAGAGAGAAGGAGAAGGAAGAGAAGAAGGAGAAGAAGGGAAGAAGAGAGAAGGAGAAGAAGAAGGAGAAGAAGAAGAAGAAGAAGAGAAGAAGAAGAAGAAGAAGAAGAAGAAGAAGAAGAAGAAGAAGAAGAAGAAGAAGAAGAAGAAGAAGAAGAAGAAGAAGAAGAAGAAGAAGAAGCAACAGTCCCCTCACTTGCTCCTACGAAATATTTCATAATATTCCATTGATTTTAGTGTTTGTAAGTGCTAAATAAGCTACCATGGCTCCAAAGAAAGCTTCTAGTGCCAGCCCTTTGGTAAAGAATGTGAGAAACATATATAATTTATGAAAAAGTTTGTAGAAAAATAAAAAGGTGGTGGAGGTAGAGTGGAAGCAGTTGTGATAGTGGTTGATGGTGGTAGAAGGTAGTAGTGATGGTGGTAACAGTTGTAACAGTGGTAGAAGGTAGTAGTGATGGTGGTAGAGGGTTCCTTCTTTAGTGATTCAGCGATTCTACCAACTCCTCCAATGTTGTTGGAGTTATATAGGGCAACAGAAAACACCACTGCCTCAGCTGCTGCTTCACCACCATTATGGACGGATTACTCTCAGTGGCCCTTATATACCCAACAACAACACAACACAACACCTCTCGTGACATACGTAATAACTTATTTTATTCATTCAAGAGTATATTCCATGTTTCTATGTTATTAATATTGTTTATTATGTCATATTAGTTGAATTGTGATAGATAAATAAGCCGTAGAGTTGATATTAGTTGCATATTTTAAATCCTACCTTTCTAATAGGTATCAGTATGTCACCATTAATGACACAGCCTCATCAATACGGCCACTTGATACTGGAATTCCGCAGGGAAGTGTCCTTCGACCCCTGCTCTTTCTCATTTACATCAATGATCTTCCAAACATATCCCAACACCTGAAACCCATTCTCTTTGCTGACGACACGACTTATGTCATCTCGCACCCTAATCTTGCCACCCTCAACACCATTGTTAACAAGGAGCTGCTCAAAATATTGACTTGGATGACAGCCAATAAACTTACACTTAACACTGGCAAAACCTACTACACAGTGGACCCTCGCCTAACGCTATTAATCCGTTCCTGAGAGCTCAATGTTAGGCGAAATTATCGCTAGGCGAATTAATTTTCCCCATAAGAAATAATGGAAATCAAATTTATCCGTGCAAGACACCCAAAAGTATGAAAAAAAATTTTTTTTTACCACATGAAATATTAGTTTTAATACACACAAACTGAAGAAGACATGCACAGTTACATGACACTTATCTTTATTGAAGATCTGGTGATGACTGATGGGATGGGAGGAAGGGAGAGTGTTTATGGTGTTATTGTTTAGAAGGGGAATCCCCTACCATTAGGACTTGAAGTGTCAAGTCCTTTTCCGGGGTTACTTCCCTTCTTCTTTTAATGCCACTAGGACCAGCTTCAGAGTCACTGGACTTCTGTCGTACAACATATCTGTCCATAGAGGTCTGTACCTCTTGTTCCTTTATGACATTCCTAAAGTGTTTCACAACATTGTCAGCACGGCTTGCAATAGCTGTCTGAGGGTGATTTTCATCCATAAAAGTTTGCACTTTAAGCCACATTGCACATATTTCCTTAATCTTTGAAGTAGGCAACTTCTTCAATTTCTCTCTCCCCTCCTCCGAAGCAGTTTCCTCAGGTGTGGCCTCTTGCTGTTGAAGATGATCTAGCAGCTCATCAGTGGTTAGTTCTTCATTGTCCTCCTCCACCAACTCTTCCACATCCTCCCCACTAACCTCCAACCCCAAGGACTTCCCCAATGCCACAATTGATTCCTCAACTGGCATACGCTTCTAAGGGTTAGCCTCAAATCCTTCAAAATCCCTTTTGTCTACACATTCTGGCAACAGTTTCTTCCAAGCAGAGTTCAAGGTCCTCTTAGTCACTCCCTCCCAAGCCTTACCTATAAGGTTTACACAACTGAGGATATTAGAATGATTTCTCCAAAACTTTGAGTTTCTGAGGTCAATACAAAGCACCTTTTAAACAGAGCTTTTGTGTACAGTTTCTTGAAGTTGGAAATGACCTGCTGGTCCATGGGCTGCAGGAGAGGAGTGGTATTAGGAGGCAAAAACTTGACCTTAACCCTTTGACTGTTTCAGGCCCCTCTCTGAAACTGTCATTCTATGTCGCTCAATTTTTGAAAAAAAAAAATTATTTTTTCTTATGAAATGATAGAGAATCTTTTCCCGATGGTAATGACACCAAAAGTTCGAAATTTGGTCGAAAACTCGTGGAATTATGCTCCCGCGAAGTTAGCGGTCTCGGCGACATATGCGTATCGGCGATTTCGCCGACTTTGAGCCCAATTTTCAGCCAATTCCATTGTTCCAGTTGACCAACTCATAGCTATTTCTTTAGAACTCCATTTTATCTATCAGCTGAGTACAAGAAACCTCCCATTTACTAATTTGGACTACCCTTTATGGTGGCCCAGAAATTGGGCAATTTGGCCAATTTCACGCAAAATAAAAAAGATGCCAATTTCAAAATAGGGCCCAGAATAAACAAGGTAGACATTTGTGGCACTAAAATAACATTATGCTCTGTTCATTAGTCACATCTCTAGGCCCCTCTTATATTTTTATTGCTTTCTATTTGGATTTTTTATTCATACAAAAAATTAAAATTTTTACTGTTTGCAGACGACTGCATTATTGTAAAAATGGTATAAAATAATATCAGTGCACTAGTGAAAGAATATTAGAACTCCCCATTTGGGACGTGTATTGGACGTGTGGTTTGTGATTTAGGGTACTCTGAACATTGGTAAAATCGAACATTTCTGCTACTTTGAGCTCAGTTTCAAGGTCGTTTTCATCGTAAAAGTAATGAAAATCATCTCTATTTCGTAATTGTTTTCCATTTTATCACTAAGACCATGAAAAATGCGAAAACAACGATAAATACTATACGAAAATACACCTCAAAGTCGGCGTTTTATTCCAAAAAAACGATCAGAGTTTTTTTTTTCTCATTACGCAATGTGTGCTGCAGGATTTTTTTTATGTGGTGCACACTGACCACACAGACCCATTCTCTCACATGTGGGCCTACCAGCTTTCTCCCACTTGATTTGAAGCCGCTAGAATTATTGAGTATATATACGTCAGAAACATTGGCTCGTAAGACGTATTTATACGTCGAAAACAGTCAAAGGGTTAATGAAGCTCATATCCCCAGAAAGTCGCTCTGCCACGTCTGTAGGATGACCAGGGGCATTGTCTAACACAAGGAGGCACTTAAGGTCTAATTTATTTTCAATTAGGTAATTTTTCACAGTTGGGGCAAATGCATGGTGTAACCAGTCATAGAAAAAGTCCCTAGTGACCCATGCCTTACTGTTTGCCCTCCACAGCACACACAAATTAGCCCTGAGGACATTCTTTTGCCTGAATGCTCTGGAAGTTTCATAGTGATACACCAATAAAGGCTTCACTTTGCAATCACCACTAGCATTGGCACACATTAACAGAGTAAGCCTGTCTTTCATAGGCTTATGTCCTGGGAGTGCCTTTTCCTCCTGAGTAATATAGATCCTGCTTGGCAATTTCTTCCAAAACAGGCCTGTTTCATCACAATTAAACACTTGTTCAGGTTTCAGCCCTTCACTGTCTATGTACTCCTTGAATTTATGCACATATTTTTCAGCAGCTTTGTGGTCCGAACTGGCAGCCTCACCATGCCTTATCACACTATGTATGCCACTATGATTCTTAAATCTCTCAAACCAACCTTTGCTGGCCTTAAATTCACTCACATCATCACTAGTTGCAGGCATTTTTCTAATTAAATCCTCATGCAACTTCCTAGCCTTTTCACTTACGATCGCTTGAGAGATGCTATCTCCTGCTATCTGTTTTTCGTTTATCCACACCAATAACAGTCTCTCAACATCTATCACTTGCGGTCTCTGTTTCGCAAACAAAGTTGCACCTTTGGCAAGAACAGCTTCCTTGATTGCCGTTTTCTTGGCCGCAATAGTAGCGATGGTTGATTGGGGTTTACTATACAAACTGGCCAGCTCGGAGACACGCACTCCACTTTCATACTTAGCAATGATCTCTTTCATATCCACAGTAATTCTCACCCTTATTCCTGTAGGGTTGGCACTAGAAGCTTTCTTGGGGCCCATGGTCACTTATTTTGCAGGTGAAATCACTAAAAACGTTGTAATGATACGAAATGTCCCGATTGTATGCTTGAATGTGACTGCGGAGGATGGCTTGTAAACAATGCCACCGGCAGAACAAGTGAGGCTGGCTCAGGCCGCACATGGACGTGTCTTAGACGAACCGCGTTGAGCGAGTTTTTTAGCGCTAGGTGAGGCAAAATTTTAGCGTTAAAATGTATCGCTAGGCGGATTTAACGTTATGTGATGCCAACGTTAGGTGAGGGTCCACTGTATTATGCTTGGTAGCAGAGCAGGTGTTGCGCAACTTAACATTAAGATCGACAACACTCTAATTGCCAGACATAATGAGGGCAAATTCCTTGGTCTATACCTCGACAACAACCTAAATTTCAGCACCCATATCCAACACCTAACAAAAAAAAGTATCCAAAACGGTGGGGATCCTCTCCATGATACGATACTGCGTGCCGCAAACTGCCCTTTTTACACTATACCATTCACTTATATATCCATACCTCACCTATGCTATCTGTGCTTGGGGTTCAACTGCAGCAACACACCTAAAGCCAATAATAACCCAACAAAAAGTCGCAGTAAGAATAATCACTAAATCCCATCCCTGGCAACACACCCCCCACTCTTCATAGATCTAAACTTACTCCCTGTTCAGAACATCCACACTTACTACTATGCAATCTATATCTACAGGACCTTAAGTTCCAATATTAACATTGACATTAAAATGGTATAAAATACCGACAGGTTGTTAGGTAAGACACATATGCAACAGTTAGGTATCTTTATTATGAAACGTTTCGCCTACACAGTAGGCTTCTTCAGTCAAGTACAGAAAAGTTGATAGAAGCAGAAGATACTTGAAGACGATGTAATCAGTCCATCACCCTTAAAGTTTTGAGGTGGTCAGTCCCTCAGTCTGGAGAAGAGCACTGTTCCACAGTATGAAACAGTTAGGTATCTTTATTATGAAACGTTTCGCCTACACAGTAGGCTTCTTCAGTCAAGTACAGAAAAGTTGATAGAAGCAGAAGATACTTGAAGCGATGTAATCAGTCCATCACCCTTAAAGTTTTGAGGTGGTCAGTCCCTCAGTCTGGAGAAGAGCACTGTTCCACAGTATGAAACAATATATTGTTTCATACTATGGAACAATGCTCTTCTCCAGACTGAGGGACTGACCACCTCAAAACTTTAAGGGTGATGGACTGATTACATCGTCTTCAAGTATCTTCTGCTTCTATCAACTTTTCTGTACTTGACTGAAGAAGCCTACTGTGTAGGCGAAACGTTTCATAATAAAGATACCTAACTGTTGCATATGTGTCTTACCTAACATTAACATTGACCTAAAATGCTTTCTTGATAGTTGTGACAGGATCCACAGGCATAACACCAGACACAAACATATCTATGACATTCCCTGTGTTCAACTAAACCTTTACGAAAATTCAATGCATTTCAAAGGACCTAAAATCTGGAACACCCTACCTGAAAACTCTAGAACTGCAGACACATTCATCACTTTCAAAACTACAGTTAGAAAACATCTTATCTCCCTGATACACCCTGACAACTAACTACATGATAACCACCTGGTGGTTCACAATTACACTCACTCACCCACTGACTATAAACCCAGAAATACTAATCTTAATCTTAAAATAATAAATCCTAACTAGTCGTAAGTTTACCTATGATACTCCAATACAGACACTTTGTATTGTGCCAAAACAAAAGCATTCACATTGCTAAACTCACAAATTATGATGTAGTCACTTAGCCTTAATACCATAATCTGTAACGATTTAATGTTAAGAATTAATCTAAGTCTGCCCGAAATGCCTAGCCATGCTAGGTGTCCTAGTGGCCCCCTCTGTAATTAGTATTTCATAACATGTAAACCAAAAATACCCAAAACCTGTAAACCCCACATTGTAACCCTTATAGAGAATAAACTTCAACTGAATTGAATTGAATATTCTCCAACAATAAACTTGCCATCCCTCCCTCACACAAACAAGTCTCCAATAAGAACATAAGAAAGGAGGAACACTGCAGTAGGCCTGCTGGCCCATACTAGGCCAGTCCTTCACAAATCCAACCCACTAACAGAACAAATGCTACCCAAGCAATAAGCTCAGGTGCAAGTCTGACTCAAACCCAACCCCTCTCACTCGTGTATTTATCCAACCTAAATTTGAAACTACCCAAGCTATAGCTTCTAGAACATAAGAAAGGAGGAACACTGCAATAAGCCTGTTGGCCCATACTAGGCCAGTTCTTCACAAATCCAATCCACTAACAGAACAAATGCTACCCAAGCAATATGCTCAGGTGCAAGTCTGACTCAAATCCAACCCCTCTCACTCATGTATTTATCCAACCTAAATTTGAAACTACCCAATGTTTTAGCTTCGATCACCCTACTAGGCAGACCATTCCACTCATCAACTACCCCTATTACCAATGTTCATTTATACATTTTATTAGTGCTTTACATTTGGCATTTTTTTCTGCATGTAAATCTATATTTATGTTAGGGAAGTGACCCCTGAAGTGACCTAGAGTCCTTATGGAGGGGGATTCCCCTTCCAAACAATAACCTCTCTTCCCTCTCTCCTCCTCCCTGTCTTCATCAACAGCCTTCAATAAAGGTAACTGTCATGTTGAATGTTCATTTTTTTGTGCATGTAAATCTATCTTTTAGGTAAAAAAAATGTTTTTGATACTTCTGGGTGTCTGGATTGAATTAATTGGATTTACATTATTTCTTATGGGGAAAATTGATTCGAAAATCGTCTAATTCGATAATAGTCCCACTTCCAGAAACGGATTAAGGACGATAATTGAGGGACCACTGTATTTCCTCGACCACTTGTGGCCACATCCACCTCAAAGCCACTAAACTCAGGGTCAAAATCACTTTCCTCTTAAAATGGGAGTGTTAATACTACATGACATCAGTGAATCCCAGGTGTTTGCTGTGCTGTTTGCTCTAGCTGGCACTCATTTGAACTGGTGCTCCCACAAGGTACTAAGTGGTCCCAGATTTTTTTAATACCATGCACACTGAGAGTTAAAACCCATTCTATGCTGACAAGGCATCTCAGGCCAATCGTGCAAAATTTGAATGCAGGAAAAGTAAAACATATACAGTGGACCCTCGACCAACAATATTAATCTGTTCCTGAGAGCTCATCGTTAATCAAAATTATCGTAAGTCGAGTTAGGGAGACTGTGGATGGTGTTAGTGTTTAGAAGGGGAATCCCCTTCCATTAGGACTTGAGGTGTCAAGTCCTTTTCCGGGGTTACTTCCCTTCTACTTTTAATGCCACTAGGACCAGCTTGAGAGTCACTGGACCTCTGTCGCACAACATATCTGTCCATAGAGGCCTGTACCTCCCGTTCCTTTATGACATTCCTAAAGTGTTTCACAACATTGTCAGTGTCACAATTAAACACTTGTTTAGGTTTCAATTCTTCACTGTCTATGTACTCCTTGAATTCCTGCACATATTTTTCAGCTGCTTTTTGGTCCAAACTGGCAGCCTCACCATGCCTTATGACACCATGTATGCCACTATGATTCTTAAATCTCTCGAACCAACCTTTGCTGGCCTTAAATTCACTCACATCACCACTAGTTGCAGGCATTTTTCTAATTAAATCCTCATGCAATTTCCCTAGCCTTTTAATATGATCGCTTGAGAGATGCTATCTCCTGCTATCTGTTTTTCATTTATCCACACCAATAACAGTCTCTCAACATCTTCTATCACTTGTGATCTCAGTTTTGAAAACATAGTTGCACCTTTGGCAAGAACAGCTTCCTTGATTGCCATTTTCTTGGCCACAATAGTAGCGACGGTTGATTGGGGTTTTGTGTACAACCTGGCCAGCTCGGAGAGACACACTCCACTTTCATACTTAGCAATGATCTCTTTCTTCATATCCATAGTAATTCTCACCCTTTTTGCTGTAGGGTTGGCACTAGAAGCTTTCTTGGGGCCCATGGTGTCTTATTTTGCAGGTGCAATCACTAAAAACACTGTGATAATATGAAATGTTCCGATTGTATGTTCGGATGGGACCGCGGTGGCTGGCTGGCTTGTAAACACTGGTCACAAGTGGACGTGTCTCAGATGGAATGAATCGTGTTGGTCGAGGTTTTTAGCGCTAGTCGAAGCAAAATTTTTGCGTTAAAATGTATTGCTAGTCGGATTTAACGTTAGACGATGCTATCGTTGGTCGAGGGTCCACTGTATATACGTTTGAGGCACTAGCGGCAAAAACGTATATATACGTCCTTACGCATAGCGCCCCAAACATATACATGTATATACGTTTTAATTTTCCTGCCTCCAAATTTCGCACAATTGCCCTGAGATGCCTGGTCAGCATAGAATGGGTCTTAACACTTGGTGTGCGCCATATTAAAAAAATCTGGGACCACTTAGTAACTTGTGGGAGCGCCAGTTAAATTGAGCGCCAGCAAGAGCAAACAATGCGGCAAACACCAAGGATTCACTGATGTAAAGTGATGTTAACCCCAAGTTTAGGGTCTGTTGATCTCTGTCTATCTCTGTCTGTCTATCTCTGTATCTCTGTCTACCTTTGTTTATCTGTCTCTATCTCTTTCAATCTGTCTCTGTCTATCTCAATCTGTCTCTGTCTATCTCACAGGTACACATAAATACAAGTATACAAAGTGTAAATTACATAGGATAACCCCAAAAAATCCAGAGAAAGTGCTATACTCTGCTTGAAGATTTGAGTAAACATGATGCAGACTTGTGGCTCTCTCTGAGACAGAGAGCTAGACGGATAGACAGATAGACAGGGAGCTTGACAGACAAATAGACAGACAGACATGTTTGTGTACATGTGAAAACAAAGCAAGGGCGATGCTCATCAAATGTCACCTCTAATCTTTTCTTAACAAGTGTTATCACTGCACCCTCGCGTATGTTCATCAAACGTCAGCTCTTATCAAATTTTATCTCATCTTACCATGTCACTGTCAGGGGTGGACTTTGTTTTTCATGCTTCAAGGAAACTTTTTACCTATTATTATTATTATGTATCCTCCTCCTCCTCCTCCTCCTCTCCTCCTCCTCCTTCTCCTCCTCCTCCTCCTCCTTCTCCTCCTCCTTTCCTCCCTTCTCCTCCTCCTCCTCCTCCTCCTTCTCCCCCTCCTCCATCCCCCTCCTCCTCCATCTCCTCCTCCTCCTCCTCCATCTCCTCCTCCTCCTCCATCTCCTCCTCCTCCATCTCCTCCTCCTCCTCCATCTCCTCCTCCTCCTCCTTCTCCTCCTCCTCCTCCTCCATCTCCTCCTCCTCCTCCTCCTCCTCCTTCTCATTATTATTATATACTTCCACATATCCAAAACATTGCTGGGACCTATAAATACTTTGTATATATTCCAAGACAATAGTAAATGGCCAAGGCAGGCGTAAATGTCCACCTGTCAATGTGTTTGTGATAATTTGAGTACAATTTCAGTACCTAATACTAGTGTCAGAACAAAGATTGGTTATGAAATGACAAGAACTACTATAAATTGCAATTATCAGAACATAAAAATTATATAAAATATGAAAAATAGAAAAAAAGGTATATCGGCAACACTTCTGCAAGTGGCAGGACTCCATGTTGCCGTCACATGAGCATCCAGTGCCAACTTCTCGGCCTCATATCTCTGTAAGTACTGACCCTAATTTTTTTTTATTCTAACACTTAAAAAAATGTTTTCTTTTTTTCTATAAAAAAATTTTTTTCAAAATATTCGGGGCGCTGCACAGGTGAATGTATATATATGTTTGGACTGTTTAAGGGTTAAAAATCTGAATGTTAAAATTTTACACAAAAAATACGAAAATTTAAGATAATAGTATATACTGTACAGTAGCGAAAACTTAATACAAATTATATTGTATAAGCTTACCTTTAAAAACTCTGTAATCCATGGCTTCAGCATGCTGTCAGGCTAAAAGAAAAAAAAAACAATTGTCATTATGATTTTGTAGACTGAAGTTGCAAAAGCATCTTTAGCTCATTGTGCTTTCAAATGATTTAAGAATTAATGAAATGAATTCCACACACAGTAATAATAACACTACTTCAGCATGATACAATGTTTGTACAAAGGTGAATGACATTTAGGTGTGCATGCAAAAAGCCCTAAATATGAAGAGCATTTCAGGCAAACTTACGACTAAAACTTAAGATTAACCCCTTCAGGGTCCAAGGCCCAAATCTGAAGTGGTGCCCCAGTGTCCAAGAATTTAAAAAAAAAAAAATTTTTATTTTTTTCTTATGAAATGGTAGAGAATCTTTTTGTGAAGGTAATAAAACAAAAAGTACAAAATTTGATGGAAAATTGACGAAATTATGCTCTCGCAAATTTTGATGTGTCCGATATTTACGAATCGGTGATTTTGCCAACTTTGACTCCCATTTTAGGCCAATTACATTACTCCAGTCAACCAAATTCTTAGCTATTTCACTAGTATTACTTCTATTCTATCGACTGAGCACAAGAAATCGCCAAGTCAACTGTTTCAACTACAAATTAAAGTGATTGGAAATTGTTAATTTGGCCAATTTAACACAAAGTTCAAAATATTCCAATTTCAAAATAGGGTCCAGAATGAACAATGTAGGTATTCCTGGCACTAAACTAACATTTCCTCTGTTCATTAGTTATGTTTTGAGGCTTTACAAATAAATTCCATTTTGATTTTTATTCACATAATGAATTTTTATTCACACCAAAAAATAGAAGATTTACTGTTATGCAATACTGTAATAATTGTATAAATATCATCACCATATTTGTAAATGCATATTAGACCCACCAGCTGGTGTGTATTAGACGTGTGAGGTCGTTTGTTTAATCTTGAATATCGGCAAAAATTTAACATTTCTGCTACTTTGAGCTCAGTTTCAAGCCATTTCCAGTGCTAAAACCAATCAAAATCATCTCTATTTCTGTAATATGTCTTCCATTCTATCAAATGAGACCAAGAAATCGCAAATACAACTATAAAAACATACGAAAAAACACTGCAAAGTCGCTGTTTTAATCGAAAAATCTTGATTTCAGTTTTTTTCTCTCATTATACACAGTGTCCTGCAGGATCTGTTCTATGTGGTGCACACATACCACATAGCTGTATTCTCTCATATCTAGGCCCAAATGTACCACTCACAGTTTATCAGAGTGAGCTGAGCTCATGACGTAGATCTACGGTTTGGACCCTGAACGTAAAGCCGTAGATCTACGGGATGGACCCTGAAAGGGTTAAAAAGGGACCTCCACATGATCAACTAGCCTGTGATGGTTCTTTGGGCATGCAGGCTAACAGTAACAACAGCCTGACTGAACAGGTAACAAAGCCTGATCTGAGGCTGGGCAAGGATAAAAACTCTCAAAACCAGTCATAGGTATGTCACAGGCATAAACTCGATGCCCATAAAAGGCCATAAGATCTGAAATTCATTGCCTGAATCATCAAAAGGTCCCCTGTCTACCAATTGATTCATAGTTATTGTTAACCCTTTCACTGTCAGTGCCATATAGGTATGGTTTACAAGCCAGTGTTGGCGACATATTAGTATGCCAAAATTTTAGTGGCTTCAAATCTAATGGGAGAATGCTAGTAGACCTACCTGTGAGAGAATGGGTCTGTGGTGTCAGCATGTGCAGTAAACAAAAATTGGGGAGCCAGTGGTGCATTGTGGGAGTCCCATTTCAGTAGGCCTTGTTTACTATGCTTTGTGGTAAGAAATACCTCACTTCCCAGCAAAGTGGGACTGTTCTTTTCCCAAGTGATAGTTCTAACACAGATGGAAATGTCAGTGAAGATGAATTTCATGGTTTTGAGGTGTTTGTAACCAAAAGCAGTGCCCAGGATACCAGAAATAGTGCTGAAAACCCAGGCAACCATCAACCTAGGATAACCCAAAACAGTCAGACTTATTTCAACATGGGTGGTGGGGGAGACAGCATGCTTGTTGGGGAAGACGGCATGGGTAATGGGTGGTGGTGGTTGTGTAATGCATCAGATGACACCAGCCATGCCATTCTCAACACATCCACAACAAAGGCTACCTTCAACCACCCACACACAATGACCTTTCACAAGCTGTAGCACTTCTAGGGACGTGTATAGTGACTACATGTGTATAATGTATATATTATAGAACAATTGTAATAAACAACTTTTTTATTGGTTTGTGTAAACATGTTTTGTCAATAATATAATGATAATGTCTGAGCTGTTATTGTGTTGCATACAAGGAGTGGATATATACACATTATACATTACAGTAGGGCCCCGTTTTATGGCATTTCACTTTATGGCGTTCTGCTAATACGGTCATTTCAAATTATGACCCAAACTCTCTATACGGCTCCCCCACCTGACTTTCTAATACAGTCACCATGCCCCAACTGGTTTGTTTACATTCTCTGTGAGATCTGTAAGCACTAAATTGTCGGGCCTCAGGGACTTGTTTTGCTTCAGTTTATCTGTTTGATAACTATGACCCTTGTGATATTAATATTAATTAATGTGAATTCATCAGGAACTGAATAATTGTTAATTTCTGGAATCTCATTTGTGTCTTCCTGTGTAAAAACTAACAAAAAATAGTCATTAACCCTTTCAAAGTCTGCGGGCCCTCTCCTAAACTTGTTCTCAGGGTTGGAAATTTTTTGAAAAAAAAAAAAAAATATTTTTTCTTATGAAATGACAGAGAATCTTTTCCCGATCATAATGACACCAAAAGTAAGAAATTTGATGGAAAACTTATGAAATTATGCTCTCATAAAGTTAGGGGTCTCGACGATGTTTACACATCGGCGATTTCGCCCACTTTGAGCCCTATTTTCGGCCAATTCCAATGTACCAGAAGACAAAAATCGTAACTATTTTGCTAGAACTCCATTTTTTCTATCGAATGAGTACAAGAAACCACCCATTTACCGATTTCAACTATCCAATAAAGTAGTCAGAAATTGGTAATTTTGCCAATTTCACACAAATTTCAAAAGATGCCAATTTCCAAATAGGGTCCAGAATAAACCAGACATTCCTGGCACTAAAATAACATTTCCTCTGTTCATTAGTCATGTCCCCAGGCCTCTGTTACATTTCTTTTGCTTTCCACTTTGAGTTTTTATTCTCACAAAAATAGAAGATTTACTGTTATGCAGTCTACTGCATTAGTGTAGAAATGATGTAGAAAAGGTATAAATAATATCAGCAAACTTGTGAAAGAATATTAGATTCACCAGTTGACGTGTATTGGACGCATGGGATGATTTATTTACTTTTGAACTTTGGCAAAAATCGAATATTTCTGCTTCTTTGAGCTAAATTTCAAGGTCCTTTTCTTTGTGAAACCAATCAAAATCATCTCAATTTCTGCAATATGTCTTTCATTCTATAAAATGAGACCAGGAAAACTAGAATACAACCATAAATAGCATATGAAAATACACTGCAAAGTCGCTGTTTTAACCCTTTCAGGGTCCAAGGCCCAAATCTGAAGAGGTGCCCCAGTGTCCTGGAATTTTCAAAAATAAAAAAAAAATTTCTTTTTTTCTTATGAAATGGTAGAGAATCTTTTTGTGAAGGTAATAAAACAAAAAGTATGAAATTTGATGGAAAATTGACGAAATTATGCTCTTGCGAATTTTGATGTGTCAACGATATTGACGAATCAGCGATTTTGCCGACTTTGACTCCCATTTTAGGCCAATTACATTATTCCAGTCGACCAAATTCTTAGCTATTTCACTAATATTACTTCTATTCAAGAAATCGCCAAGTCAACTGTTTCAACTACAAAATAAAGTGATCGGAAATTGGTAATTTGGCCAATTTAACACAAAGTTCAAAATATTCCAATTTCAAAATAGGGTCCAGAATAAACAATGTATGTATTCCTGGCACTAAACTAACATTTCCTCTGTTCATTAGCTATGTTTTGAGGCTTAACAAATAAATTCCATTTTGATTTTTTATTCACATAAGGAATTTTTCTTCACACCAAAAAATAGAAGATTTACTGTTATGCAGTATTGTAATAATTGTATAAATATCATCACCACATTTGTGAATGTATATTAGACCCACCAGCTGGCATGTATTATATGTGTGAGGTCATTTGTTTACTCTTGAACATCCGTAAAAATTCAACATTTCCCCTACTTTGAGTTCAGTTTCAAGCCATTTCCAGTGCTAAAACTAATCAAAATCATCTCTATTTCTGTAATATGTCTTCCATTCTATCAAATGAGACCAAGAAATCGCAAATGCAACTAAAAAAAAACATATGATAAAACACTGCAAAGTCACTGTTTTATTCGAAAATCATGGTCTCAGTTTTTTTTCTCATCATACACAGTGTGCTGCAGGATTTGTTTTATGTGGTGCACACATACCACATAGATGTATTCTCTCATATCTAGGCCCAAATTTACTACTCTCAGTTTATCAGAGTGAGCTGAGCTCATGGCGTAGATCTACGGTTTGGACCCTGAACGTAAAGCCATAGATCTACGGGACGGACCCTGAAAGGGTTAAACCAAAAACACAGTCAGTTTTCTTTTCTCATTATGCACTGTGTGCTGCAGGATTTTTTTATACTGCACACACTGACCACATAGACCCATTCTTTCATATGTAGGCCTACCAGCTTTCTCTCACTAGATTTGAAGGAGCTAGAATTTATGCGTACTAGTATGGCACCAACCCTGGCGTGCAAGCTGGACTAGTACGGCACCAACCCTGAATAAGGAACACATTTCCAGTTCGTTATCTGTCAGCTGTCCATTCCCAATTTTTAGAGGTCCCACTTTTTCCTTCACCTTTGTCCTATAAACTTGAAAGAACCCCTTTGGATTAGTCTTTGATTATTAGCAACTCTAATTTCATAGTCACGTTTAGCCTTTCTAATCCCCTTTTTTACTTCTCTTTTAAGCTGAGCATATTGGTCATTAAGGTTAACCTCTCCTCTTCTTATGTGCCTATAAATTCCCCTTTTCTCCCCTAATAGATACTTTAGCCTCCTGTTAACCCATTTGGGATCATTATTATTAGACCTAATTTCTCTTTGGGGAATGTATATACTCTGAACACGGTGTACATTATTAAGAAAAAAATCACAAACGCAGATCCCTTCGTAATCATAAGCATGATTATCGTCAATAAAATCATTAGCTAGATAACCCCAATCAAGATTAGACAGGTGTTCCCTAAGTCCACTACAATCGGCAGAACAAAAATCAGGCATTTTTACCGTATTATCATTATTCTTGTATTCCCAGTTAACCCTTTGAGGGTCGACAGGCCCTCTCCGAAACTCGTTCTCAGGGTCGGCCAAATTTAAAAAAAAAAAAAAATTATTTTCTCTTATGAAAAGATAGAGAATCTTTTCCCGATCATAACGACACCAAAAGTTTGAAATTTGATAGAAAACTTACGGAATTATGCTCTCGCAAAGTTAGCGGTCTCGGCGATGTTTACGGATCGGCGATTTTGCCCACTTTGAGCCCCATTTTCGGCCAATTTCACTGTACTAGTCGACAAAAAACATGAATATTTCGCTAGAACTCCATTTTTCTATCGAATGTGTGCAAGAAACCACCCATTTATAAATTCAACTATCCAGTACAGTGGTCAGAATTTAGCAATTTTGCCAATTTCACACAAATTTCAAAAGATGCCAATTTTCGGAATAGGTCCAGAATAAACAAGAAAGACATTCCTGGCACTAAAATGACATTTCCTCTAGTCATTAGTCACTCTCAAGGCCCCTCTTATATTCTTTTGCTTTCCACTTTGAATTTTTATTCTCACAAAAAATATAAGATTTACTGTTATGCAGACTACTGCATTAGTGTAAAAAATGGTATAAATATTATTGGTGCACTTGTGAAAGAATATTAGACTCACCAGTTGACGTGTATTGCACGCTTGGCACGATTTGTTTACTTTTGAAGTTTGGTAAAAATCGAACATTTCTGCTACTTTGAGCTCAATTTCAAGGCACCTTTCATTGTAAAACCAGTCAAAATCATCTCAATTTCAGTAATATGTCTTCCATTCTATAAAATGAGACCAAGAAAACTAGAATACAACAATAAATACTATACGAAAATACACTGCAAAGTCGCTGATTTATTAAAAAAAAAATGGAAAAAGTTTTTTTTTTCTCATTATGCACCGTGTGCTGCAGGATTTTTTTTAGACTGTGCACACTGACCACATAGACCCATTCTTTCATATGAAGGCCTACCAGCTTTCTCCCACTAGATTTGAGGTCGCTAGAATTTATGAGTACTAGTACGTCAAAAACCCCTACGCGTAAGACGTACTAGTACGACGAAAACCCTCAAAGGGTTAATGCTAAAAGTGATGGATTTGTGATCACTTGTGCCAAGCACTTCAGTGATCTCCAGATTATTTGCGAGTGTTTCCTTATTTGACAAGACTATGTCGAGCAAATCATTACCCCTGGTAGGCTCTGTTACACACTACTTCAGAAAACAGTCCTGAACTGTTTCCATAAAGTCACTGGACTCCAGATTACAAGTCAAAGAATTCTAGTCAATTTGACTAAAGTTAAAATCCCCTACTATCACTACATTACTGTGTCTAGAAGCCCTAACAATTTCGTCCCCAAGAAGTCCCCCTCTATCGTGATCCAACCTTGAAGGTTGGTAATTTACACCTAGAATTAGTTTTTCTTGACCTTCTACAAACTCTACCCAAACAGTTTATGTTACTATTCCATCTATGTATTTTTATATCTGTTTTTATGCAACAATTAATATTTTCTCGAACATATAATGCAACTCCTCTCCCCTTCCCATTACATCTATCTACATTGAACAACTTAAACCCTTTAATATTACACTCAGCAACCATATCCCGACTCTTTAAATCATACCATGTTTCAGTTAATGCAATGACATCAAAGTTCTCAGCACATGCTACCAAACGTAGTTCAATAATCTAATTTCTTGCACTTTGACTGTTAGCATAAAATACCATCATATGTTTTTTCTTCTGCACATTTTTCCTATTCACCTTTGCTTTTACACAATTTCCGAAATTATCATTACCCAGCATTACTCCATGACTGTTATTATTAAGATTCATAATATCAAAGCCTAAGTCAATATATCCATACTCATTATTTTTCATTTCTAAACCCATACCTCTAACTAATCCTAGTTTAAAGTCCTAACAACCCCCTCAACTGAGCTAGCAAGAAAACCTACACCTGCCCTGGATAAGTGAACCCCATCCCTGGCATACATGCCATTTCGGCCATAGAAGTGATCCCAGTTGTCAATGAATGGCACTGCATTATCCTCACAGTGTTTGTCCAGCCAACAATTAATACAAATTGCTCTGGACAACTATTCATTTCCAATACCCCTTCTTGGCAAAATGCCAAATATAACAAGATGCCCCCCTTCTTCCTAATTATGTCTATTACTGTCCTGAACCTTCTAACTAAATCCTCACTTCTATGCTTGCCTACATCACTGCCTCCAGCACTGAGGCAGATAATAGGATTGATCCCATTACCGTTCATGATGTCAAGCCGGCTAACAATATCCTCCATCCCAGCCCCATGAAAGCAAACCCTCTGTCTCCTACTCCTATCCTTCAAGCAGAAGGCCCTATCCATGTACCTAACCTGGCTATCCCCAACAACATTCTTACCTTCCTTGGTGTCGTTCGTCATGACGTTCCCAGTAGTCGACTCACATTCGTCGGGCAGCACAGAGAATGCATTAGATGTTTCCACAACAGTGTCCACAGCACACTCTTTCTTCATTATTTCTACCTTTCCATTCGTCTTCTTGATCGTCAACTTCGTTCCATGCTGTCCGGCCACTGTCCAGGTTCCCTTCTTGACCTGAGGACTCAACAGGAGGACAACTATGAATCCTCTTGTTTTCCTCAGTCAATTGCCATATCTGTATCTTTGCTACCCTCAATTCCTTCTTAACCAATTGATTGTTGAAACCCTTAATCCTGAAGTGTCTCCTGGTGTCGAAAAATATTCGAAAAAAAAAAAAATTCTTATGAAAATGTTATGATTATTTTTCTGACTGTTTTAGTCCAAAAAAAAAATTTGCTATCAGTACTTACCGAGATATAGAGGCATGAAGTTGGCAGAAAATGAGCTGTGTATGGCAACAGTGGCGACTGCCTCTCAGAAGGTAAACTTTGGTTTACTTTTATTCGAAGGTTTCCTGTTTTTTTTTTCACTATTTTATTTTTTCACATAACTTATGTGGCATGTGAGACCAAAGTATGGTGCAATGCTCATATATACATTCCTTGAATGTAACACAATTATAGCAAAAACACTAGTATCTTCATATTGTTTACAAAACTTGTTTACACAAACAATATAAAAAATTGTTTATTATGATTGTTCTATAATATATATACATATGTACAATCACTGGACACTTTTCTAGAACTGCTGCAGCTTGTGGAATTCTTTGAAACATGAGTGTATGCACAATGGTGTTTTACACTCCTCACACATAAAACGAGTGTCTCTGCGTTTTTGTGGGCATTTTGTGGTATGTGTATTACGTGCAAGTTTTTCAAGATACAAGCAGTCCCTTAGTTGACTTTTTGCTTCCAGAAGTGAGCAAACTTCCAAGATGCAAGCTGGCCTTAAGGGAGGTTTCTTGGCGCTGGCGAGGAGCTCTTGCTCTTGATCCAGGGAATTGGATCTCAGTTGTTTGTTGGATTATCTTATTGAAACTTCGGCAATGTATGATGGAAAGATCTTCTTAACGTACACCAAAATTGAAAGAAATCGGACCATAAATAACGGAGTTCACTTCTCAGACATTTGCCGCCCTTAGCAGCATATTTTCGTATGGTTTTTATGGTTTTATTCTCATTTTTTTTGGTCTCATTTCATAGAATGAAAGATATATTACAGAAATGGATATGATTTTGATTGCTTTCACAAAGAAAAGTATCCTGAAATTGAGCTCAAAGTAGTGGAAATTTTAAATTCTTTGGCAATGTTCAAGAGTAAACAAATGATGTGACTGTTCAATACATAAGGCTCAGGTTAGAGTATGTAGGAGAGAGGGAGATTATATCCCAGATCAGGTAGGCCTTAGACAAGGATGTGTGATGTCACCATGGTTAATATATTTATAGATGGAGTAGTAAGAAAAGTGAATGCTCGGGTCTTGGCAAGAGGTATGGGGTTAAAAGATAAAGAATCAAACACAAAGTGGGAGTTGTCACAGCTGCTTTTTGCTGATGACACTGTGCTTTTGGGAGATTCTGAAGAGAAGTTGCAGAGGCTGGTGGATGAGTTTTGTAGGGTATGTAAAAGAAGGAAATTAAAAGTGAATATAGGAAAGAGTAAGGAGATGAGGATAACAAAAAGATTATGTGATGAAAAATTGGATATCAGATTGGAGGGAGAGAGTATGGAGGAGGTGAATGTATTCAGATATTTAGGAGTGGATGTGTCAGCAGATGGGTCTATGAAGGGTGAAGTGAAACATAGAACTGATGAGGGGAAAAGGGTGAGTGGTGCACTTAGGAGTCTGTGGAGACAAAGAACTTTGTCCATGGAAGCAAAGAGGGGAATGTACGAGTTATACCAACACTCTTATATGGGTGTGAAGCATAGGTGGTGAATGTTGCAATAAGGAGAAGACTGGAGGCAGTGGAGATGTCATGTCTGAGATCAATGTGTGAATATAATGGTGAATATAATGCAGCGAGTTCATAGTTTGGAAATTAGGAGGTGGTGTGGGATTACCAAAGCTTATTATCCAGAGGGCTGAGGAGGGGTTGTTGAGGTGGTTCGGACATGTAGAGAGAATGAAACAAAGTAGAATGCCTGCGAGAGTGTATAAATCTCTAGTGGAGGGAAGGCGGGGTAGGGGTCAGCCTAGGAAAGATTGGAGGGAGAGGGTAAAGGTTTTGTGTGCGAGGGGCTTGGACTTCCAGCAAGCATGTGTGAGCATGTTTGATAGGAGTGAATGGAGACAAACAGTTTTTAATACTTGACATGCTGTTAGAGTGTGAGCAAAGAAACATTTATGAAGGGATTCAGGGAAACCAGCAGGCCGAACTTGAGTCTTGGAGATGGGAAGTACAGTGTCTGCACTCTGAAGAAGGGATGTTAATGTTGCCGTTTTATAACTGTAGTGTAAGCATACCTCTGAGAAGACAGTGATGAAGTGAATGATGAAAGTTTTTCTTTTTCGGGCCACCCTGCCTTGGTGGGAATTGGCCGATGTGTTAAAAAATAAATCCAAATAGTAAGCAAGAGTATTATAAGAATACGTACGTACTATTATTATTATTATTATTATTATTATTATTGTTTTCCTTATGAAACGTATGTAAGTAGTGATCTAATGGAATTTGCCTTACAAACACTCCGTTTTCTGTTATAATAAAAGCATGAGAAGGTATGTAGTCAGGAGCAGGAATGGCCGCCGTGGTGGCCCTATATACCACACAGTACAATCACTAACCTTAAAATATTTGTAGTCTTAATGTAGGGCGAGAGGTGAGTAGCACTTATTTGTAGGAAGTTACGTGTAGGTGGCCCTGGTTTCCCATCCCAAACCTAATATACGATATTTAAAGCAGCCCACCCAGAGAGATAAAATACACATACAGTACACTCATTATTTGCCTTAAAATATGTGTCGTCTTAATGTAGGATGAGAGGCAAGTAGTATTTATTTGTAGGAAGTCAGGTGTAGGTAGCCAGTAGATGTAGCCTGCCTGAGCTACACCTACCTACATAGCTATACAATATTTAATGTGGCCCAGAGCCATATTATTACCATCAACATACTTAGTTCACCGAGTTTAATCGTTTCTAACAACTACCTTTAGATGCCATCGTAAACAAAGGGGGAAGTAATAATGATAATTCAAGCCAAGAATTGTAAACAAAAGCAAAATGTGAAGAGGACTGACTGGGCCAAATGCAGATTCACAAACGTTTTCTCTGGTGCTGGACCAGAGAAAACGTAATGCTTTCCCTCCACCCAGCTACCACACCTTCCATAGCACATAAACATAGCATGTTTATATGCTATGTAATGTGTTTCTTACATAATTTTAAAGAAAATATCATAGATGGATTAATGAAACTGTGTATTATTATTACTATGGCATTAAGACTTAGAAGGACACTCTTAGTGATTTTAATATGTGCCTGCATTCCAGCGCAGTGTGTAAGTATATTTAGGTACAGGTACACATAAGTGTAAGTATCAGAGTACAGGAGGGCCCCACTTATACGGCAGGTTAGGTTCCAGGCTACCGCCGTAAAGCGGAAACCGCCATAAAGTGGAACACCCTTTTTTTCCACTTATAAATGCATACAAACACTAGATAACAAGTTTACACTAACATATATAAAGTTAGCAATAGAACCAGGCATCAAAAAACAATAAAAAAGTACAATACACACATAGTGCACTCATTACTTACCTTAAAATATTTATAGTCTTAATCTAGGGTGAGACAAGTATTTATTGTAAGAAATCAAGTGTGGCATGTATGGTAATAGCCAGGCTACCTTACCAGGCCACCCCACCCACACATACTATTCTATGATATTTAAGCATCCCAGAGCGATAAAATGTATATACAGTTCACTCATTACTTACCTTAAAATATTTGTAGTCTTAATGTAGGGTCAGGAGTAAGTAAATGAGATAAAACGAATAAATGAGAGAGAGAAAGAATGAGTACATGAGAGGGGACAGGCGCAGAGTTATGCAAACAAACCAGGCGAACGTAAGTTTTGTAAACAAACGAAGTGTACACGTCTGGTTTGTGTACAAGTTACATTGTGTACAGGTTGTCTCTACATTGATACGGTAGAATTAATAAAGAAGAACACTCCCATTCTCATGTAACATCATTTTGAGAAGAAATGAAGCTCTGAGTGAAGGCAATGGAAATAAGTCACACTGACTTTTTTGGGTTATCCTAGGTTCTCTACACGTATGTTGTTATGTATGATAATCTATGTAACTGTATTTGTGTATACCTGAATAAACTTACTTACATACATACGAAAGGAATAATTTTCTACAGTTACCCCCAGTAACACATTTTCTCTTATGTTAGATTAGAGAAAATGTTATTCTTGCCGTCACTTGTACAAGTTATGTGGCTCCCACATCTTATATTTATGTTTATTTATTCTATTGTGGGGTGTATTTATCATCTTTTTATGTTATGTATCGTGTTTATTATATAATTTTGAAAAAAATATCATGGATGGATTAATGAAAATGTGTATATTAATGTAATATACGACATTTAATGAGACTCGGTGAGTATTGTTATTATTATCATTTCTAATATGGCGTCACTTGTGCAAGTCGTCTGCTACCACATCTCACATTTATGTTTATTTATTCTACTGTGGGGTGTATTTATCTTATTTATATGTTATGCATCGTGTTTATTATATAATTTTGAAAAAATATCATGGATGGATTAATGAAAATGTGTATATTAACGTAATATACGACATTTAAATGACTCGATGATTATTATCATTACTAATATGACGTCTGGAGACATAAGACTCTTACCAATTTTAATGTGTACCTACATGCCAGCACAGTATGTAAGTTTATTTAGGTACAGGTATACATAAGTATAATTATCAGAGTATATATAAAATATGAAATAACTTTTAAAAACATTTGAAATTTTGGAGTTTCCAAACAAAATGGAGAGACTTAGTGCTTACTGAGCTCATGGAGAATGTAAACAAACAGGGTGGGGCACAGTGACCGTATTAGAAAGTCAGGTGGGGGGAGCCGTATAGCGAGTTTTGGTCATAATTTGAAATGTCCGTATTAGCGGAACGCCGTAAAGTGAAACGCCGTAAAGCGGGGCCTTCCTGTACATATAAAATATGCAAAAACTTTAAAACGCTTGAAATTTTGGAAAGTTTCCAGATATAATAGATGTGCTCACAGAGAACGTAAACAAACCAGGTGGGGCGTGCCATATTAGAAAGATGGGGAGCCATATAGCAAGTTTTGGTCATAATTTAAAATCGCTGTATTTGCAGAACGCTGCAAGGCAAAATGCCATAAAGCGGGCCCCCACTCTATTAACCTTAGGCGGCCATAAAAGGAGTGATTAACATTTGAGATGAATACAGATATTCAGAGTAAGTATACAGTGGAACCCCGAATATCGACCATTGCGTTTATCAGCTGATTCGTATTCAGGCCAGTTTTTGGGTGGAAATTTTGCTCTGTAATTCGGCCCGTGCCGAATTACAGAGCATATTATACGCATCAGCCCGTCTCCCTTCAGGACGCCATGCACAGGCTCCACGCATTCGTCCAAACATTTCTGTAAAATCCATTAGTTTTTGTGCTTGTTTAATAAGTGTGACTGTGAAATAAGCCACCATGGGCCCAAAGAAAGTTCAGAGTGCCAGCCCTTAGTAAAAAAAAGTGAGAAACACGATGGAATTTAAGAAAGTTATAGCAAAATATGAAAGTGGTGTGCGGGTGCTGGAGCTTGCCAGGATGTATGGGAAATCCAAATCAACATCACTTCCATCCTGGCAAAAAAGAACAAATCAAGGAAGCTGATGTGGCAAAAGGGGTAAACATGTTAACAAAAAAGAGATCAAAACAATGGAAGATGTAGAGAAGTTGTTGTTGTTGTTGTAGATCAGTGACAGAAAGTTAGCAGAAGATAGTGTTTCATAGACGATCATTTGTGAAAAGACAACGCAGTTGCATGTGGATCTCATAAAGAAAATGCCTGGAACTAGAGCTGATGTTAGTGAATTTAAGACCAGCAGAGGCTGGTTTGGCAGATTTAAGAAGTGTAGTGGCATAAACATGGGCATGGTGAGGCTGCAAGTTCAGACAAACATGTGGCTGAAAAATTTGTGCAGGAATTCAAGAGGTACGTAGAGACTGAAGAATTCCAACCCCAACAAGTGTTCAATTGTGACGAAACATGTCTCTTTTGGAAGAAAATGCCAAGGAGGACCTACATCATGCAGGAGGAAAAGGCACTGCCAGAACAGAAGCCTATGAAGGATAGGCTAACTCTTATGTTCTGTGCTAATGCTAGTGGGGATTTCAAAGTGAAGCCTTAACTGGTGTATCACTCTGAAAATCCCAGTGTTCAAGAAAAACAATGTCGCCAAGAGTAAATTGTGTGTGATGTGGAAAGCTAATAATAAGGCATGGGTCGCAAGGCAAATTTTCACTGACTGGGTCCATAAAGCGTTTGGCCCGAGTGTGACAAAATACCTCCAGAAAAATAAATTGCCACTCAAGTACCTCCTGATAATGGACAATGCTCCTGCTCATCCTCCAAACTTGATAGACCAATTGTCTAGGGATTTCAGTTTTATAACAGTGAAGTTCTTGCCTCCTAACACCACTCCTCTCATCCAGCTCATAGACCAGCAGGTCATTTCTAACTTCAAAACACTACAAAAAATCAGTGTCTCAAAGGTGCTCTGAAGTGGCCTCGGACACTGAACTGACCCTAAGAGAGTTCTGGAAGAATCACTTCAATATCTACAACTACATAAGTCTTATAGGTAAGGCTTGGCATGGAGTGACTTCCAGGATTCTGAACTCTTCTTGGAGAAAATTGTGGCCAGAATGTGTCCTCAAGAAAGATTTTGAAGGGTTTGAGGCTGACCCTGATGGCCCTTCACCTATTGAGGTATCTATTTTAGGGAAGTCCATGGGGTTGGATGTGAGTGACGAGGATGTGGAAGTGTTGGTGGAGGACCACAGGTTAGAGCTAACCACTGAAGAGCTAGAACACCTTCAACTGGAACAGCAACAGACCACAGCTGAAGAACTTGCTTCAGAGGAGGAGGAAGAGAGAGGGAAGGAGGTGCCTTCTTCAGAGATTAAGTTTGTGCAATGTGGAGTAGGGTGCAAGCTTTTGCTGAGAAATATCACTCTGACCAAGCTGAAACAAGCCATATCTGCAACATGTTCAGTGAGAAAACCTTGGCTCACTTCAGGCAAATCTTAAAGAGGCACCAGAAACAGAGCACTCTGGACAGATATTTTGTGCGACAGGGGTCCAGTGGCTCTCAAGCTGGTCCTAGTGCCATAAAAAGAGAAGGAAGGCAGGGAAGTAACCCCAGAGAGGGACTTAACTGAAGTCATTATGGAGGGGGATTCCCCTTCCGAACAATAACCCCAACTCCCTCTCCCCTCCTCGCCTTCTTCCATATGCCAACAAGAGTCTTCAATAAATGTATGAAAGGCTTATATTTATTTATCATTATTTTGTGTATGTAAAAGTATAGTTAAACTTTACAAAATGTATTTTTCTTCTTATTATTTTTGGGTGTCTGGAACTGATTAATTATATTTACATTAATTCTTATGGGAAATATTGCTTTGAATTAGGCCGACCTTCTGGAATGGATTACGGCTAATATTTGGGGTTCCACTGTATATTGACTATATTGATAAGAAAGTTTTACCTATGTTCATGATATTGAGCGAATGCATGTACAGTGGAACCTCGACTTACTTGTTCAATTCATTCCATGACTTAGCTCATAATTCAATTTCTTCTTGTATCAAATCAATTTTCCTCGTTTAACCCTTTCAAGGTCGAGAGGCCCTCTCCTAAACTCATTCTCAGGGTCAAGAGGCCGTCTCCTAAACTCTTTCTCAGGGTCAAAAATTTTTCAGAAAAAAAAAATTCTTATGAAATGACAGAGAATCTTTTCCCACTCATAATGACACCATAAGTATGAAATTTGATGGAAAACTTACGAAATTATGCTCTCAAGAAATTAGCGGTCTCAACGATGTTTACACATCAGCGATTTTGCTCACTTTGAGCCCTATTTTCGGCTAATTCCAGTGCACTAGTCGACAAAAATCATATCTATTTTGCTAGAACTCCATTTTTTCCATCGAAAGAGTACAAGAAACCACCCATTTACCATTTTAACTATCCAATAAAGTGGTCAGAAATTGGCAATTTTGCCAATTTCACACAAATTTCATAAGATGCTAATTTCCATATAGGGTCCAGAATAAACAAGGCAGACATTCCTGGCACTAAAATAACATTTTCTCTGTTCATTAGTCACATCCCCAGGCCCCTCTTCCACCTCTTTTGCTTTCCACTTTGAATTTTTATTCTCACAAAAAATAGAAGATTTACTGTTATGCAGACTACTGCATTGGTGTAGAAATGGTATAAATAATATCAGCGCACTTGTGAAAGAATATCAGACTCACCAGTTGACGTGTATTGGATGCTTGGCATGATTTGTTTAATTTAGAACTTAGGTAAAAATCGAACATATCTGCTACTTCGAGCTGAATTTCAAGGTACTTTTCTTTATGAAACCTATCAAAATCATCTCAATTTCTATAATATGTCTCCCATTCTATAAAATGAGACCAGGAAAGCTAAAATACAACCATAAATACCATACGAAAATACACTGCAAAGTCGCTGTTTTAAACCAAAAACACGGTCGGAGGATTTTTTCTCATTATGCACCGTGTGCTGCAGGATTTTTTTTATACTGTTCACACTGACCACATAGACCCATTCTTTCATATGTAGGCCTACCAGCCTTCTCTCACTAGTTTTGAAGGCGCTAGAATTTAGGCGTACTAGTACATCAATAACCCTTGTGCGTAAGCCGTACTATTTTTTTTTCTTAACACACTGGCCGATTCCCACCAAGGCAGGAGACCGAAAAAGAAATACTTTCATCACCATTCACTCCATCACTGTCTTGCCAGAGGGGTGTTTTACACTTGAGTTATAAAACTGCAACATTAACACCCCTCCTTCAGAGTACAGACACTGTACTTCCCATCTCCAGGACTCAAGTCCAGCCTGCCGGTTCCCCTGAATCCCTTCATAAATGTTACTTTGCTCACACTCCAACAGCATGTCAAGTATTAAAAACCATTTGTCCCCATTCACTCCTATCAAATACGTTCATGCACGCTTGCTGGAAGTCCAAGCCCCTCGCACACAAAACCTCCTTTGCCCCCTCCCTCCAACCCTTCCTAGTCCGACCCCTACCCTGCCTTCCCTCCACTACAGATTTATACACTCTCGAAGTCATTCTGTTTTGTTCCATTCTCTCTACATGTCCGAACCGCCTCGACAACCCCTCCTCAGCCCTCTGGATAACAGTTTTGGTAATCCCACACCTTCTCCTAATTTCCAAACTACGAATTCTCTGCATTATATTCACACCATACATTTCCCTTAGATATGACATCACTGCCTCCAGCCTTCTCCTCGTTGCAACATTCATCACCCATGCTTCACACCCATACAAGAGTGATGGTACAACTATACAGTGGACCCTCAGCTAACGATGGCATCAGCTAACGTTAAATCCAGCTAACAATACATTTTAACGCAAAATTTTTACATCAGCTAACACTAAAAAACTCGTCCAACGCGATTTCGTTCAAGACGCGTCCACTTGTGGCCTGAGCATGCCTCAGTTGTTCCATGGGTGCCAGTGTTTACAAGCCAGCCAGTGCGGTTGCATCCATGCATACAATCAGAACATTTCATATTATCACAGCGTTTTTAGTGACTGTACCTGCAAAATAAGTCACAATGGGCGCCAAGAAAACTTCTAGTGCCAACTGTGCGGTAAAAAAGGTGAAAATTACTATGGAAATGAAGCGGGTAAACGAAAAACAGATAGCAGGGGATACCATCTCTCAAGCGATCATATGTAAAAAGGGTGGGAAATACGTACTATCGTACCATGGTCAGCTGCTGCTGCACCACCGTCAGCTGTTGCTGCACCACAGTCAGCTGCTGCTGCACCATGGTCAGCTGCTGCTGCACCACGGTCAGCTGCTGCTGCACCACGATTAGCTGCTGCTGCACCACGGTCAGCTGCTGCTGCACCACGGTCAGCTGCTACTGCATCACAGTCAGCTGTTGCTGAACCACGGTCAGCTGCTGTTGCACCACGGTCAGCTGCTGCTACACCACCATCAGCTGTTGCTGCACCACGGTCAGCTGTTGCTGCACCACGGTCAGCTGTTGCTGCACCATGGTCAGCTGCTGCTGCACCACGGTCAGCTGCTGTTGCACCACTGTCAGCTGCTTCTGCACCAGTCAGCTGCTGCTACACCACCGTCAGTGTTGCTGCACCACGGTCAGCTGTTGCTGAACCAAGGTCAGCTGCTGTTGCACCACGGTCAGCTGCTGCTGCACCACGATCAGCTCTTGCTGCACCACAGTCAGCTGTTGCTTCACCAGTCAGCTGTTGCTGAACCACGGTCAGCTACTGTTGCACCACGGTCAGCTGCTGCTGCACCAGTCAGTTGCTGCTACACCACTGTCAGCTGTTGCTGCACCACGGTCACCTGTTGCTGCACCAGTCAGCTGTTGCTGAGCCACAGTGAGCTGCTGCTGCACCATGGTCAGCTGCTGCTGCACAACGGTCAGTTGCTGCTGCACCACAGTCAGCTGCTGCTGCACCACCATCAGCTGTTTCTGACCAACATGACTCGTCCCGAACCTGTCCATCCAGCCCTGCCGTCATTATTTACAAGCCAGGGTGGTCAGTTGCATGCATACATTCAATACATTTTGTATTATTCCATTGTTTTTAGTGCTTGTAACTGCTAAATAAGCCACCATGGGCCCAAAGAAAGCTTCTAGTGCCAACCCTGTGGTAAAAAGGGTGAGAAATATGTATTATTGTACCACAGTCAGCTGCTGCTGCACCAACGTCAGCTGTTGCTGCACCACAGTCGGCTGTTGCTGCACCATGGTCAGCTATTGCTGCACCACAGTCAGCTGCTGTTGCACCACAGTCAGCTGCTGCTGCACCAAAGTCAGCTGTTGCTGCACCATGGTCAGCTGTTGCTGCACCACAGTCAGCTGCTGCTGCACCACAGTCAGCTGCTGCTACACCACCGTCAGCTGTTGCTGCACCACGGTCAGCTGTTGCTGCACCAGTCAGCTGTTGTTGAACCACAGTGAGCTGCTGTTCCACCACGGTCAGCTGCTGCTGCACCACAGTCAGCTGCTACTGCACCACAGTCAGCTCCTGCTACACCACCATCATCTGTTGCTGCACCACAGTCAGCTGTTGCTGCACCACGGTCAGCTGTTGCTGCACCACGGTCAGCTGGTCCAAGTGGCATTAAAAGAAGAAGGGAAGTAACCCCGGAAAAGGACATGCTACCTAAAGTCCTAATGGAAGGGGATTCCCCTTCTAAACATTAACAACTTCCACACTCTCCCTGTCAGCATAGTTGCTGATCCCCCTTACATGTGTTGTATAGCTTAGCTGAGTATCATAGTACCATCCATATGTTTTATACAGATGATCCCTTACTAGGCCTAGTGACTGCATGACGTCACAGGATGAGACATGAGTGAGTGGGATGCGCTACCTCGCTCTCAGTCCACGCTTAGACCTACAACAGGCAGTAACATGGCAGGTTGGGCTCCCTTACCAGTCTGACAATATATAGTGTTACCATCCACAAGTGTGTTTATCTTCAACCATCATATCTCATTTCGAACCCCCACGACAAATTGGTGTCAGCAGTGTGGGCGAAAAATTGATAATTACGCCGATGCACGGAGATAATTTCTCGCAGCCGACCACGGGCATTTTGTGTGGTCAGTAGGCTGACCTAGCCAAGCAAGCTTTTACCAGCTCTCTGCATTATTCACTGGTCAGTCTCTGTGTATTAGTGTTTATTTTGCTATTTGCATTACCTCCGAGGGGTTGACCCAGGTTTGCAAAATGAGCCAAGCCACCTAAGCCAGTCTGTGGTGGGGGAGTCAGCCCAAGTCCAGTCCAGCCTAACCTTACACCATCCAGCCCAACCTGCTGTGTTACTGCCTGTTGTAGGTCTAAGCGTGGACTGAGAGCGAGGTAGCGCATCCCACTCACTCATGTCGCATCCCGTGACGTCATACAGTCACTAGGCCTAGTAAGGGAGTGTCTGTATAAAACATATGGATGGTACTATGATACTCAGCTAAGCTATACAACACATGTAAGGGGGATCAGCAACTATGCTGACATCCCCTCCTCCCATCCCATCAATCATCACCAGATCTTCAATAAAGGTAAGTGTCAGTTTGTGTGTATTAAAATTAATATTTCACGTGGTAATTTTTTTTTTTTCATACTTTGTGGTGTCTTGCACGGATTAATTTGATTTCCATTATTTCTTATGGGGAAAATTAATTCTAACGATAATTTCAGCTAACGATGAGCCTTGAAGAACCGATTAATATCGTTAGCTGAGGGTCCACTCTACTCTCATACATTACCCTTTTTGCTTCCACAGACAAAGTTCTATGTCTCCACAGACTCCTTAGTGCACCACTCACCCTTTTCCCCTCATCAATTTTGTGATTCACCTCATCCTTCATAGACCCATCTGCTGACACATCCACTCCTAAATATCTGAATACATTCACCTACTCTATACTCTCTCCCTCCAATATATCCAGTCTTTTGTCACCCAATCTTTTTTTTATCCTCATAACCTTACTCTTTCCTATATTCACTTTTAATTTTCTTCTTTTACATACCCTACCAAATTCATCCACCAACCTCTGAAACTTTTCTTCAGAATCTCCCAAAAGCTCCGTGTCATCAGCAAAGAGCAACTGTGATAACTCCCACTTTGTGTTTGATTCTTTATCTTTTAACTCCACACCTCTGGTGGCCTGGGGCTCTGGTGGCCTGGTGGTTAACGCTCTCGCTTCACACGGTGAGGGCCTGGGTTCGATTCCCAGCCAGAGTAGAAACATTGGACGTGTTTCTTTCCACCTGTTGTCTACGTTCCCCATCAGTAAAATGGGTACCTGGGTGTTAGTCGACTGGTGTGGGTCGCATCCTGGGACACTGACCTAAGGAGGCCTGGTCACAGACCGGGCCGCGGGGGCGTTGACCCCCGGAACTCTCTCCAGGTAAACTCTCCAGGTAAACACCTCTTTCCAAGACTCTAGCATTCACTTCTCTTACAACCCCATCTATAAATATACAGTGGACCCTCGCCTAAGGAATGCATCGCATAATGTTAAATCCGCCTAACGAAGCATTTGAGTGTAAAAATTTTGGCCCACTTAACGATAAAAAACTCGCCCAACGTGATTCCTCCCAAACATGTCCGTCCAGCCTGAACGCCTAAGCTGCCTTGCTGTCATTGTTTACAAGCCAGGGTGGCCGGTTGCATGCATACATTCGATACATTTTGTATTGTTCCATTATTTATAGTGCTTGTAACTGCTAAATAAGCCACCATGGGCCCAAAGAAAGCTTCTAGTGCCAACCCTGTGGTAAAAAGGGTGATAAATACTATCGTACCACAGTCAGCTGCTGCTGCACCACGGTCAGCTGTTGCTGGACCAGTCAGCTGTTGCTGGATCAGTCAGCTGTTGGCTGCACCACGGTCAGCTGTTGCTGGACCAGTCAGCTGTTGTTACTGGATCAGTCAGCTGTTGCTGCACCACAGTCAGCTGTTGCTGGACAAGTCAGCTGTTGCTGGATCAGTTAGCTGTTGCAGCACCATGGTCAGCTGTTGCTGGACCAGTCAGCAGTTGCTGGATCAGTCAGCTGTTGCTGGATCAGTCAGCTGTTGCTGCACCACGGTCAGCTGTTGCTGGACCAGTCAGCTGTTGCTGTATCAGTCAGCTGTTGCTCGACCAGTCAGCTGTTGCTCGACCAGTCAGCTGTTGCTGTATCAGTCAGCTGCTGCTGCACCACAGTCAGCTGCTGCTGGACCAGTCAGCTGTTGCTGGAACAGTCAGCTGTTGCTGCACCAATGTCAGCTGTTGCTGGACCAGTCAGCTGCTGCTGCTCCATGGTCAGCTGTTGATGGACCAGTCAGCTGTTGCTGGATCAGTCAGCTGCTGCTGCACCACAGTCAGCCATTGCTGGACCAGTCAGCTGTTGCTGGATCAGTCAGCTGCTGCTGCACCATGGTCAGCTGTTGCTGGACCAGTCAGCTGTTGCTGGATCAGTCAGCTGCTGCTGCATCATGGTCAGCTGTTGCTGGACCAGTCAGCTGTTGCTGGATCAGTCAGCTGCTGCTGCTGCACCATGGTCAGCTGTTGCTGGACCAGTCAGCTGTTGCTGGATCAGTCAGCTGCTGCTGCACCATGGTCAGCTGTTGCTGGACCAGTCAGCTGTTGTTGGACCAGTCAGCTGTTGCTGGATCAGTCAGCTGCTGCTGCACCACTGTCAGCTACTGTTGCACCACCATCAGCTGTTTCTGAACAACATGACTCCTCCCGAACCTGTCTGTCTAGCCTGAACGTCTTGGCTGCCTTGCTGTCATTGTTTACAAGCCAGGGTGGCCGGTTGCATGCATACATTCAATACATTTTGTATTATTCCATTATTTATAGTGCTTGTAACTGCTAAATAAGTCACCATGGACCCAAAGAAAGCTTCTAGTGCCAACCCTGTGGTAAAAAGGGTGATAAATACTACCGTACCACAGTCAGCTGCTGCTGCACCACGGTCAGCTGTTGCTGGATCAGTCAGCTGTTGCTGCACCACGGTCAGCTGTTGCTGGACCAGTCAGCTGTTGCTGGATCAGTCAGCTGTTGCTGCATCATGGTCAGCTGTTGCTGGACCAGTCAGCTGCTGCTGCACCATGGTCAGCTGTTGCCAGACCAGTCAGCTGTTGCTGGATCAGTCAGCTGTTGCTGCACCATGGTCAGCTGTTGCTGGACCAGTCAGCTGTTGCTGGATCAGTCAGCTGCTGCTGCACCATGGTCAGCTGTTGCTGGACCAGTCAGCTGTTGCTGGATCAGTCAGCTGTTGCTGCACCATGGTCAGCTGTTGCTGGACCAGTCAGCTGTTGCTGGATCAGTCAGCTGCTGCTGCACCATGGTCAGCTGTTGCGCGACCAGTCAGCTGTTGCTGGATCAGTCAGCTGTTGCTGCACCATGGTCAGCTGTTGCTGGACCCAGTCAGCTGTTGCTGGATCAGTCAGCTGTTGCTGCACCAGGTCAGCTGTTGCTGGACCAGTCAGCTGTTGCTGGATCAGTCAGCTGTTGCTGCACCAGGTCAGCTGTTGCTGGACCAGTCAGCTGTTGCTGGATCAGTCAGCTGCTGCTGCAGGTCACCACAGTCAGCTGTTGGGGACCAGTCAGCTGTTGCTGGATCAGTCAGCTGTTGCTGCACCATGGTCAGCTGTTGCTGGACCAGTCAGCTGTTGCTGGATCAGTCAGCTGTGCTGCACCACGGTCAGCTGTTGCTGGACATCAGCTTTGTGGACAGTCAGCTGTTGCTGATCAGTCAGCTGCTGCTGCACCACTGTCAGCTGTTGCTGGACCAGTCAGCTGTTGCTGATCAGTCAGCTGCTGCTGCACCACGGTCAGCTGTTGCTGGACCAGTCAGCTGTTGCTGGACATCAGCTGTTGCTGACCAGTCAGCTGCTGCTGCACACATGTCAGCTGTTGCTGGACAGTCAGCGTTGCTGGACAGTCAGCTGCTGCTGCACCATGGGTCAGATGTTGCTGGAAGTCAGCTGTTGCTGGAATCATTCAGCTAAATGCGGATTCACCAGAGCTGCTAGCTGCACCGAAACATGTCAGTGCTCTGTGAACAGTCTAAGCTATTCCATGGGGTTTATCTTGTCACGTGCGACCACAACGAGTCAACTAACCCCAGGTTGACAGGAACCAAAAGCAGGAACTGAATGCTCATATTCAGCTGCTTCTGCAGCCACATCAGGCTGGTTGCATGCATCACAGTCAACTTGTAGTGCTACCTCCAAAGTCAGGCCGTTAGTTGACCATCACATGTAACTACTCCAAAGTGTTCAATTGTGACAAACTGCTGTTCTGGGAAGTGAAAAATGCCAACGGACCTACATTAACTCAGGAGGGAAAAGCCCCCAGGACATAAGCCTAAGAAAGCAGGCTGACTCTCATGTTTTGTTTAATGTATTTCATTGGGGATTGCAAAGTGAAGTCCCTCTTAGGTGTATCACTCTGCAAAATCCCAGGTTCAAGAAAAACAGTTTCTCATCACTCTTCAATACTTCAATAAGGTTAAGTGTAATTTTACATTTATTTATGTGTTTTGTGCATGTCTTATGTTTTCTTGTAGGGAATTAATTCATAAAAAAATAAAAATTTTAATACTTTGGCTGTCTGGAACGGATTAATTGGTTCAATTACTTTCTTATGGGGAAGAATTAACTCGGCAACATAATTTCGGCTACGATAGCTCTCAGGAACGGATAATATCATTAGCCGAGGCTCACTGTATGAACAACACAGTGACATCACAATCCTTGTCTAAGACCTAAATTGTTATGGGGGAAATAATCTCTCCTTCTACATACTCTAACCTGAGCCTCACTATCCTCGTAAAAACTCTTCGCTGCTTTCAGTAACCTACCTCCTATACCATACAACTGCAACATCTGCCACATTGCCCCCCTATCCACCCTGTCATATACCTTTTCTAAATCCATATTATTATTATTATAATCAAAAAGAAGCGCTAAGCCACAAGGACTATACAGCGCTCTAAATCCATAAATGCCACAAAAACCTCTTTACCGCTATCTAAATACTGTTCACCTATATGTTTCGCTGTAAACACTTGGTCTACACACCCCCTACCTTTCCTAAAGCCTCCTTGTTCATCTGCTATCCTACTTTCTGTCTTACTCTTAATTCTTTCAATAATAACTCTACCATACACTTTACCAGGTACAGTCAACAGACTTATTCCCCTATAATTTTTGCACTCTCTTTTATCCCTTTTGCCTTTATACAAAGGAACTATGCATGCTCTCTGCAAATCTCAAGGTACCTTACCTTCTTCCATACATTTACTAAATAATAGCACCAACCACTCCAAAACTATATCCCCACCTGCTTTTAACATTTCTATCTTTATCCCATCAATCCCAGCTGCCTTACCCCCTTTCATTCTACCCACTGCCTCACGAACCTCCCCCACATTCACAACTGGTTCTTCCTCACTCCTACAAGATGTTATTCCTCCTTGCCCTATACACGAAATCACAGCCTCAACACCATTGTTAATGAGGAGCTGATCAAAATATCGACTTGGATGACAGCCAATAAACTTACGCTTAACGTTGACAAAACCTACTACATTATGTTTGGTAGCTGTCATGCCCCTATGGTTAACCTTCCTTTAATATTACATTGCGGTTATTTCCTTTAATAGCTAAATTGGAAATGAACGTCCTTGTATTATTAAGGCTCATTCTTGTTACATAAATCATAATTGTTAATATGGCCATGATAAGTTTAATTGGAGGTATAGTAACATGCCTGCCGCCCTGTGTGCCGGTGTATGGTTAGCCGTGATGTTCGATGGTTATACCCCCCTTCCCCCCCCTTTATGTTCAACTACTCTACTGAGTGTTGGTGAGTCACGTCACATGACCCACTTTACCTGTATGCTCAAGGTTGAGGGACGAGCAGTGAAGAAGTAGCAGCCAACGAGAACACTCCTGCTCGTCTCTGGTAACTGGCCAAGGTTTATTAGCCGGCCTGGACATATTCTGTTTTATTCTGACTGCTTCCAATTGGGAAACAAGACTTTAATGTATAAAGTAATCTCCATTTATATATATGTTATATCTAGGATCTCCTCCTAATCATCTGTTATGAAAGCCTTATATATATATTTTGGATAATATAGAACAAACATGCATTCTTAACTTATATACGATAATTCGTATATTATTTCTGGCTTTTGTTGTATTATGAATATACTTAATTAAAATTAGGCATTCCGGAGGATCACTATTATTACCCTAACCTCTCTGACCAAAATTGTTATGCTCTAAAAAGAAGGAAATAGTGGTTACAATACTTGGAGTGTAACAAGTGGGGGCCTGTGTCCGGGAGCATAACACTGAATTTCCTTTAAAATGAATGTAGAAATGGCAGAGAGGTTTGAAGATATAACAAAGGAGAGATTACAGAATTTGAAGCTTCAATCTTGTTGGCAATTAGTACGAAGCTTGGGCATAAAATACGACAGGCATTTCACTGCCCAGACAGTCAGATGTATGATACAGAATGTCCTTTTTCCAGATGAGCAGGATCCAGAGACTGAGAATGGAGAAGCAGATATTCCTTCCTTTTTGAATTCTTTACTACAGACACCGAGGCCGAAACTACGACGCTAACAACCCCTACTGGAGACGACGGACATGACCTTCCCGATACTCGGAAATGCTACGCTGCTACAACGACTCCAATTCCATCTCCAAGGACTATATGGGGAACAGAACTCCATCAGGGCTAAAGAAACGGTTCCAGGTAAACCCTTTACAGATGTTTTTGAAACAGAACAAGAGGAAGTCCTATTGGATGATGAACACATTCCACCTCAAATCTCTTTAGCCCTTTTGACTACTATTCAATCTAAGGAGAATTTTGAACGTCTAGAACGTATTTTATCGCTTCAAACCTCCTTTGTAGAAGCCCAGAGAAAATTAAAAAGGGAGAATTTTGAACGTGAATCTTTGCTTTATGAACGGGAAGTACTGAGGAAGAAAAGAGAATCGAGTAATATGTATACAATCCCTTCATTTGACCTTAGTAAAGCAGCCTCTTTGATGCCTAAATTTACTGAGGATAATTTAGATTCATTTTTCGAGGCATTCGAAAATCAGGCGAAGGTGATGCAATGGCCTCCTAAATATTGGGCTGCTTTAATACATTCATCTTTAATAGGAAAAGCCCAAACCATAACTGCAAACTTACCTTTTGAACAATATTCTGATTATACTCAGGTAAAAGATTGTCTTCTGAAAGCTTACGATTTATTACCTGTCAGTTACTTGAAGATGTTTAGAACTCTGAAGAAATATCCTCAGCAGTCTTGGGTGGACTTTGCCAAGGAAAAGCTCTCTGCTTTCGAGCGTTGGCGTAGGGCCACGGGAGCTGCCTCAGTCGAGTCACTTTCCCAGCTGATGTTGCATGAAGACCTTTTTAAATATTTTCCAGAGAGGGTTCATATTTATCTTTTGACATTTCCTACTACTAACTTGTTAGATACTGCTGCCCACGCAGATCACTTTGAAATTTCCCATGCTATAACCACAGAAATGTCTAAGGCCCCGGAAAAGAAATCTACCTCCCAAGGTTTTAGTTCAAGATTGACTACTAGGAAAGCTCCAGCTGGCGAACCTTTCAAGGTGTTTTCAGAAAAAAAACAGGTGACGAACGGCTCTTTCTCCAGGCATTACCTAAAGATCAATTACCATTGTGCCTTTTTTGTAAAAAGTTAGGTCATAGACAGTCCAGTGTTGGCATAAACAGCGGGAAGATAAAACCCAACCAAGAGGGAGATATCCTACTCAGGTAATAAATTCCTCTCGGAAGTATGAAACTCTGGATGATGAATCTTTACCTTTCCAGGCCTCGTCTAGCAGACCGTCTAATAGATGACTTTACCACAACAGTGCTTCAGAAGAAAAGGTCCGAGTAGCTATGGAACCCTACTTTTCCCAAGGGAAGTTCGGACTCTGTAAAGAGAGGTTAGTAAACATCACGACCTTTCGAGATACTGGCAGCTATCTCTCTTTATTAAGATCAAACCTGGTAAAGTTACCTACTAGTAATGAACCCCAGCTAGACGTATTATTAGAGGCTTACGGAGGCACAATAATAAAGGTCCCTATTATAAGGATTTATGTAGAACTGCCTGGATATGTAGGCTGGATCAATGTGGGACTTTCAGATAAACCTTTTCCCATTGCCGGCGTGGATCTATTAATCGGGAACGAAATTGATCAATTGGAGATACCCAGAGAGCCTCTGGTTTTAGATAATCCTTGTGATGTATATTATGCATTAGAAGCCTCTGAGGCAGGGCTAGATTTATTTCCCCTTAATGTGGTCACCAGAGCCATGGCTAAGAACTCTAACAATTTGGATATTCAACAGCCTTTAGAAATGTCCGATGAATTAGGTTTGAACTTCCTGTTTAGCGAAGCAATTCAGTCGAGACCCACAGGTGACAAAGTTTTACCAGTCCCTGCGGACCTAGCTAGAAAATGTAATAAAGAAGAATTTCTTATAGCTCTAAATGACGATAAAAGTTTAACCAATAAGGATAAAGAGGAAGGTTACCTTTTAGATGAAGACAGTTTTCTTTGGAAGAGAAATAATGACTCGAGTTCAAAGGGAAACTTGTTAGTGGTGCCATCGTCCTTACGTAGTATGGTATTTGAACTAGCACATGATAATCCACTGGGAGGTCATTTAGGGTCTCGTAAGACAGAGAAAAAGATTAGGAAATATTTTTTTTGGCCTCAGATGAGGACTTACATTGCTGACAAACTACAGAAATGCCACGTTTGTCAAATAATAGACAAAACGGCGCACAATCCCGCATCTGCCCCTTTACTTCCAATAAAATGTCCTGAAGAACCTTTTGAAAGATTAGTTATTGATTGTGTAGGACCGTTGCCCCGCACAAAAAGGGGTAACCAGTATATCTTCACTATTTATTTTTATTTATTTATTTATTTATAATTTGAGCACACTTACAGAGGTACAAAAAAAATACAGATAAGAGCAGCATGCCAAAGCCACTTATACTATGCATAGCATTACGGGCTGGCTTAAAATTAACTTAAGATTAACTAAGCAATGATGAAATCAGTGAAAAACATTAATGTAAACTGATTACTATAAAGCACAAGTGAGTATTACAAAGACAGGTCATATGGTTGCATGCATTGTTGTAAATTCAGTAGAATGGAGTATTCTGTTAGGTAGTGAATTTAAAAAATAATAAAGTTAGATTGGGTTTTAGGTTTAACATTTATGTGATATAATTGTGAGAAACATTTAAGATATACAATTTATAAGGTTCAGTTATTCAGTATTTATTTGGTTTTGGGTGAGTAAGTGATCTTTGAGAAGAGACTTGAATTTATAAACAGGTAGTGTTTCTTTTATATTTACAGGTAATGAATTCCAGATTTTAGGGCCTTTTATGTGCATTGAGTTTTTGCATAGCGTGAGATGGACACGAGGAATATCAAAGAGTGATCTGTGCCTTGTGTTATGGTCATGTGTTCTGTTGAGGTTGGCAAGGAGATGTTTGAGGGGAGGGTTAATATCAGGTTGGGGTGTTCTAGTATGTAATAGGTGCAGTAATAAATATGGATGTTTTTTTTTTTTTT
>NC_069401.1:84218591-84244473 GCF_026875155.1 Cherax quadricarinatus | reverse complement strand
TAGGGTAACCCATTAGATCACTACTTTATAAGGAAAACATAATGAAGATTTTAAACTGGTGTACGTCCCCTTGGAGAAAAAATGTGTTTTTCCCCATCTTTCATTGACAAGGCTGGTGCTTAGAAATTACTGTAATCCCTTTGCGGGTGATACCTTTTAGACTGCTACTATTAGTTCTGCACTATCATAAATTTACTTGCGGCACACTCTGGCCAAGCCAAACCCTTTTCGATTTTTTTGACGTACTAGTACGTTTACACGCTAGGGTTTTTGAGTACGGCCCAAAAAATTCTAGTTCTCAAACAACAAAAAAAAGGGTTGTCCTAGATGTAAAAGGGTCTTATTCATTCCAAATAAAAAAAAAATTAACCCATTTTTTTTTTTTTTTTTGGGGGAAAAGCCATTTTATTACCCTTGTTACCATGTCTGGCACTAAAAAAATCTTCCCCTCAGCTAATTTGGGTTTTGTTCCCAAGGTAGTTCAAAACAGAGGGGAAGTGTCAGTGAAGATAAATTTTCAGGGTTTTTGAGGATTTGTGCCCAAAAAGCAATGCCCAATACCCCAAAAAGTTCAACAGTGGGTTAGTGGGGTGGGGAGAAGGGTGGGTTTTTGGGACAGGCAGGAGGGGGGTGAGTGATGGTGTGATTTGTCATTGGGGACACGAATTACCCCGGGTTTTACTCACATATTTCAAGTCCACCCCTCACACTACGAGCTTTACAGAAGCTGTAGCAGTTCGGGGAAGTGTCCAGTGATTTTGGTTTTATATGTAATAGAAAAATAGTAATAAAAAACATTTTTTATTGTTGGTTTCTAAACATATTTTGAAAACCATAAAATGCTGTGGGGTTTTTGTGTAGCTACAACGATGAATATACTTTCAGTATACCTTATATTGGTCTCACAGGCCATAAGAGTTACTTGAAGGAAGATAAGAAAGGAAGGACGAAGTAAGGAAGGAAGGAGGGAAGGTAGGCGGGAAGAAAGGGAAGGTAGGTAGGAAGAGATGGAGGAGGAAGAAGGAAGGGGGGAATTTAGAGAGGAAGGAAGGGGGAAGGTAGATAGGAAGGAAGAGGTGAGAGGAAGGAAGGAAGGAGGGAAAGGTAGGTAGAAAGAGGGAAGGTAGGCAGGAGAGGGAAGGTAAGTAGGAAGAGATGAGAGGAAGGAGGGAAGGTAAGTAGGTTTGTGGGGAGGAAGGGATGTGTTGTGGAAGGCAGTGAGGTTAGCAGTGGTGGTATATGGATATTATGACAAAAGGCACACCGGTGATCAGCATATTTACAAGTCCACTCCCACACGTAAAAGCTTTAGAACCTCTTGAAGTTATAGGAACCTGTCATGACTTGTGTTAAGGGGGCCCCCCGCCTTACGTATTAAACCCCTTCAGGGTCCAAAGGTAAAAAATCCTAAAATGGTGCGAAAAGTGCCCAAGAAATTTTTAAAAAAAAAAAAATTATTTTTTCTTACGAATTAAAGAGTTATTTTTGTGAAGGTTAAAAAAAAAAAAAAAATTCTGATCAGTACTTTGGATAAGGGGGAAAAGTTGACCCAAAATGACCGGGGGTGGCGGCAACATCATGACCCCCAAAAATCCATTTTTTTTTTTTAGTTTTTTATGCTTTTTTTTTTTTTTTCTAATTTTTTTCTTTTTCTAATAACATTAGGGCCCTGAGACCAGTATAATGTATTTTGTATAAGTGTACATATTGTATTCCATGCAAAACTGCACAAAATTTTTTTTCCATTATATTTCGTACAAAACTTGTTACAAGTTTATTGTAAAAAAAATATGAAAATATTAGTGCGGTTTTTGTGTTGAATACAAAGGTACCATAAGTACCTATGGTACAATGGTGCCATAGTGTGCAATGGATCAAGGGGACAATGGCACCCTAGATACAAAGGTACCATATGGGGACAATTGGCACAATGGGCCTGATACAATGGTCCCTTAGTCCCCTTGGACAATGGTGCCCTAGGTGCAATTTTACCATATGGTCAATGGACCCTAATAAATGGTACCTTAATACAATGGGACCATAGGTACAATGGCACCATTTAGTACAATGGTACCATATGGTACAATTCACCATTTGGACAATGGTACCATATGATGCAATGGGACCATATAGTGCAAAGGTCCTTATGGTCTATATGGTGAATGGTACCTTTTGGTACCTATGATGCAATGGTACCATAGGTACATTGTACCATACTACAAAAATACCAATGGTTCATTGTACCATACAGTACAAAATACCAATGGTTTTATTGTACCATCAGTACAATAATCCATTTGGTTCATTGTCCCAATGGTGTTGTATTAAACACATAAACACACTAATATTTTCATTTTATTTTTTTTACAATTTTGTTTACAACAAAAATATGAAAAAATGTTGTATATTAAATGTTCTTTATAATTTAAAAGTGTACGGATCTTGAGGGTTTTCCTTGGGGTGGATGACAAAGACTTTGTCTAGGAAACGCTGAGTCAGTAGCAATTTGATCCCCATCAGTTTTGGCTGGGTCTCATGCCCCAACACCTATTGACCATTGGAACAGGGTATCATTGTAGGGGGTACCTATGGTACAAGTACTATATGGTTGGGGTACCATCAGTACGGAAAACATATGGTGCGGGTACCATATGGGCAGGGTCCATAGGGTACAGGGTCCCAGTGGTACAGGGTACCATAGGACAGGGTACCATAGGGCACAGGGTACCATATGGCACAGGGTACCATATGGTACAGGGTACCATATGGTGCAGGGAACCATAGGCACAGGGTACCATATGGTGCAGGGTACCATATGGTACAGGGTACCATACATACAGGACACCATATGGTACAGATATAAGGAAAAACTATGGAAATAAGAAAACCCTGACTTTTTGGGTTAATCCCCCTAGGATTTTATATGTATGCTGCAAAGTATGATAATCTATGTAAGTGTATTTCTGTATACCTGAATAAACTTACTCAAGTGCATGTGGCATCATAAGTAAGTTTATTTAGTTATACACAAATTTAAAATTACATAGAATATCATACTTAGGGAGCATATGTTTGGAGACCTAGGATAACCCAAAAAAGTTTAGACAGGATTATTTCCCTTAGGGTTCCCCGTACCCTGTACCATATGGTATAATGTACCATATGGTACAATGTACTATATGGTACCATTGTACCATATGAACCATTATACATGACACCATTGTCCATTGGTACCATTGTACCATATGGCACAATGGTTACCATAAAGGTTCAAAACCATAGAATTATCTTCAGCTCCACTTCCATCAGTTTAGAACTGTAAGTTGTGAAGAGGAAAAGTAGAATTCACCCAGAGAGTGAGTGGGGAGTGAGAGCTTCCTTGCGCCAGGGACGATGAACAAAAGTACTTTGCCGCGTTCCCACAATGCCATACGGGCGTCCAGATTTTTTCTATGGGGTGTGCACACTGAACCACCCCCAGACCCATTCTCTTGATGCAAGCCTACCACCTTCTTGTGCTAAAATTTGACGGCGCTAGAATTTTGGCATAGAAACTACGGTTTGGGACCCTGAACGTTAAAACCGTAAATCTACGGGACGGACCCTGAAAGGGTTAATCCATCCTGAGAGCTCATCGTATGCTGAAATTATCGTAAAGCGAATTAATTTTCCCCATAAGAAATAATGGAAATCAATTAATCTGTGCAAGACACCAAAAGTATGAAAAAAAAAAAATTTTACCACATGAAATTATTAATTTTAATACACACAAAATGAAGAAGACATGCACAGTTACTACTCTGCTAAGAATAGAATACATGACATTTACCTTTATTGAAGACCTGGTGATGGGATGGGGGGAGGGGAGTGTTGTGGAAGTTATTATTGTTAGAAGGGGAATCCCCTTCCATTAGGACTTGAGGTATCAGTCCTTTTCCAGGGTTACTTCCCTTCTTTTGATGCCACTAGGACCAGCTTGAGAGTCACTGGACCTCTGTCGCACAACATATCTGTCCATAGAGCTCTGTACCTCTCGTTCCTTTATGATTTGTCTGAAGGGTTCACAACATTGTCATTGTAATAGTCCCAGCACGGCTTGCAATAGCTGTGTGAGGGTGATTTTCATTCATAAAGGTTTGCACTTCAAGCCACTTTGCACACATTTCCTTAATCTCTCTTCAATTCCATACTAATTTCTCACTCTTTTTTACCACAGGGATGGCACTAGAAGCTTTTTTGGGGTCCATGGGACTTATTTTGCAGTTACAAGCACTAAACAACACTGGGAATAATGTGAATATGTACCGAATGTATGCGTAGATGCGACTGCACTGGCTGGCTGTGAACACTGGCGCTGAGGCCACAAGTGGGACGCGTCCTGTCGAATCACGTAAGGCGAGTTTTTTAGCGTGAGGCAAGGCAAAATTTTTGCGTTAAAATGTATTGTATGGGGATTTAACGTAACGCGATGCCATCGTAAGGTGGGGGTCCACATGTATATACAGTGGACCCTCGACCAACGATATTAATCCGTTCCTGAGAGCTCATCGTTATCGAAATTATTGTTAGTCGATTAAATTTTTTCCCCTAAGAAAAAAGGGGAAATCAAATTAATCCGTTCCTGACACCCCAAGTATTAAAAAAAAAAAACTTTTTTACCAAGAAATATTAATTTTAATACAACAAACTGAAGAAACATCCCCAAGTTACATGACACTTAACTTTATTGAAGATTGGGGTGTTTGATAGGATGGGAGGAGGGGGAAGTGTTGATGGTGTTAGTGTTTAAAGGGGGAAACCCCCTTCCATTAGGACTTGAGGTGGCAAGCCCTTTTTCCGGGGTTTTTTTCTTCTTTTTTAATGCCACTAGGGCCAGCTTAAGAGTCATGGCCCTCTGTGACAAAAATATTTTCCCTGGGCCTGTACCCCCCGTCCTTTATGAATTTTCCTAAAATTTTCACAAATTCTCAGTGTCGGGTTGCCAAACACGGCTTGCAGTGCTCTGTCAGGGTGTTTTTTCATAAAAAAAGGTTTGCACTTTAAGCCACATTGCACACTTTTCCTTTAATTTTTGAAGTAGGCAATTTTCTTCAATTTCTCTCCCCCCTCCCCCGAAGCAGTTTCCTAGGTCGGGCCCTTTGCTGTTAAAGATGTTAGCAGTCATCAGGGGTTTTGTTCTTCATTGTCCTCCTCCCCCAAAACTTTCCCCACATCCTCCCACTAACCCCCAAAACCCCAAGGATTTCCCAATCCACAATGGATTCCTAAACTGGCTGGTTTCCCCCGGGGTTAGCCTGAAAACCCTTCAAAATCCGTTTTGTCTACACATTCTGGCCACAGTTTCCCCCAAGCAGAGTTAAAGGGCCTTTTAGTCATTTTCCCCCCAAGCCTAAACCTATAATGTTTACACATTGAGGATTTAAAGTGACTCTCCAAAAAACTCTCTTGAGTCAGTTGAGTTTTTGAGGTCATACAAAGCACCTTTCAACATAGCTTTTTGGTACAGTTTTTTGAAGTTTGCAATGACCCGTGGTCCCTGGGCTGCAGGAGGGATGGTTTTGGGGGCAAAAATTCATTTTGAAGCTGTTCTGCAGAAAGTCGCTTGCCAAGTCTGAAGGATGACCTGGGCTTTTCTAATACCCGGACACTTAAGGTCCAAATTTTTTTTCCAGGAGGTAATTTTTCACAGTGGGGAAAAAAGCTTTGGGGTAACCAGTCATAGAAAAAACCCTAGTGACCCCCTGCCTTTCTGTTTGCCCCCCACAGAAAAAATTTATCCTTGAGGACATTGTTTTTCCTGAAAACTCTGGGAGCTTCTGATGATCACCAAAAAAGGGTTCACTTTTTCAATCAAACCCTAGTTTGGCCACACACAGACTAAGCCCGTTTTCATGGCTTGTCTTGGAGTGGCCTTTTCCTCCTGAGTAATGTGGGCCTCCTTGGATTTTCTTAAAAAACAGCCCTGTTTGTCACAATTAAACACTTGTTCGGTTTCAGTCCTTCACTGTCTATGTATCCTTGAATTCCTGCAATATTTTTTTAGCCACTTTTTGGTCCCAACGGCACCTCACCATGTTTATCACACTATGTATGCCACTACGATTCATAAATCTCTCAAACCCCAACCCTTTTCGGCCTTAAAATTTACTCATCACCACTAGTTGCTGGCTTTTTTTTTTTAAATCTCAGAACTTCCCAGCCTTTTTTTGTTATATCGTTGAGAGATGCTATCTCCCGCTATCTTTTTTTGTTTTTCCACACCAAAAACAGTCTTCAAATCTTCTATCACTTGCGTCTCAGTTTCGAAAAAATGTTGCACCTTTTGGGAAGAACAGCTTCTTTATTGCCATTTTCTTTCCCACAAAAGTAGCGTGGTTGATTGGGTTTTGTTACAACCTGGCCTCTCGGGCACGCACTCCACTTTCATACTTAGCAATGATCTCTTTCTTTAAAACCCCTATAATTCTCACCCCTTTTTTCTGTAGGGGTTGGGACTAAAGCTTTCTTGGGGCCCAGGTGACTTTTTTTTAGGGGCAATCACTAAAACGCTGTGATAATTGAAAGTTCTGATTTTGTGTTTGGATGGGACCGCGGTGGCTGGCTAGCGTAAAAGGCACCCATGGGGCAAGTGAGGCGCGCTCAGGCCACAGTGGAGCATCTCGAACGGAAAGAATAGCGTTGGTCGGGTTTTTTACGCTAGTCGAAGGGAAAATTTTTTTCATTAAATGTTCGCTAGTCGGGTTTAACGTTAACGATGCCTTTCCCTTGGCCAGGGCCACTGTATATATATATGATAGAAAAAAAGATTAAAAAACATTTTTTATTGTTGATTTGTGTAAACATTTTTATAAACAATATAATGACAGTGGGTTTGTGCTGTTATTGTGTAGTATACAATGAGTGAAATATACCAAATAGTCTTTTTACACTACCATGAGGGTGAGATTAAACCCTTTGCAACATCGGGTATCTTTTTGTAGAGTTTCGTCATCCAGGCTTTATAACCCCAAAATTTTAGGACTAACTTAAGACAGTAGAACTATTCAGAAGATGATAACCATTCCCCCCTAAGAGGGGGCAAAGGGACCCAATCGTGGAGATTCTGAAACAGAAAAAAAGGGGGGCCTGGCGCTTATATAGTAATGTCAGGTGTAGCAGACAAGGGCATATTTCCCCGGTAGGCGGGATTCCCCAGTGGAAGTAGGTCCTTCCCAAAGAGAGGGGTTTGTTGTAGTAGTAGTTTTCGTAGCCGTGAAGGTTATGTACTGCCTCAGAATTAAATCCCTGATTTTCCCCCCTGGCAAATTTGTACGAATGGATATAATACCAACAAAAATGGATTAAGACACATGTGAACTCTGGTATCTTTATTGTAGACGTTTTGCCATCCAGTGGCTTTATCAAACAAATTTAGGACATAATTGAAGAAGTAAACTATGTACAGAAATGAGGTAATCGTCCCCCAACCTAGGGTAGGTGCGAAGAGCACCATAGTCGTGGGGATTCTGAAGCAGAAGAAAAAGGGTCTGGGGCTTAAATTTTGTAATGTCAGGTGTGGCAGAAAAAGGGATTTCACTGGTGGCGGGATTTCCCCAGTGGGAAATTTGTCCCCAGAATTTGTATTGATAAGCCCCTGGGTGGCGAAACGTTTCAAAAAGATACCCAGATGTTTAATGTGTCTTAAAACTCATCTTTTCGGGATTATGTACCATTTTGTAATACACCTACCCTCCAACTTACGACCAGTTCGGTTCGAGAAACGGTCATAATCCGAAATGGTTGTAATCGAACTTTATACTAATATCAACATAACATTTTTGTAATGATTTATTTTATTGTTTTATTTTTTTATTTCTGTTTTTTCTTTTATGTGTTTTACTGTATTTTATACGTAAGGTTTAGGATAAAAACCCGTGTACACACAAAACTTGTTTTTTTTCCCCGAAATTTTGCATAAAAAAAACACAGTCGTGAGTCGATCGTCGTAAGTCAAGCGGCGTAAGTCGTGGATGTTGGTCTCAGAGGGCCCTAAAAATTTCTTGAAAAAATAAAATTTTTAAAAAATTTAAAAAAAAAAAGTAGAAAAAAAAAAAATAAACTATTACCGGGGGACCGGCGTCGGCGATGTTGTCTAAGCGATTCAATTTCTGTCAGTTTACGCCTCCATATCTCGGTAAGTATTTATGGGGGAAAAAATTTTTTTTTGGGCCCATAATACTCGCACACACAAAAAATTTCATTTATAAGAAAAAATAATTTTTTTTTTTTTTTCGAATTTTTTCGACCCCGGAACAAGTTTTGGGAGAGGGCCTTTGACTATGAAAGGGTTTTCCCCTTTCAACTAGTGTGTGTTAAACATGATTTCCCGCTTTTTCCCTGGGAATCATCCCCCTTTTTTCTTCTCAGCACGTCCTTCGGGCTTTCTTATAGGGCCCCCTGTTAAAAAAGAAAAATTTGGGAAAAATAAAAATGCACGAAATGAAAGAAAAAAGAAAATTCCTTCCACTGCGAGGTAAACTCCATAGCCACGTGCATGCTCAGTGTTGTTTTGGTACTCAGTCTGCCATCTTGTTTTGGCTTTCTCAAACTCACTTTTTAAAAGTATACTATTATTGTAATTATTGTTATAGTATTATTATTATATGATTATTGTGTACTGCAGGTTTTTCTTTTCAGCAAATTGAGTCACATTGAAAGACCAAAAATACTGCAAGCACAAAAACACTGTAAAACCCATTCAGTACAAAAAGAAACAAATAAAAATCAAAGATCCAGGGGAAAAAAAGGGGGACTTGTCTGACATTTTTGTTTGGGGGGGGGGGGGTTTATCCTATGTATTATAATTTGTGTAACTGTATTTGGTGTGCCTTCCCCAAAAAAACTTAACCCCTTTTAGGGCCCAGAGACCAAATTTCAAAGTGTGCAAGGATCCAAGAATTTTAAAAAAAAAATTTAATTTTGTCTTATAAAATGGGGGAGAAACTTTTTCTGAGGTATTAAACAAAAAATTGAAATTTGATGGGAAAAATTTATGAAAATTTTGCTCTTGCGAATTTGATGTGTCACAATATTTTTGCATCGGGGATTTTGCCAACTTTTTACTCCCATTTTAGGCCCAAATTAATTATTCCCGTCCCCAAATTCTTTGCTACTTCACTGTATTACTTCTATTCTATTGACTGAACAAAAATCCCTGTCAACTGTTTCAACTACAAAAAAGATGATCGGAAATTGGTAATATGGGCCCAATTTAAAGCGAAGTTCAAAAATATTCTAAATTTTAAAATAGGATCCAGAATAAACAATGAGGATTCCCGGAAATTTAAAAAAAATTTCCCCCTGTACATTAATTATGTTTTTAGGCTTTAAAAAAAGAATTTCCCTTTTAATTTTTTTTTCACTAATGAATTTTTTTTCAAACCAAAAAAATAGATTTACTCTTTTGCAAAATTTAAACAGTGGTCCCTCGTTTTTTTTAGTTCTTGCAACGTAAAATTTTGGCAACATGGGTATTTTCGATAAAATGGCTCCTTTTCATAGGTTGACTCGCGAGTCGTAGTTCGTCTGGGACATGTACCCCTGGCGTGAGCCGTGGGGGCAGCCAGCCCTGGCATTGTTTACGTTTGTGAGCGAAGTCCCCTCACGTGCTCCGCGAAATATTTCATAATATTTAATTTATTTTAGTGCTTGCAAGTACTAAATAAGCTACCATGGCTCCAAGAAAACCCCTAGTGCCAAGCCTGTGGTAAAGAAGGTGAGAAAATACGATTGAATTTAAGAAAACCATCATTGAACAATTAAAATTTTGGTAAAGTGGGGGCCGAACTGGCCAGGATGTATAAGAAACCCTACACAACCTTATGTTCCATAGTGGCCAAGAAAAAGGAAATCAAGGATGCTGTTGTTGCAAAGGGGGTAACTATGCTGACAAAAATGAGATCACCAGTACTCAAAGAGGTAGAAGTTATTATTGGGTTGGATAAATGAGAAACAATTAGCAGGAGATATCTTATGACCTTGATTTTTTGTGAAAAGTTAGGGAGTTGCATGATGATTTGGTAAAGAAATTGCCTGAAACTAGTGGTGATGTGAGTGAATTTAAGGCCAGCAAAGGTTGGTTTGAGAGATTTAAGAACCGTACTGGTATTCACAGTGTGGTAAGGCCCTGGTGAGGCTGCCAGTTCGGACCACAAGGCGGCCGAAAAATGTGTACATGAATTCAAGGAGTACATAGAGGCTGAAGGACTGGAAACCCGAACAAGTGTTCAATTGTGACGAAACAGGCATCTTTTTGGAAGAAAATGCCAAAGAGGACCTTCATTACACAAGAGGAAAAGGCAAAGCCAGGACACACGTCTATGAAAGACAGGCTGACGCTAATGGGTTCTGTACTAAAGCTAGTGGGGGTTTCAATGAAAACCATTACTAGTGTACCATTCTGAAAATCCCAGGTGTTCAGGAAAAAAAATGTTATGAAGAGTAAATTGTGTGGTTTGGAAATCTAATAGTAAGGCATGGGTCACGAGGGAAAATTTTCGTCGAGTGGGTTTAATGAAGTGTTTGGCCCCAGTGTGAAGAATTACCTTCTGGGGAAAAGAAATTGGATCTCAAGTTTCCCCCCTAGTTTAAAGGACAATGCACCTGCTCATCCTCCAAACTTGGATGATCTAATTTTCAAGGAGTTTGGGTTCAAACACAGTAAAGTTCTTGCCCCCCAATTTCCACTCCTCTCCTCCAGCCCATGGACCAGCAGGTCATTGCAAACTTTAAAAACTCTACACAAAATCAATGTTTCACAAGGTGCTTGACTGTGACCACAGACACTCACTTGACCCTAAGGGGGAATTTTGGAGAGGGAAAACTTCAGCATCCTCCACTGCATAAACCTTGTAGGTACGGCTAGGGAGGAAGTGACTACCAGGACCTTTGAACTCTGCCCGGAGGAAAATTGTGGCCAGATTGTGTCGACAAGAGGGATTTTGAAGGGTTTGGGATGACCCTGATGAGCCTATGTTGTTGTAAAATCAATTGTGGCACTGGGGAGTTCCATGGGGTTGGATGTGGAGTTTGGAGGATGTGGAAGAATGGTGGAAGACCACAACGAAGAGCTCACCACTGAGGAGCTGCAAGAGCTTCAGCAGGAAGAGCAACAGATCGCAGCTCAGAATATTGCTGCAGGAGGAGGAGGGAAAAGAGATGGAAGAAAGGGGCCTTCTTCAGAAATTAAGAGATTTTTGCTATGTGGGGTAAGATGGAAAGCTTTATGGAGAAACATCACCCTAACAAGGTTGTTGCAAGCCATGTTAGCAACATGTACAGTGACAAAGTCTTGGGCCATTTTAGGGAAATGTTAAGAGACGCCAGAAACAGGGGCTCTCTCCACAGTTATTTTGTGAGACAGGACTCCAGTGACTCAAGGTGGTCCTAGTGGCATTAAGAAACAGAGAAGAGAAGCAACCCCAGAAAAGCAAATGGTACCTCAGGTGTTGCTGGAAGGGGATTCCCCCCTTTCCAAAAATATAAACGATCCCACTCTCTCTCCTCCTCAGTCTCCCATACACTACGAAGAATCTCCAATAAAGGTAAGTGTTATGCTGCTAATGTTTCATTCATCATTTCCCATTGTATTGTTTATGTACTACATGTATATTTCATGGAAAAATTTTTTTTGTTTTAATACTTCTGGGTGTCAGGAACGGATTAATTGTATTTACATTATTTCTTATAGGGAAAATTGATTCGCAAGTCGTAAATTTCGTTTATAGTAGCTCCTCCAGGAACGGATTAATTACGAAAAATGAGGGACCACTGTAATTGTATAAATAATATCACCACACTTGTGAATGTATATTAGACCCACCAGCTGGCGTGTATTAGACGTGTGAGGTCATTCGTTTACTCTTGAACATCGGCAAAAATTTAACATTTCTGCTACTTTGAGCTCAGTTTCAAGCCATTTTCATTAGTAAAACCAATCAAAATCATCTCTATTTCTGTAATATATCCTCCATTCTATCAACTGAGGCCAAGAAATCGCAAATACTACTATAGAAAACATACGAAAAAACACTGCAAAATCGCTGCTTTAATAAAAAATTAGTCTTTTTTTTTCTCTCATTATGCACTGTGTGCTGCAGGATTTGTTTTATGTGGTGCACACATGCCACATACATGTATTCTTTTATATCTAGGCACAAATTTACTGCTCACAGCTTACCAAAGGGAGCTGAGTTCATGGCGTAAATCTACGATTTGGACTCTCAACGTAAAGCCATAGATCTACGGCATGGACCCTGGAAGGGTTAATAATATAAAAACTAAGTGATAATGTAAGAATAGAAGGAAATAGTATGTCTTAGTTCATTACTGAACATTGTTCATTGCGAGTAGTTGACCATTTATGTTAACTCTGCAAAGAATATTTTGGTGACAGTTCTGGATGTAAGAACCTTTTAAGCTCAGGATTGGGATTTAGCATATTTAATCACCTGTATACTGGCACTTTTTTTTTTTAGCACTGTTCCACGTAAGTATAGAAGTTTTAGCTGGTTTTAGGCAAGAGTCTTGGAGACTAAGAAAACATTAAGTGTGTGAGTGTCATCATTGTTCCCTAACCCTTTAACTGTCGCAGGCCCCTTTCAGAAACTGTCATTCTATGTTGCAAAATATTAGAAAAAAAAAATAATTCTTACCAAAATGTTAGGATTATTTTACTGAGTGTTTTAAGCCTAAAAAAAAAAAAATTGCCATCAGTACTTACTGAGATATAAAGGTGCAAAGTTGGCAGAAAATGAGCAGTGTATGGCAACAGCGGCGAATGCCGCCCACTCGATATTGTTTTATTTACTCCAATTCGAAGGTTTCTTGTATTTTCCAATATTTTTTTTTTCTAAGTAACTTATGTGGCCTGTGAGACCAAAGTAAGGTGCTCTGTTCAAATATACACTCATTGTTTACAACACAATAACTGACAAACATTATCGCTATTAGTTGGTGTATAAAACTTCTTTACACAAACAATACAAAACATTGTTTACTACTATTGTTCCATAATATGTATACATATGTACAGTCACTGAACACTTTCCTAGAACTGCTGCAGCTTGTGGAACTCTTTGAAACATGGGTATGTGCAGAGTGGTACTTGACACTCCTCACATATAAAACGAGTGTCTCTGCGTGTTTATGAGCATTTTGTGGTATGTCCACATACAAAACACCTCTTCTGAGCATTTTTCTTGAAAGCAGTAGGAGGCAGTTGTATGGGGTAGTGATCACCAGGCCTCAAACGAGATGACGTGTGTTGGTAATTTCGTGGGTGCTGGTCTATTGCAGGTGTTGCTCCTTGGTACTTGGCGATTATTTGTCTGATGACTGACAAACAAAATTCACTATATTTTGGTTTGTTGTTGGTCCTCAACTTGTATATGTTATAAGCATTTAGCATGGAAATATCAAGATTGAAAAAAAGCTTTATATACCACTTATAACTCTTGCGTACACAATCAGCAAACCCAATCTGCATGTCACATTTGTCCACTAAGCGCATATTGAGATTGTAGTCCATGACAGCTACAGATTTTAGAATGGGTTCATTAGTCTCCTATTGTGCCTGCCAGTACGTGCCATTTCGTTTCGGTGAACTGATGTGACATCATGTTTGTCATGCCACCGAAATGCCATAATGTCATTGGCAGCAAAGGCTTGCACCTCACCTCTGCGAGTGCCAGCGTTGAACCTTGGCATATGTTTACGATTACCACACACTGTGCCACACACGTCTGTCAGGTTCACTCGCAAGAAATTACTGAGTATGGGGCTTGTGTACCAGTTATCAGTAAATAATATATGCCCCTTACCAAGATATGGTTCCATCATTGTTTGAACCACATCACCAGAGATACCCAATAACTTCCTGGTATCTCTCAATGTATTACTGCCAGTGTACACAGTGATATCCAAAATGAGACCTCTTTTGCAATCACACAGCACAAATAACTTTATACCAAAGCATTTCCTCTTGCTTTGTATGTATTGCTTGAATGAGAGTCTTCCTTTGAATAAAATAAAAAACTCGTCAATGACAAGCTTCCTGAAGGGATAAAAATACATGCAACACTTTTGTTTCAGGTACATAAACACATTTCTGATCTTATATAACCTGTCGCTTCTGTCAGGCTGTGTTTTGTCTGAAAAGTGTAACATACGTAACAGTATCAAGAAACGATTCACACCTATGATGTCACTAAAACCTGGGGTTAAAATCTGGCATTCTGTTGCCCAGTATGTGGTGACAGTGTGCGTATACACATGTGGCATAAGCATTATTGTAGCAAATAACAAGTACATCTCTGCCACAGTTGTGTCCTTCCACTGGTGTAGCCGTAATCTTGGTGAGAGAATTGTATTTGCCATGGTGTACTCATAGTATGTGTTGGTTTCCCTAACAATAATGTCCATCAGGGGTTCATCGAAGAATAACTGAAAGCATTCCAGTTCAGTAGCATTGTTCCCAAATATGCACGATGGCCGTATAAAAACTTTGTGTTTCATCAGTCATGGGGACTGGGAACAAACTCGTCACCTTTCTGCCAATCCCAGATGCTGTCTGCTTGTGGGTTCTGGATATTGAAATGTGGTTGTGCAGGTTGTGGTTGTGCAGGTTGTAGGAGTGTGGGGTTGGGTGAGGCTGGTTGTGCAGAGTCAGCAGCGTGGGTAGTAGCGTGGCCCGCTATCGGCGCCACGTGACTCATGCCACCATCACTATCACCACCACCACCTGCTGCCTCACTCACATCATTCATACCCATCGTAACAATATCATCATCTTCACTATCAGGTCATGGTGTAGGGCCACGGGATGTGCTCCGAGATTTACTCCTTCCCCTTGGAACAGCATATGAAACACTACCAGACCGCATGCTACGTCATATATAATGCCGCTTCACTGGGGAATATTCACCTTCACTGTCACAACTAGAACTGCTTTCAATAACTTTGAGATCACTATCACTGTCACTTTCACTGCTCGTATCTGAGTCTTGTACATAGGCAAATAGTTTCCTCTTTCATCCTGGTACAGGTGAACATGAACGAGCCGGCCCAGCACCTGAGGTGGAAGGTCGTGGATCATCTGGGTTTTCATCACTAATTACGTTATCTTGGGCACTTTTTTTGGTCACACCCGCTTGAAAACCATGGAATTCACTTTCACTGACACTTTCATTGCTGTTAGAGCTATCACTTGGGTACAAAAGACCTCCAATCTGCCGAGGAGTGAGGTACTTCTTACTGTGAGGCATGGTAAAAATGGACTAACAAGATGGCATTCCCACTATGCACCACTGAGTCCCAGATTTTTTTCACAGGGACTCAGACTCATTCTCTCCCATTTAGGCCTACCAGCTTTCTCCCGCTCGATTTGAAGCCGCTAGAATTTATACGTATAAATATGTCAGAAACAGTGGCACGTAAGACGTATATATACGACATAGACAGTCAAAGGGCTAAACAATACAATATAACAACTATTTACATAATATTGGGTATTATAAGTATTCTAAAGATGATTTAACCCTTTCAGGGTAGGTGCGGTACTAGTACGGCTTGCATGCCAGGGTTGGTGCTGTATTAGTACGCATAAATTCTAGCACCTTCAAATCTAGCGAGAGAAAGCTGGTAGGCCTACATATGAAAGAATAGGTCTATGTGGTCAGTGTGTGCAGTATAAAAAAAATCCTGCAGCACACAGTGCATAATGAGAAAAAAAAAACTCCGACCATGTTTTTGGTTTAAAACCGATTTTGCAGTGTATTTTTGTATGCTATTTATGGTTGTATTCTAGTTTTCTTGGTCTCATTTTATTTGGAATAGAAAACATATTATGGAAATTTAGATGATTTTGATTGGTTTCATAATGAAAAGTACCTTGAAATTGAGCTCAAATTAGCAGAAATGTTCGATTTTTGCCAAAGTTCAAAGGTAAAAAAAATCATGCCCGCGTCCAATACACATCAACTCTTGAGTGTAATATTCTTTCACAAGGGGCCCTAGATATATTTATACCATTTTCTACACCATTTCTACACAAATGCAGTAGTCTGCTAACAAATCTATTCTTTGTGAGAATAAAAATTCAAATGGAAAGCAAAATAAAAGTAACCCGAGCCTTTGGGGATATGAGTAATGAACAGAGGAAATTGTTATTTTAGTGCAGGAAGTCTTCTTGTTTATTCGGACCGTAAATTTTGGAAATTGACATCTTAAATTTGCGTGATATTGGCAAAATTGCCAATTTCTGACCACTTATTGGAAAGTAGAAAATTGGTAAATGTGGTTCTTGTACTCATTCGATGAAAAAAAAGGAGTTCCAGCAAAATTAGGCATATTTTGTCGACTGTACATTTGGGAAATTTACCCAAAATAAGGCTCAAAGTGGGCGAAATCGCCAATGTGTAAACATCGTCGAGACTGCTAAATTCGCGAGAGCATAATTCCGTAAGTTTTCCATCAAATTTCATACTTTTGATGTCATTATGATTGGGAAAAGATTCTCTATCATTTCATAAGAAAAAATAATTTTTTTTTTTTGATAAATTTCCGACCCTGAGAACAAGTTTAGGAGAGGGCCTGCCGACCCTGAAAGGGGAAAAGTATACAGGAGGATGTGCATGGGCTATATGCAAATACTACACCATTTTGTGCAAGAATCACTCAGTTTGGTAAAGTTTTATGTCTGTTAGTGAAATGGTCACTGATATAGAACCATTTGTTGGACACCATGTCATGACCTTGTACCATAACCCTATGAAATTTTGGTAATTTTGAAACAAAATAATTTCTCACGGATCCTGGAAGGGTTAACCCTTTGAGGGTCGACAGGCCCTCTCCGAAACTCGTTCTCAGGGTCGGCCAAATTTAAAAAAAAAAAAATTATTTTCTCTTATGAAAAGATAGAGAATCTTTTCCCGATCATAACGACACCAAAAGTTTGAAATTTGATAGAAAACTTATGGAATTATGCTCTCGCAAAGTTAGCGGTCTCGGCGATGTTTACGGATCGGCGATTTTGCCCACTTTGAGCCCCATTTTCGGCCAATTTCACTGTACTAGTCGACAAAAAACATGAATATTTCGCTAGAACTCCCATTTTTTCTATCGAATGGGTTGCAAGAAACCACCCATTTATAAATTCAACTATCCAGTACAGTGGTCAGAATTTAGCAATTTTGCCAATTTCACACAAATTTCAAAAGATGCCAATTTCGGAATAGGGTCCAGAATAACAAGAAAGACATTTCCTGGCACTAAAATGACATTTCCTCTAGTCATTAGTCACGTCTCAAGGCCCCTCTTATATTCTTTTGCTTTCCACTTTGAATTTTTATTCTCACAAAAAATATAGATTTACTGTTATGCAGACTACTGCATTAGTGTAAAAAATGGTATAAATATTATTGGTGCACTTGTGAAAGAATATTAGACTCACCAGTTGACGTGTATTGCACGCTTGGCACGATTTGTTTACTTTTGAGTTTGGTAAAAATCGAACATTTCTGCTACTTTGAGCTCAATTTCAAGGCACCTTTCATTGTAAAACCAGTCAAAATCATCTCAATTTCAATAATATGTCTTCCATTCTATAAAATGAGACCAAGAAAACTAGAATACAACAATAAATACTATACGAAAATACACTGCAAAGTTGCTGATTTATTAAAAAAAAATGGAAAAAGTTTTTTTTTTCTCATTATGCACCGTGTGCTGCAGGATTTTTTTTAGACTGTGCACACTGACCACATAGACCCATTCTTTCATATGAAGGCCTACCAGCTTTCTCCCACTAGATTTGAGGTCGCTAGAATTTATGAGTACTAGTACGTCAAAAACCCCTACGCGTAAGACGTACTAGTACGACGAAAACCCTCAAAGGGTTAATAGTATAAACACTAAGTGATAATGTAAGAATAGAAGGAAATAGTATGTCTTAGTTCATTACTGAACATTGTTCATTACAATTTATGATTGTTCATTACCATTTATGTTAACTCTGCAAAGAACATTTCGGTGACAGTTCTAGATGTAAAACTTTTAAGCTCAGGATTGGGATTTAGCATGTTTAATCATCTGTAAACTGGCACTTTTTTTTTTTTTTTAGCACTGTTTCACGTAAGTATAGAAGTTTTAGCTGGTTTTAGGCAAGAGTCTTGGAGACTAAGAAAACAATATGTGTGTGAGTGTCATCATTGTTCCCTAAACAATACAGTATAACAATTATTTACATTGTATTGGGTATTATAAGTATTCTAGAGATGATTTAAAGTATACAGGAGCATGTGCATGGACTGTATGCAAATACTATGCCATTTTATGCAAGAGTCACTCAGTTTGGTAAAGTTTTATGTCTGTCAGTGATATGGTCACTAATATAGAACCCTTTGTTGGACACTACGTCATGGCCCTGTACCATAACCCTATGAAATTTTGGTAATTTTGAAACAAAATAATTTCTCACTCTTTCTACCAAAATAAATGAAACTGTCTTACACAACTTCTTATGCCTAATCCAATGGAACTACACCTACCATCCGACTTAAAACCGAGTTCAGTTCCGAGAAACCAGTCATAAGTCGAAATGGTCATAAGTCGAACTTTACTGCAGAATATCAACAAAACATTTTTGTAATGACTTTATTTTATTGTTTTATTTTGGTATTTCATATTTTACTTTACTTTTTATGTTGTTAGTACTGTATTTTATACTGTAAGGTTTAGCATAAACACTGTGTACAACACAAATAGTTGTTTATTTCCCAGAAATTTGGCATAAAAAACACGGTCGTAAGTCGGATGGTAGGTGTATTATGGATTTATATTTTAACCCTTTCAGGGTCCAGAGGCCAAATTTTAACCCTTTCAGGGTCCAAGGCCCAAATCTGGAGTCATGCACCAGTGTCCAAGAATTTAAAAAAAAAAAATTTGTTATTTTTTCTTATGAAATCGTAGAGAATCTTTTTGTGAAGGTAATAAAACAAAAAGTACGAAATTTGGTGGAAAATTGACGAAATTATGCTCTCGCGAATTTTGATGTGTCAGCGATATTTACGAATCGGCGATTTTGCTGACTTAGACTCCCATTTTAGGCCAATTACATTATTCCAATCAACCAAATTCTTAGCTATTTCACTAGTATTACTTCTATTCTATCGATTGAGCACAAGAAATCGCCAAGTCAACTGTTTCAACTACAAAATAAAGTGATCGGAAATTGTTAATTTGGCCAATTTAACACAAAGTTCAAAATATTCCAATTTCAAAATAGGGTCCAGAATAAACAATGTAGGCATTCCTGGCACTAAACTAACATTTCCTCTGTTCATTAGTTATGTTTTGAGGCTTTACAAATAAATTCCATTTTGATTTTTTATTCACATAATGAATTTTTATTCACACCAAAAAATAGAAGATTTACTGTTATGCAATACTGTAATAATTGTATAAATATCATCACCATATTTGTGAATGTATATTAGACCCACCAGCTGACGTGTATTAGACGTGTGAGGTCGTTTGTTTACTCTTGAATATCGGCAAAAATTTAACATTTCCGCTACTTTGAGCTCAGTTTCAAGCCATTTCCAGTGCTAAAACCAATCAAAATCATCTCTATTTCTGTAATATGTCTTCCATTCTATCAAATGAGACCAAGAAATCACAAATACAACTATAAAAAACATACGAAAAAACACTGCAAAGTTGCTGTTTTAATCGAAAAATCATGATTTCAGTTTTTTTCTCTCATTATACACAGCATGCTGCAGGATCTGTTTTATGTGGTGCACACATACCACAGATGTATTCTCTCATATCTAGGCCCAAATGTACCACTCACAGTTTATCAGAGTGAGCTGAGCTCATGGCGTAGATCTACGGTTTGGACACTCACCGTAAAGCCGTAGATCTATGGGACGGACCCTGAAAGGGTTAAAGTGTGCACCAGGGTCCAAGAATTTTCAAAAAATAATTTTGATATTTTTTCTTATGAAATGGTAGAGAATCTTTTTCTGAAGGTAATAAAACAAAAAGTACGAAATTTGATGGAAAATTGACGAAATTATGCTCTCATGAATTTTGATATGTCGGCGATATTTATGCATCGGTGATTTTACCGACTTTGACTCCCATTTTAGGCCAGTTACAGTATTCCAGTCAACCAAATTCTTAGCTATTTCACTAGTATTACTTCTGTTTGATTGAGCACAAGAAATCTCCAAGTCAACTGTTTCAACAACAAAATAAAGTGACTGGAAGTTGGTAATTTGGCCAATTTAATGCAAAGTTCAAAATATTCCAATTTCAAAATAGGGTCCAGAATAAACAATGCAGGCATTCCTGGCACTAAACTAACATTTCCTCTGTTCATTAGTTACATTTTCAGGCTTTACAAATGAATTCCATTTTGATTTTTTATTCACATAATGAATTTTTATTCAAACCAAAAAATAGAAGATTTACTGTTATGCAATAATTGTGTAAATAATATCACCACATTTGTGAATGTATATTAGACCATCCAGCTGTTATGTATTAGACTTGTGAGGGCATTTGTTTACTCTTGAACATCGGCAAAAATTAAACATTTCTGCTACTTTAAGCTCAGTTTCAAGCCATTTCCAGTACTAAAACAATCAAAATCATCTCTATTTCTGTAGTATATCTTCCATTCTATCAAATGAGACCAAGAAATTGCAATTACATCTATAAAAAACATATGAAAAAACACTGCAAAGTCACTGTTTTAATCGAAAATTAGTCTCTTTTTTTTTTTCTCTCGTTATGCACTGTGTGCTGCAGGATTTGTTTTATGTGGTGCACACATACCACATAGATGTATTCTCTCATATCTAGGCCCATATTTACTGCTCACAGCTTACCAGAGTGAGCTGAGCTCATGGCGTAGATCTACGGTTTGGACCCCGAACGTAAAGCCATAGATCTACGGCATGAACCCTGAAAGGGTTCGATGGTGACACTCTTCAAATCGCTAGTGCTCCCTCACTTAGAATATTGCTCAGCGCTGACGGCCCCGTTCAGGGTAGGAGAAGTATCGGAGCTGGAACAAATACAGAGATCGTTTATGGCTCACATTGAGCCAGTAAAGCACCTAAACTACTGGCAACGCCTGCAAGTCTTGAACATGTACTCATTGGAGCGGAGGAGAGAGAGAGGTACATGATAATATATACCTGGAAGGTACTCGAGGGTTTGGTCCCAAACCTGCACACTGCCATAACAACATACTTGCGTGAGAGATATGGGAGGAAGTGTAAAATAAACCCAGTGAGGAGCAGGGGTGCGGTGGGGACAATAAGGGAACACTGTATCAACATCCGGGGTCCCAGACTTTTCAATATCTTACCAGAGGATATCAGAAACACTGCTGGAACAAGTGTTGAAGCCTTCAAGGGAAAACTAGACAAAGTCTTCACCAGGTGCCAGATCAACCAGGCTGTGATGGATATGTGGGGTAGTGGGCCTCCAGCAGCAACAGCCTGGTTGACCAGGCAAGCACCAGACGAGCCTGGCCCATGGCCAGGCTCAGAGAGTAGATATACTCTCGAAATTCTTCAAAGGTATATATCAAAGGTAAAGGTATAAGGGTTAAATTGACATGCTGATTGAGCTTCAAATTGGGGCAAAAATATCAATGGGCCAAAAATATGTCAAAGTTTATCCTTCTCTGACTCGTGTAATAAAGATATCCCTGTGAGGTTTTGTTTACTATTTTGTGACATAACCTTGTTTACAAATATATAGCTTGAACTTGGAAGAATGTTTTATTCCTTTTAAATTTAAATTTTTACATTTTTTCAAAAAATGTTGAAAATGGGGTATTTTCAATGTATTTTTGCAAAAAAAAAGTCATCTTGAAACATTTCAAACTGTGTCCATTAGAAAGTTGCTTCAGTTTTTCATTGTGCCCATATAATGGCAAAAAAATAAAGGTAAAAATTCAATAGGTTTACTGTAGCTTCAGTGCTCTGCGAAAATCCGCAGTATGGTAAATTTTTTAACCCTTTGAAGGGTCGAGAGCCCCTATCCTAAACTTGTTCTCAGGGTCGAAAAGTATTTGGAAAAAAAAAAAAAATTTTTATGAAATGCTAGAGAATCTTTCTGTGATTGTTATAAGACAAAAAAAGAAAAATTGTAATCAATACTTACCGAGTTATAGAGGTGTGAAGTTGACAGAAAGTGAACCACTTATGGTAAGACTGCCAACTGCTTGTCACTCGGAAATATTATATTTACTTTTATTCTACTTTTTTCTTTTATTTTTTAATGTTTTTCAAGTAACTTTTATGGCTTGTGAGACTATTATAAGGCATATTGTGTATGTATACACTCGTTGTATGCTACACAATAACTGCACAAACATTGACAGGTGAACATTTTCACCTACCTTAGGTAGGTGAAAATGTCTAAAAATATATACAGTGGAACCTCCACTAATGAGTTTAACCCTAAAACTGTCCAAACGTAGATCTACGTTTGCATGCTTAGTGCTCCAATTGGAGATCAACGTTTTATTTTTCATTCCTTCAAATATGGCACAATAGGCTTGAGTCGCCTAGACATGAAAGAATGGGTCTGTGCACTCAGTGTGCACACTATTAAAAAAATCTGGGAGCACTTAGTACCTTGTGGGAGCACCAGTTCAATTGAGTGCCAGCTAGAGGAAATAGCATGGCAAACACCAGGAATTCACTGACGCCATGTCGCATTAACACTCCTATTTTAAGAGGAAAGTAAAAACCGGTTAGATAAATACACGAGTGAGTGTGTGGTAGGTGTGAGTTGGACCTGACTTGCTTGTGCTACTAGGTCAGATGTCATGCTCCTTCCTTCAATGGATGTGACCTGACTAAGTGGGTCATGGGTCTAAGCTGGGGGGGAGGGTGATATGTACCTGCCTTGCATGGGCCAGCAGGCCTGCTGCAGTGTTCCTTCTTTCTTATGTTCTTATGTATTCGACAGGCTGGCTGTCTTGCATTGGCTGTCTCTGGCTGTTTCTGTCTATATCTGTATTTGTCTATATCTCTGCCTGTCTATATCACTGTCTATCTATATATCTGTCTATATCTCTGTCTATATCTGTCTATATCTCTGTCTATATCTCTGTCTCACATATACACATAAGTACAGTTATTATACATAGTGTAAATTACCTAGGATAACCCAAAAATTCCAGGCAAAGATAGACAGACAGATAGACAGAAACATGTTCGTGTGTATCAGTGAAAATAAATAAAGCCAGGGTTCCACGAGCACCCATTTATCAAATGTCATTGAGCTGATAACAGATGCCATAACACGATTCTTCAAGGAGTGCGATATATGTATACTCCAGGCAGACAGAAAGACAGATAAGCAGAGACAGACAGGCAGATAGAGATAGATAGGCAGACAGATAAATAAAGAGAGAGACAAGACATGTTTGTGTGTAACAGTGATAACAAATACAGTGGACCCCCGCATAACGATATTAATCCGTTCCTGAGAGCTCATTGTTATGTGGAATTATCGTTATGCGAATGAATTTTCCCGTAAGAAATAATGGAAATCAAATTAATCCGTGCAAGACACCCCAAAGTATGAAAAAAAAAATTTTTACCACATGAAATATTAATTTTAATACACACAAACTGAAAAAGGCATGCACAGTTACATGACACTTACCTTTATTGAAGATCTGGTGATGATTGATGGGATGGGAGGAGGAGAGTCTTAGTGTTTAGAAGGGGAATCCCCTTCCATTAAGACTTGAGGTGTCAAGTCCTTTTCTGGGGTTACTTCCCTTCTTTTAATGCCACTAGGACCAGCTTCAGAGTCACTGGACTTCTGTCGCACAACATATCTGTCCATAGTGGCCTGTACCTCTCGTTCCTTTATGACTTTCCTAAAGTGTTTCACAACAGTGTCAGTGTAATAGTCACCAGCACGGCTTGCAATAGCTGTGTTAGGGTGATTGTCATCTAAAAAGGTTTGCACTTTAAGCCACATTCCACACATTTCCTTAATCTTTGAAGTAGGCAACTTCAATTTCTCTCTCCCCTCCTCCAAAGCAGTTTCCTCAGGTCTGGCCTCTTGCTGTTGAAGTTGATCTAGCAGCTCTTCAGTGGTTAGTTCTTCATTGTCCTCCTCCACCAACTCTTCCACATCATCCCCACTAACCTCTAACCCCAAGGACTTTCCCAATGCCACAATGGGTTCCTCAACTGGCATAGGATTCCCAGGGTTAGCCTCAAACCCTTCAAAATCCCTTTGGTTTACACATTCTGGCCACAGTTTCTTCCAAGCAGAGTTCAAGGTCCTCTTAGTCACTCCCTCCCAAGCCTTACCTATAAGGTTTACACAATTGAGGATATTAAAGTGCTCTCTCCAAAACTCTCTTAGAGTCAATTGAGTTTCTGAGGTCACTACAAAGCACCTTTCAAACAGAGCTTTTGTGTACAGTTTTTTGAAGTTTGCAATAATCTGCTGGTCCATGGGCTGCAGGAGACGAGTGGTATTAGGAGGCAAAAACTTCACCTTAATGAAGCTCATGTCCCCATAAAGTCGCTCTGCCACGTCTGTAGGATGACCAGGGGCATTGTCTAACACCAGGAGGCACTTATGGTCTAATTTCTTTTCAGTTAGGTAATCTTTCACATTGGGGGCAAATGCTTGGTGTAACCAGTCATAGAAAAAGTCCCTAGTGACCCATGCCTTACTGTTTGCCCTCCACAGCACACACAAATTAGCCTTGAGGATGTTCTTTTGCCTGAACGCTCTGGGAGTTTCTGAGTGATACACTAATAAAGGCTTCACTTTGCAATCACCACTAGCATTGGAACACATCAACAGAGTAAGCCTGTCTTTCATAGGCTTATGTCCTGGGAGTGCCTTTTCCTCCTGAGTAATGTAGGTCCTGCTTGGCATTTTCTTCCAAAACAGGCCTGTTTCATCACAATTAAACACTTGTTCAGGTTTCAGTCCTTCACTGTCTATGTACTCCTTGAATTCCTGCACATATTTTTCAGCTGCTTTGTGGTCCAAACTGGTAGCCTCACTGTTACGTTGGTTTCCCTTATTTCTTGGATAGTAAGGTTCTCACTACATGTTCTAGTGTGGGGTAGCTTTTTACTTAATGGCCTTATCTGTCTAGGGGTAATACTTACATCATGGCTGATCATCTTGAGTGTCTCTGATACCCTTTCACCAGCCCTCTTCACAGGATATGTAAACTACTACTATAAAAATATAACTGTATTCTCAATAGATATGTACAGAATATACAATCACAGCCTCACATTTTCAAAACAAAATCTACACACTCCATACCTGTTCTCCACATGGTGTGTTCCAACAACTTTTGTCCTCTCTTCTTGACAACTCTGGGCTAACCAGTGTTTTGACACACTTTAGTCACCCTGGGTATGGTGGCCACAACTTAATTATAAAAAACTCACCCCTGGAGCACACATAATGCCCCAAAAGATAGAAGAAGGACCCAGAGATCCTGCCAGGTTGAAGGTCAGCCACAGAGAGAGGGAGTCAGTGAGAGGGAGAGAGAGAGCCTGGCTAAGCTCCTCCCACCAAAACAAAAGACTGTTGCCAAGCACAATTCTCCAGTTACCACAATTCTACCACACCTTAATTTTACTTTTACAAAAAGAAATACAACTTATAAACTACTTATTTAAATTGTGTGTTTATGTGTCTATAGTATAACCTATTATATTGAGAAAAATAGGCTTGACCCAGCTGCCTCTCAGTCATAAGGTTGATCAGTCCTTTGACATTTTGAGCAAAGTCCCCATCAATTCAAAATAATTGGTTTCAG